>JAVXUP010001410.1:0-237382 GCA_033070095.1 Escallonia herrerae
AAGGCTAAAGGAATGGTGCCACCTTTTTATATGCCAGTTTGGTGCCCCATTAATATTTGGATGTCTTTGATATAGCAATCCACTTTCTATTACACCCTTATTGTATATAGATTGAAGGCTAAGGAATGGTGCCACCTTTTTGTATGCCAGTTTGGTGCCCCATTAATATTTGGATTTCTTTAAAAAATAATGTAAGGGAGTGGCTATTTCCACCGCCTAATATGCTAATCCACCCCCTTGTTTGTCGCTAAAAGGTTGACAGTTGTATTAAAGTACATTTTTAGCAACAAGAATTGGGTTGAAGCCATGTAAGGGGGTCGAAATAGCGTTTACAATAAAGTAATTGTGGGAGGTTTATTTTACTATATAAAGGCTGTGTGTGTGCGCGTGCGCGCGCGTGTGATTTCCGCATTTCTTTTTCTCAAGCACAATAACCCCCCCTCCCCCCACCCACATGCGCACACATCCCACAAACACACACACACACAAAAGTAAAGCAAAATAACAACAAAAAAACCTCCAAATCTTGCAGTCACTATTACAACTTCTTTCTTATGTAGCATCTCACAGTATCTCCGTCCTGCATGAGTTTAACATATTACATGTGCTCAGAAGAATAACAAAATGTGCATTCGCATACGCCAGCTATTTTTCTGCACCATCTGGTGATTATGGCTTATGCACGAACCCCAACTCATCCATTGCTAGTGTAGATCTGTATTTTCATCCTCCAGAAATAAAGAGTGGGAAATGGGTAGGAAAATCAAAGTATAAAAGAACTTGTAATACTTTTGCTGTGTGATGACTGAATACAGACTTTTATTTGTCAATACTTTGTTGCAGAATAGGTTTCTCACAATCATTTGGTACAATACTGAAATGTTAACTATGTTCGTTGCTAATTGAACCTCTTGACTTATTCAGCTTTGTCATTCGCCAAAACAAATCATGAGCTGCTTTGGCTGTTGCGGGGAAGATGATATGCAAAAGGCTACTGATAATGGACCATTCATGGCAAATCACACAGCAGGTGCTTCTTCATCTCGAAAATGTAGTTCTTAAGACAATTTACACTGCTAGCCCTTTTTTGAATTTAATGCTGCAGATTCTTTGCTGAACCCATTTGGAGAAGATGGATATTAGTGTTATTGATAGTGTTTCCTTATGATTGTATTTCTTGCCATCAAGAGTGAAATTAGAGTGAACATGATGGGGATGGAAAAGGGGACACATAGAAGAGGATACATATATATATGAAAGGCGCTAGGTACCATAAAAATAAAAGTAGGACTTCGTTTATGTATTTTCTTGTTAGATGTGTTGGTTTTTAGTAATTAGGAATTTCATTGGGTTTGTTTCCTAATAAATTTTCACTCGAAGTCCGGGAGCTGGGTCCCAGTGATCTAGTTCAACTGATTGAAGATCTGATCTGGGTTTGGCTGTTACGTATCTATTAAGCTTGATGTCATGCTTTGGTGGATTATTGACGAATCTAAGTAGTAACGTCATTGAGTTTGTTGTTTCTTATACCCACGACCCCTATAGTTCTCTTCTTCCCTCCTCTGAGGGTCTATTTTGCTACTTCCCCCTTCTCTTCTACCCATTATAATCTTCTTCTTCCTTAATATCTCATTGGTTTTGCATGATACCGCGCATGTGACATCATCGTTCCAATTTGCCTAGTGGTAGCAACTCACACATCGGCTCTAGTGACTATTTAAGGTCAATTGCTGGTTCAAGTGTCATATTTTGGTCTATATTTCTTGCTTCACTGCTGGCACACTATTCCATTTGTATGCTGGATCAAATGAAGTTGTATGTGTTCAATGTTGTTGGTACTGTTTCCTTCTTCTTCGCTTCTTTTGAAAATTAATGGCTTCTGACCTCATCAAATGTAGGTAATAATGCGGGTTATCATGCCACAGAGGCTGCTCCAAGGGACACACAGGCTGTAAACATCCTGCCCATTGCTGTCCCTGCTATTCAGGTGGATGAGCTGAAGGAAATTACAGATAGCTTTGGTTTAAAGGCTTTGATTGGCGAGGGTTCATATGGCAGAGTATACCATGGTATCTTAAAAAGTGGGCAGGCTGCAGCCATTAAAAAGTTGGACTCCAGTAAACAACCAGACCAAGAATTTCTAGCACAGGTTCGGCTTACAAAATGTGCCATATATGATAGAGCTGCGTGAGATTCAGTAGTCCATAATGATTTTCTGGGATTTGATTCGTGTCATTACAGGTTTCAATGGTTTCAAGGCTTAAACATGACAATGTTGTTGAGTTACTTGGTTATTCTGTGGACGGTGGTCTTCGTGTCCTTGTCTACGAGTATGCTTCAAATGGTTCTCTTCATGATATTCTTCATGGTAAGTGGTGTCCAATTTTTCTGTGAACAATGTCTACACAAACATTAAATTTGAGAATGTTTTGGGTGACCTTCGTAAACAATTAATTGGCAAAGGTCTCATTGATTAAACAAGACAAATGCTTAACAGAAAAATGCTTCTGCTCATAGATAGGCCTCTTCAAATGATCTTCCTTTACTCCGACCAATTGGTTCACATCGAGTATAAGGGCCCTTTCCAAAATATAAATCATGGCTATCACTGTACTCGCCAAATCACGCCATGCAAAGATGGGAACAGCATGCATAAACTCAGTTACAAGCAAAGCTAGAGAAGATGATAAAATATTTTCCCAGTTCCTGGAATAAACACTTCATAAATCTGAAGCCTCTGCCTCAACTTTCATTTACTGAATATCTGAGTCAGGCTATCCATTTAAAGAATACTACCTTGACTGGTACTTTAAGTGTCTAATACCTGTTCATGTAGAATACCCCACGTGCTCAAATATTCTTCCTCCAACCGACATATATCTCCAACTATAATTGCCTAAGATATAGTTTGACATCCAGTAGCTCAGGAAGGGTTGAAAGAATCTTCAATGTTAGGAGCTTGTCCACTGGAATTAACACCGTTTACGTGTTATTGCAGCACAAATTAGTTTCTTGATGTGATTGAATATCCCTTCATGAGCAAAAATTGATTGCAGAAAGGGTGTCCTGTCTCATTCACATTTTTACCTATAGGTACTATGCACGAGTTTCAAACTGAATTATGACGGCCGTTGGTATTTTCCCCTTTCTGTTTATGTTCCAACATCTTAGCTAACTGCTTTGTTCAAGCAATGGAGTAAAACAAATCCTCGGTGATGCAAATGATAATGTTCAACTTGTGGATGTAGGACGAAAAGGTGTCAAAGGTGCACAGCCAGGTCCAGTTTTATCATGGTCCCAAAGAGTTAAAATTGCCGTCGGTGCTGCAAAAGGACTTGAATACTTGCATGAAAAGGTGCAGCCTCATATTATCCACCGTGATATTAAGTCTAGCAATGTTTTACTTTTTGATGATGATGTCGCCAAGATTGCGGATTTTGATTTGTCAAATCAAGCTCCTGATGCGGCAGCACGTCTGCATTCCACTCGTGTTCTCGGAACCTTCGGTTATCACGCTCCAGAGTAAGCTCTTCTTTGGATCTTTGCATAGATGCTTTTTGTGTCTAAGTGATTAACTTCCTCAGTTCTGCTTCTGTTGCAAGTGATTAAGTTCCCCAGTTATGCTCAAAATACCGTTTGTTGCTGCCAAGTGCCAACCACGGATTTTGTACTTGATAGGAAGTAATGTAGATGGCATAATTTAAAAGTCTTGTCTTAAGAATCTTTACCTAAAAGAAAAATAGTCACATTACCTTGGATAAGAAACAAATAAGGAACGGATACATGGTTCCAGAGGATGAAGTGAACTATTGGTAGGATCTGTTTGTTCCCTATCAATCTCAGGTATTTGGCCCCCCGTGGCACATAATATTCATATGCAGGTGACTGACACTCTTGACAGTCGATTAAATTCTCAAGACTGCTGACCAGACCATAGAGCTATGGCTGGGAGCAGAAGCAACAGCAACAATGTGTCCTTAGAGCACTTGTATATATAACATTCGGCAAATACTACATGCAGTATATGAAGGTTTTATTGTACAGATTGAATTTAAAAAACTAAGAAGTTAAGCTTTTTTACAGAAGACTTTCCCCTAGCAGGTTGGTAGTCTGTCTTCTAGACAATTAGCTTTGCTCAGGTGCAATTCCTTAGCTGCGTTGCTATTCTATTGTTTTGATAAAAAGGCATTTAGTGAAAACAATGCGTGGCGTAATAAGATCAATTCTGCGATTTTTTGTGAGGTTCCCCTGAAGCATCTTTACCTGGTCTGATCTTTTTGATTCATTTGCCAGATATGCAATGACTGGGCAGCTAAGTTCAAAGAGTGATGTTTACAGTTTTGGTGTCGTCCTCCTGGAGCTCTTGACTGGGCGTAAGCCTGTTGACCATACATTGCCACGTGGACAGCAGAGTCTTGTGACATGGGTACTCCCTCCATCTTAGTTCATCATGATAGAATATTACTGCTTATTTCTGAGCTTTGTCTCGTATATTCTGTGAACAAAACTTATACCTTTGCATGTGGGTGGTGTTCTAGGCAACACCAAAACTCAGCGAAGATAAGGTGAAGCAGTGTGTTGACATTAGACTGAACGGCGAATACCCTCCCAAGGCAGTTGCAAAGGTAATCCCAAGTGCATTCTGGACGATTGACTTGTTTTATTGCTGTACTAAATAGATAATGACTTGTAGCATGCATGCATATCTTGTTCTTCCTTTTGTAGACATAACGATGTTTTGTTGCCCCAATAACTATCCTTGTCTGAATTAGAACCTCTATCTGATTAATCTGATTAACTATTTTCTTCTCATGCTTTGCCTGTATTCAATTTGCTGGGAGAAGATGGCTGCCGTTGCTGCCTTGTGTGTTCAATATGAAGCTGATTTTCGGCCAAACATGAGCATTGTAGTTAAAGCGCTCCAGCCCCTTTTAAATGCTCGATCTGGACCTCCAAGTGAAGCACAGAACTTGTGAATTCCTCCCTCTTCAACCTCTCCTCAAAAACATGTCCTTAGTGTTTATGTTGAAGTAAGTTGCTGTAGATCACGTGTCTTCATTTGGTTGTCTTCATATCGAAGAATTCAGTCATTTATCCCTTGTAATGCAAAGAATTACTCTTCTACAGATGCGCTGATAGGAGTGGCACTGTCACATTTTTTAATTTCTTTTTTTTGTTGTACTAAAAGTTTTGGATTTTCTACTGGCTAGAAGGGCCTCCCTGGAGTTCTTTAATTGTTTTTGACATTGTTTTTTGTCTTCAGTTTCATCATGTGTATTTTAAATTGTTGTTTACACTGGAAGTATAGTTTTATCAGCCAATTTTGATCTTGCCTTCTGTCAAAGGGTTGAGTTTGTCCACTTGCTAAATTTGGTTTCTCTGTATGCCTCGAAATAATACATTGGTAAGCTCTACATTGCTCAAACTTGACTTGTTTATTCAGGACTCCGGCTCAACTAGTTTTTTTCCCCAAAGAGAACTACATGGACAGCTCAACTGGTTGGATCGTTTCTCTGCATAAACTCTACTCTCTATAGTCCCAGGAGGAGGGTTGCATGCCTTTCGTCGCTGAACTCCTAAATTTTGTCACCAATGCACACTGAGCTAATTAAAAAAAGTTGGAAAATTGGTTGAAAAGAACGCAATAAAGAGAAAAAGAAACTCGATATGCCTTCCGTAACGGTGGTAATAATAATAATAATAATAATAATAATAATATGAAAATAGTACTCGACAAGAACTTCTGCCATCTGGGATTTTATCAAATTGTCTTCCAAAATAAGAGAAGGGTCAGTCGCTTTTTCCCTTTTTCGTGGTTTGCCTGAATTTTTGGTGAAAATATAAAATTTAAATGGGTACGAGAGGCAGTGCCGGCCCCATGGATATTTTGTTGGATAGTGGTTCTCATATTTAGTCAAAACTATGGTAGAATTTGTCAGTACGCCAATGTGAAAGGAAGAAAAATCAACCAGTGCCGAGCTGAAGTCAAAGCAGCCATCCGAAAAGCCTGACCCCAATGACTCTTGAGTATCCAACATATTGGCCATGCCATTGCCAGATATTTCAGTATTCTACTCATGACCAAGCAGTTCATCGCTGGGGTTTGATGTGTAGGAGCTTAAGGTAGAATCAAAACATAAACCACCAATGAAATAGGGAAGGCTTGAACTTCTCATATTGTCTTCTGTCCATAATGTTGAGAAGAAAAAGAAGAAAGATTTCCTCTACCTACATTTTGGAGTGCTAACAATGGGACAACAAACATAAAAAAGAAGAAATGAAAAACCTCTAGTGCTGTACATACCACCAATCTCAGGGGGATTCAAAAAAGTGCAACTTTCATGCAAGAATAACACTCTTTAACATTTACCGGGGGCATTCTGCGATGTTCCATAAACAGCTTGCTTCCAGGATAGCGTCTGTCCTCGAGTAAGGCAGACATGGAGGGGAAAGAAAGGCAGAATTTACTCCTCGCTTGTGTTGCTCGATCCTATATAGGACTTGTCCCCTCATGGCCTATGCCCGTTCATGCATTCTGCTCTCTGACCTCAAGTTTGGATTGTTACTCGTAGCCATGTCAAAATTCTTCCTCAGAGGCTCGCTTTCCATGGCATTAGCTTGACTTCTCCGGTGTCTCCGTCCCTGACCATCCAAGCAAGTTAAAAGAGTCAACCAACAGAAACTTCTTAAATATCATTTAGGAAGATTAATCATAAGCCTGATCCCAACCAATTCACCCTATTACCATGCAGAATGCACATAATCTTTACTCAAAGGCGAAATCATAAAGAAGCAACTCAGGCTGCTTCTGTTTTCGAGCCCTTAACCCCAACACCACACGTCAGAGAGAGAGAGAGAGAGAGAGAGAGAGAGAGAGAGAAGAGAGAGGGTTTTCGATGTTTTACGAGTGGGTGGTGATTGATGGGGGCGAGGGGGGAGCAAGAAGGGGGGTGTTTGTATGGGTCACCGAACTAGGTAATGTCCAATTTGCAGTGTGTTGCTATGTGTTGTAAATCTCCAGTATTGAACAGGATTACTTAAAAGAGCAGTTTAGTGTACCAGAGTCAGAGATCAAACCTCTCGTGATAAAGGATATTCCTCTGATTCAAGCATGCGGACGACTTCACCCATTGTTAATCTCTTGCTCGCATCGGGGTCAACACACCTCAAAGCAGTCAAAAGGGCTCGTTTAAGGGAAGTTTTAGACGGCCTGGTCTCGATGGTAGGATCAACCACTTCTTCTGAGCGCCTGTTGCCAACCATCATTTTGAGCCAGTCGACCAGATTTACCTGAAAACCAAATATATCATTAAGCTCAATTTCAGTTACTTAAGAGATTGAACTCAATTACTCAAGTATAGAGTGAAATCTAGAGCATACTTTGTTCGGGAGTTCAGTGTACTAAACAACTAAATTAGACTTGAGGAAGTTGTAAGAGAAAGGTAGAAGAAAACAATAGCTATCTACTCAACAACATTTCAGTCGCAGACACACAAGGAACTGACAATAGATTAGGTAAGTACATACCTCATCTGCAGGGCGGCTATAATCTACTGGGTCTCTACCAGTGATTGCTTCCAAAAGCACAATCCCAAAACTATAAACATCACTCTTCTCATTAAGGAGGCCGCTATTTGCATATTCTGGAGCCACATATCTGCCAATTTGATTAGGGGATGTTTTGGTTAATGAAGATGCAGTAATGCTTTCAAAGTTGTTCATTATAGAAAGTCAGCCAGGGACAAATGAGGTTGCAGCAGCCCGTGAGAACGATACTTACCCAAAAGTACCCATAACTCTGGTTGTAATATGACTCTTTCCCGCGCCTAACAACTTGGCCAGACCAAAATCAGATATTTTAGCATTGAAGTTATCGTCGAGTAGTATGTTGCTTGACTTGATATCTCGATGCACCACTTTTGGCTCAATCGCTTCGTGTAAGTATGCAAGCCTGCGACGAATAAATAAGTGTAAATGGAACATGAACTCATTGGCAAGTAAAGATCTTAAATCAAGCTATAGAAGGACTTACGCCTTAGCAGTGCCAAGTATTACTTTCATGCGAGCCTCCCAAGTAAGAGATCCATATTGGCGCATAGCTCCATGAAGCCATTGCTCAAAATTGCCATTGTTGACATACTCATAAACCAACAGCCTAAAATTGACAAGACATAGTCACAGATTTAAATCAACTTGCAGAATCCAAGCCAGTTGATACCTTTCCAGTACTTGATTTATTGCAAATGTAGTCTCAGAGAAACAAGTTTATATACTTTGGGAGAGTAAATTATTTCAGTTGAACAATGAGAGTGATAGTATACTGCATTTTACTCTACATAAGGGTGCCTATCTAGCAAAAGGACCGTGCCTTTACTCAACCTGAAAGTGCACTAAATAAACATAAATAGGATCGCATGTACGTTTATTACAGTATCTTGAATGATAATGACAATGTTGCTAACCCTGCTCTCTTAATAGGTTGTCTTAGTGCTTAGTTCTGTATGTATACTTACTAGTGTACGTGACAACACTTAAAATGAAAATAACTAAATGGCACGGTCATGTCGAATATTATGTTTTTTTTTTCTTGTCATCTAAAGTGAGGAGGCAAAATAATGAAAACCAAACATTGGGTCGAAGGCTAATTCCTCCCTGAAGGAAAGGTCTTTGGCAATTATCTAGATTGCATGTTGATTTTAGATATACCAAAAATCAAAGGGCAAACTTGAAGTAATATGGTACCTGTGGGTTCCTTCAATACAGTACCCAAGAAGTCTAACCAAGTTTTTGTGCCGCACGTGACCAATAGCCTCAACTTCGACTGCAAATTCCTTCTGCGCTTGTCCTCTGCAGGCAAGATGAAGGAGGACATCAGACTTGTACTAGGCAACAAGGACAGGACAGAAGTTGTGTAGCAAGTAGCAACTAAATGGAGCTTTCTTTAAGTAACTTACAGATTGTTTAGGAGCCTCTTAACAGCCACAGGAGATCCATTCATCAGATAGCCACGGTATACAACTCCATATCCACCCTCACCAATTATGTATTCCTTTGAAAACCTATTTGTTGCAACTTCTAGGTCCCTTAATGTAAACCAATGACCCCAGCCAAGGCGAGAAAACTCAGGCAGCCCAGACAGAGGAGAAGGGACAGTCAAAGTATGCAAATTAACTTTCTCGGCACTCCCATGTTCTCCTGATACATACCCAGCATCATCTTTCTCTAAATGAGTAAACGATCCTGATTGACTACTATTATCAGCATTCTTTGTCTTCTCATTGGTAGAATGCACCAAATGCTTATCAGAGTTTTCATCACTGAACTTGTCCTCTAGGGAGAGGAAATCCCCCTTATGGCCAACAAAGTTGCTCGCTGAATTTAGATCAATCTTTATCTCTTTGATTTCACTTGATACATTTTGGTTTAGGCTAATAGGAAGACTACTAGCTTTCCTTGATTTCTTTCTTGAATGACAGAATGGGAGCAACAAGAGAATGGCAACAGTAAATACTCCCACAAAGATTGCTAATAACATCCACACCTCAAGATGTAAAATGGGAGTTTTCTTTGTCAGCTCAGTTTTGAGACTAGAAGCCATTTTTGTCGATGCTGAGATGCCTGCAAATTCAAAATAAGATTATTGACGTTGCTTGTACGCATATGCAGTAATTTTGCATTTCAACATCAACAGGCAGTAACAAACTAGATGTTTATTTCCACTACGCTACTGGTTGAGCAGATACATGGTGATGGCAACACTTTGATATGATTAACCCTTTCCTTCTTCAGTCACATCGTTTAATTCAGAACAGCGAGCCAAATTAAGTGTTAAACAGAAACCATTTAGCCAAATAACTAGCGTGTAGAGTGGAGCAATCATACGCTGAATAGCCTGCGCGCACAGGTTATTTATTTATGTTTCAAAAACCAACTGAAAAAGAAGAGCAAAATACGTCTATCACATCTGCGTAACAACAGAAGCAGCTAAACAGACAAAGAAGAGAGGGAGGGAAGGAAGGAGCGTAAGTGGTTTGCTTATGTTTGCCCACTGCCATACTTTTAAAAGCCAAATAAAGCCAAGACAAAATACACCAAAAAAGGGAATACAATCAAAGAAATCCAAGAGATACAGGGGACATGTGTAACATCTTCCTATAGTAACAGATGATGCTAAACAGATTAGCTCATAACAGGCATACAACAATGTACTTCAAATCCTTTTATGTATGTGCAATAACACAGTCTTGTGTGTGTAAGAGACTCCTGCTTTTACCTTTATGCGATGAGATGAGATTTAGAATGAACGGCGTCCAGAAATCCTGAAGAACTTATCAATTTCTACACCCCAGATCTCCAATATAATCAGCACTTAATCCCGTGCGGATAGAAACCTATTTGCACACTCGAAAACCAATCCCATTGTCAAGAATCACAGGTACAGACAACCTTATACAATTTCCCTTCTGGGTATCGTTTATCGCCTAAATGGGTGTCTATATGTATGAAGAACCTCAAGAAAAAAAGGTGAACTAAAGGAGGTAAAGGAAGGGTTTTTTTGAAGTTGAAGGGAATTGCAGAGTACAGACACCAATGCACATGGAATTCTGGAATGGTGTGAGGTGGGAATAATAAGAAGGCATGGACTTATCAGTGGTAGGTAATGCCTCACTTACAGTAAATCAGAAGCATGAAAATTGCAAAAGAAAAATTCTCTTGGGGGAATTTGGAATTTAAAAAATTGACTCCTTGAAGGTGATTGTGACTGATTATCAGAAACCCAAATCTGACCTCTTCCGGAGGCAAGTATCTTCTTGTTTTGTGATATTTTAGTATTTCCTTAACTCCATTACTCTAACTAATATTTTTCAATAGGTATAATCAACATACAAAACATCAATTTGGAATCAGAAAGGATTATGATTGAAGGAGACAAGTAATCAATGTGATTGAGGAATACTTTAAATGCAATTTAGTATTACTCAGTGATGACTAAGGTTGCAACTTGCAAGGTCAAATGAAGAGACTGAATAACCAATTAGCCTAAAGACTAGGTGTTTCCTAAGGCTCCTCATTTATTGGTACATTTTGAAATTCACGAAAACAATTTCCTCCTTGAGTTTTGTGAATTCTGAGACTTTCTGTTTAACACTGTAAAGTTTAAACTAATGAGATTGGGGTATGTAAAACAAGGAAGGCTGGATAGTCAAAGAAACAGACTGGACACCATACCAGTTCTGTGATAGCCTTAAATACCCCTGGTGTTTCCCAGGAAATTATAACTATGTCCTTAATGTTCCTTTGCAGGAAGATGGGCATGAATCAACATTAGTATGTTGCTGTATTAGTACCAACCAAAGACAAGCAGACAACAGATACACACACACACCCCCCCCCCCCCTCCCCCAAAAGCTGCTAAACTTCGATTAGGGAATTCTGAACAATCCTAACAGCATAGCATGATGTCTGGGCAATAATTGTAGTAAGTAAGGTATAGAAAAATCATGGTGGTGTAGGGGGGAATCATGGTGATGCGGGGAAGCAACCTATACCTGATGAGTACAACACGAAAGCAAACCAAATGTTTGCAGTACTGTGTGTGTCATCCTTGGAGACATCTAACTTCTTATCCTCTTTGGTGTTGGGTGATGAATTGATTCCAAGGTATCCAACTTATGGTAGAGAGTGTGTCACTAAGTCAACTTATTGCGGGTTTGTACATTTCTCGCACGACTGTAATGTTAAGTAATGTTTAGAAGTAATCTCATACAAATTTTATAGTCTTTCGACCGGTACAATGTCTTGCTTGGAGAAGCTAGTCTTATCCTCAAGATATTAACCTTTTTTTTTCCTTGGCAGTAAACTATCTACAGAGAGCATGGAAAAAAATTAAATAAATTCAATTATGGGTAGAACATAGAATATACTAATTGAAATCATTATCCGATGACGTGCTACAACCAATCAACGGAGTTTGAAAGTTTGATATTGATCAAGACCTACTTTTTTTTACGATGATGCCAATCTTCAATTTAAAGCAGCGAATAACTTATGGGGGGTGGGGAGGAGTGTGTGTGTGTGTGTGTGTGTGTGTGTGTGTGTGTATATCAGAAGTTTGACATGCTCTGATAAATTGCAGACTTGCATTAAAGTAAACCTCATGAAACATGTGTGTTACTTGAAAGAGATGACAAATTCAATGTGTGTTTTGCATTGAGAGTATTGTTTGAGTGACAAATGCTTTGAGTTTGAGATGGTCTGATTATGGGCGAGGAGTATTATAATACTTAGAAAGCGTATAATATTAAACATGTGGAAATGAAACATCAATGATGATATAGGTGATATTGACCCTTCCAATCCCACACTTGCATCTTTCTATCTTAGAAAATATTAGATGGTCCGAAATTAATAGTTTTGAGCATCTAAAAATGTTGAGCATATAATAAAATGATCTCTTGTCTCTCTTAATTAGTCTCTCTTTTTACCACATTAGCCCTCTTCTCCTGATCCAACAATCCTACGAAAAATTATTAGTTTGTGAGTCGTGACCATGTAATTTAAACTCTTTCATTTTAAGTTATTTTTGTTTTGAACACACTCAAATAAAGAAATTCTTGGCTGCGCTTCGATTTATAGAAAAATAGTTACAATTCTCCATTGCTAAGTATGACACTAAATATGTGATTCTAAGAATTTTGTGGAGGGTTCAGACAATGCGCCTGATTGGGCATTTGGCCACACTTTTTTGCCCATCCAAAACTCAAGAACAGAAAGTGCGAGAGAGCATATGCACCATGTACTGGACAGGAGGGAGATGAGGACAGCGGTCAAAGCTTTTCTGGAGCATGATTGCCATCACCGACGAGTCAAAAGCATGAAAAAGTGATTTCGGATTTCTCTGAAAGTGCCAATTTAAGCTTACTCGTAACGCACAGTCACTGCTACATATATGCCTTTATTGCTATCGACCGACACAGCCCTTTTGTTCATTTATATGTCGGTCTGTCTATGACTCTGCGTCAGATGTATGGAAGCTATTGTTTTTTTTTTTAAGCCTATGATAAGTTTTCAGACTCGGCTCGTGTGAAAAAACATTCAAGTGTTGTCGTACGAGGGATACACCACGACGTGTAGCGTGATTCAAATTATCGTTACACTATTACTTACACTTGCATATTGTATGCCACGTTTCCAATATTGCGTATATGTATGGCGTCGTCAATCTCCGAACGAATACTTTATCTACCGTTCGCGAAGCTTTGGTCCTACTCAAAAAGAATTTCATTTACTTTGGCCTCGGATGAAGCCTCTAGAGTCGAGGTGAGAAAATATTTAACGACTTGTCGTACGTACGATGACATATCGCATGACGTGATTCAAATTATCCATACACCTAGTATATACTTTTCTACATGTCATGAGACGTCTCTTGTATTGCACGAGCAACGCTATCGATCTACGAATGAATACTTTCTCCACGGTTTATGACATTCGTCAATTCAAGTCAGTAGTTCCAATCAAGAATTAGTTAAGACATTTCTATTGGCCGTGTGTTGTGTGGGCATTTTAAAATCATATGTACGATTCCTAACTTGCTTCCACCTTCTGGGAAGGGTCTCAAATTCCTTGTGTCTCCAGGCAAACAGTCTAATGGGACCGAGGTCTCGCATTAATAAATTTGAGTCAAAAAAAATATGAGACATGGTTCGAAGCATTTGGTTGTTACTAAAGCGTGCAACAACATAGTTTGAGGATGGATTGCGTGGTACTTGCAGAAGATATGCTTCTGAATTTTGTATTGCTACCTAATAACGTAGACTAATCATTCATGAATCAAGCCAATGAAATAATTGACATTATTGGAAGTCGGCCAGTAGTATGGCGCCATTATGGCTCTCTTGATTTGATACTTTCCTTATACAAACTCACACAAAATGTTACGATTTCAACATGAATGACCGGGGAGCTTGACAAAATTCGAGACGAATGAAACACAAGAGAGACGGGTGTGATAGCCTATAGTGGTCGAGACATCTCTCAATTTCCCGTAAGAAATGACTTCCTCGTGAATATCTGCACGCAAAAAGTTGCTAATCTTCAAAGGGGCAGCACTCAACCACAACCATCCGAGTTGCTACTTACACTCATGGGATGGTTTTTTTTTTGGATGATGGACAGCAGCTCAATGTCATCAGATTTCGGAGTGGAAATGGGAGGGAGAGGTAGAGCACTCAAGACCTATTTTGGTCTACGTTCATCAAGTAAAATATAAGCCAGTCACAATTAAATTATGAAAATTTTTTTGGCTGCTACCTTGTTAAAGGAATCTTTCTCCTACCTTATATAAAACGACAATTGATGGTCGCTAAATATTTTTAATGGCCTTTATTTAGTGACGTTAAAAAAATGCTTCCATAAATTGTCGATAAGTGTTAGCAAAAAAGTCACTAACAATATTTAGCGATTATTAATTGTCATTATATATGGGATTGGAAGAAAATTCTTACAACTCAAGTAGTAGTAAAAATTTACTATTTAATTATTGACCGAAAGTTTCACGAAGACTCTCACATTTGGAGGTTACAAAAAGTTCTATATATTATTGTGACCAAGTGAGTCTCTTTTCCAGGAAAGAAAGAGGTAACTGCAATGTTGAGCAGGCAGGGGGGGTGCTATGTTTGCAGGAACTGCAGTTGGTGAGGGTGCATTATCTCAGCTATTTAACCAAGAGGGTGTGGCTGGTTGGTGGTTTCCATCAGGTTGTCGCTTGGGGATTGTTTAGGAGAGTGGGATCCCATCCCAGTATTAAATTTGAGCTCGTGTGTGTGTGATTTGGGTCACCTCAGGCTGATAATGAGATTTGATCTGTTGATGACTGGCCAACTTACATGTTTGTACCAAATCCTGACCAATTTGTGGGATATTCCCTTCATTTGATGGTTGATGAGCTTAATAGTTAATATTGATACGGTCTGTTCTGTTGGGTTGTAGGCTTGTAGCAGGCCAGAATTTGCATAAACAAGTAGAAGTTCATCTACCAAGACGTCTGGTATTGCATGCCTTTAGATGCAAATTCCTTCTGAACGTGCATGAATAGAGTAGAAAGGGCTTATGAAGTGTAGTGATTTCGATGCCAAGACACTGGAAGCAAAAGCTCAAATTAATGTTTTCAAAATTATTTTATAACGCAGAGGATATCATTTTGAAATAAATAAGGACGTGCACACTGTTATTTATGCTTGTATTTTATCGCTTTCCCTACTTATATTATCACTTGTTTAGGCCACAAAGCCAAACATGTAACCCTACCATATCTCAATATCAATGCAATTATCTTATTATCAAAAAAAAAAAGAGAGCGAAACAGATAGAATAAGTCAATATGCTAGTTTAAAACAATAGATAATATTTTTACGTCACATTATTTTAACAACTGTACTAGTAAAGATACTTTAGTGAAACTTACCACATAGCGAACAATATAAGTTGTGATCATAAGTTGAGAATGTCTAAATTCACATACCCGTGTACTTAATAATTACACACACTTCAAGCATCTCTTAAGAAACCGAGTGATAAAACTTTAACATGCTAGCAACAAAAAGGTCTGAACAAGCGTAAGTGACCGCCAAATTTTAGGGGTGCAAGTTAGGTTGGACTTTTATCAGTGTAATTAATCCAATCCAACCCATTTAATTATAAAATGGATTTGGATGGATTGGTTCAGTATCATAATGAGTTATCTGGGTTGGCCTTTAAAAACTCGTCTAGGTAATATTTGTTGGTAAATTTCATAAAGAAGAAACCATCACTAGCCATCATCGCATGTATTTACATCGCCAGTCTTTGGTAGCGACCGCTGACTGTCGTGACCTACTAGGCAACCACTGATCACCAATAGAGTTGCCATCGCAGGCAGATGACCGCCGCCACCACAGGCTGTTGTTCGCCGCCACCGCCACTGCGTTGCTGAATACAGTCGGTCACTTGCCTTGGCGGGTCGCCACATGCGGCAATTATCAACTGATTGCTGCTGCCACCTCCCGCAGTCACTGCCACCACCACCAGTCACCGCCATCATGAACCATCCGCAACCACGTTATTTTGCATTTACAATTAAAAAAATATATTATTTTGTTTTCGTGAACCTGTCAAACCCAACTTACCCAATCAACCAACTGAACACACTCAATTCAATCTTATCTTAGGTTAAAAAGATTTTAGTTTTAAAAGCATGGGAGTTTACTTGGGTCGGTTGAAAACCCAAAGTAACCCAACGAAGTTGCTTTAACGTCTTGAGTTCGAATCTTCATACCAACAGACCATATAAATCACAATCCCGATTATTTTATATATAAAAAAAACCAACAAAGTTGCTCCCCAATTAATGTAGACTGATCCTAGCATGTGTTTCTTTGTTGTTCATTTCATATCTCAGGTATTCTGTAACTGCATTTGGAAGAGGCCATTCGATCCACCGTTTCTTGTTTTTACTTTTTGGTACAAAGAAACAACGACAGAGAAGCTTTAGGCTTCGTTTGACAAATTTTTTTTTTTTGGTTTTCAGTTTTTAAAGAGTAGCTTAATTTTTTTTTTACAAAATCAAGTGGGTGTTTGATAACCTTTTTATTGTATGTTTGGTAACCCTTTTATTTTGACTTTTTTTTTGGTGGTTTTGCGGTGGCGGTGGTGGGCCGTAGCGGTGGGCGACGGTGGTGGTGGCCGGCGGTGGTCACCGACAGGCGGCCGGCGGTTGTCGCGGCAGTTGCCGGCAGTGGCTGCTGGCGGCTGCCGCCTGGTGGTGGCTGCCGCGACAACCGCCGGCCGCCACTGCCGGAGTTGGCTGTCGGTGGTGACTGGAGCTGGTTGCCGCCCTGTGGTGGTTGCAGACGGCCGGAGGTGGCTGTCGGGCGGCGGTGGCTGCTGGTGGTGGTGACCGGAGCTGGCTGCCGCCCTGTGGTGGTTGTCGGAGGCTGGAGGTGGCTGTCGGGTGACGATGGGCGGTGGCTGCCGGCCGCCGAAGGTGGGTTGTGGTGGAGGTCTAAAAAAAATTTTAAGTGAAAAAAAAAGAGCTTTTTCCTCTCTTTTTTTTATTCTATAATTTAAAAAGTGATTTTTTAAATTGAAAAAAAAATAGTTACAAAATGCACATTTTTTTTTCCAATTTTCAAAACTGAAAAAAAAGAGGGAAAAAAAGAACGTCAAACATGGCCTTAGTAACTAACACTTTATTATACTCTCTTTACTTAACTGTTCAAGAATAAACCCCGTCCCCATAAACTTCGACCCTTACTGTCACCGAAATGACTGTTCCCTTTATTTAGTTATCAATCGTTGATGGCGGAAGATATGCCCCAAACCATGATTACGCTAAGCAAGTTTTTCATGAATAACTGGTTGGCGTAGTTGATATGTAAATGTGGAGGGTCGCTGCTAGAGCGGATTTGACGAGTTTAACCAACCGACTTACAAAAGTATGGGTCTTTTAAGTCCAACCTTACCCATGTATTTGGAAAATGGGTTGGGTGGGATTGGATTTGTGCAAATTGAATCTAGGTTGGTTTGGGAAACCTATTTCTTATACGGTCTTTGTACTATAAAAATACCAACGGGGGCAACTAAAACGGCCGCAACACCGGTAAGACCAATACTGTCGCCTGCCACCAACAACAGCCTCCAGCCTCCAAACTCAGCTCAACCCGCCAGCCCAGCTAGTCCAACCAATTCGACTTGTTCTTATGTTCCGTTGCTTTGGTTTGATTGAGTAGCACATAAATTTAGTTGTGTTGGGTTGAAATCCACCAAGTCAGCCCAAGTTTCACCCTTACTTTCCAGAGTCCAGACCATATTAGAAACCCAAAATCGAAATTCAAATCATACCCGAGCCCAAGCATATGTCTGATAAGTAGTTGACAATTAAAAATTAAGAATTAAGTGGAGAAACATAGATTGTACCTTGAAAAAATTGATTTTACTAAAATATATATATATATATATAAATAAATAAATCATGCCATCATAAAATCAATAAAGTATTACTCTTTTTTTTTTTTCCTTTTAGTGCGTGCAGAATATGTTAATGTAAGTGTACTAGTCTTCGTAGTTTTTTCATTTATAAGAATATTTTATTTGTCCCATTTAATCTTTCTCTCTCTGACGTTTTTAAAATCTTTTACGACAATTATATTACTTATGAGTTTGATTCCGTGTTTATATAATATTAAATTCGTCATGGAAGTTCACACGAGGAAGTAAGAAAATTCAATTAAAAACACAAACTTATGCATGATTTTTTGTTAATCGTCTAAAAAATGCCAAGGGGAGTAATTGACTTTTAAGCGAGGTAAAAAGAAATAAGTGTTAGGACATCGTAAATTTGGAACCGGAAGATACGGGGCCCAGCGCAGGTCCTTCGATACTGGGGACCACCGTCCACGGCACCAATCCCATTTGATTTCTTACTGCCAAGACATAACTAGAGCTCAGCTCAGCTCAGCTCAGCTCAGCTCTCTCTCTCTCTAAGTTTTCTGATTTTGGCAGAGGCCTTAAGCATTTATTATCCCACCCTCACTCTCTACCTAACTATTATTACCGCCTCCCCTAATCTCTCTACAATATATTTATGTATGTCTGCACATACGCGCACACACTATGTATAATATGTGTGTGTGTATTCATGTGTGAATCTAGCTGATTGGGATCTGTGAAGCACAAACCGTCGATTGTGGATCTCCATTAGTCTTCGAGGTAAAGCTATCTATTTGCTTTCCACGCCATTCAGTGTGCTCCACCAGATCACTCTGTATATGTGTGTGTTTACATAGGGGTAGCGTTGGCATGCTTTGGTAGCAAAGTTCAACATGTAAGTTCGTATTGGGGGACAATTAGACTGATGCTAAAAGGTTACAATGGTTTGATGTGGATTTTGGCATGTTATTGGAATTTCGCCTTACTTGTTGCGCGCGCGCGCGCGTGTGCATCTTTGCGGGTCGAGCGCACGCTCTTTTTTATGCTGAAAAAATGGTGTTTGTTATGTTGTTGCCAAATCCTCCTGTTAAATGTTACACAGAGGGACAATTGTACTGTCTGAAATGTGATATTCTTCTCCATTTCGTATTTTTGTTTTCTTTTTTAGTTTTTTGCGAATTCCTAGAATAAAGTTTGAACATGTTAATGTGACTTCGTTCATTGTTTTTGTCTTAGTTTTCTTCTCAAACAATACTTAGTTGATATCAAAAGGTCGGAGGGCACAAAAAACATTGAAACAGAGGGAGTATTCTTTATTTGATTTATGTTTTGCAATTCATAACCATCCGTCTCACATGAACAGTGTCAGTTTGGAGTGGTCTAGTTCAGCTCCGGAGTGAATAATCATGTTACCTATGTTTGGCATGTTATAGAATTTTGCCGCATTTATTGTGGGCGATTGTTAGTAGAGTCTACAAGTGAGAAAAGAGCAGCTTGACCTGTTAAAAATCATTAGTGGGCATTCTGTTCAGTGGCTAGGTTTTCAGACGGACTGAGATTCAAGGCTATCAGAAGTTCGATGTGGGAGCGTAGGATAACTAGATAGGTCTACTGAAAAACGTTGCATCTATTTTGAGGTTAAAGGGATTTTCTACTGGATATGCTGAAGTGAGTGCTAACAGTGAATAGTAGCAATTTCAGTATACTGAAATCTCTAACACAATCAGGAGTGAGAAACCTGCGTTTCACATGTCTATGGTACACTCTTTAAATCGGCTTGTCAGGTGTATGAACGGTTTTCTCATCAGCGTTGAGTAACTCAAATTAAGCTACCTTTTCCAGTTTTGCTTCATGAAGTCAAGCCCAAAGGCAGTGCTCTTGTTTGCCTTTTCATTTTTTGATGGTTGTTGACAAGTGATGAATGTCAATATTAGTTTTTGCTCCGGCTTTATGACATTGCACCAAATTTCTGGTTTGATTACGGGGAAGCTTTTATTCTCTTTTGTAGGAGGGAAGCTTAGTCAGATGGTTTTAAGGTCCAGAAAGTGAGAAAGAACGCAAGCTTGTGGCGGAATTCAGCTAAAGCAATGATCAATAAATCACTTTTCTTGACCTACCTGTACCTGCTAATCTATGTTGTGCTCTCATCTGGAGTTATATTGTACAACAAGGTAATGCACCTTTTTTTCACCTGTATTTCTATATGCTGTGGACTACGACTCGAATTCTGGACCATGGGGTGAATTGGAATTCTTAAAGAGGAACTTTGCTCCAACAATTTAGTTTATAGCGCTTCGAAGTCCCACAACATACAGGAATTTAGAGACTAGAGAAATTCTTTTTCTGTCCATCTATATTTTTTGATTTTGATTTCCGATATGTTTGATAGAACATAACTGTGCAGGACTACCTATATAACTTGGTCCGTAATACAATGTTCACTTTTCGTACAATGCAGCTGATGTTCTTGTAAATTCATCATTTGATCATATACTGCAATGTACTCTTTCAGTCCTTAACAGAGAGACATCCTTGACTCTTTGGACAAACCTTGATAGTATTTGGACTGGTTAGAGATGTCTATTTCTCTAACGGTGATCAAAAGAAGAACTACTTGACAAGTTAAATGAGATTGCAACTGAACCTCTGGCTCATATATAATGTACGCATCTAGCTATCAGATGGTTCTGTCATAAGTCAAAGGCATTGCTTTACAGGACGCCGGGGGGGGGGGGGGGGGGTTATAAGTTTTTGTCTGATTCCAAAATTTAAGAGAATGCTATTGCAAAAATGTGACCATCCTCTGCAAAATTGATAAAAGTGTCCAGTACTTCACCTTGATATCTCAACATCTCATTGTAACATTGAGTATAGAGATGGATGGCATCTATTCTGACTTCGAACTGTGGAGTCGGCTTGACATCTACTCTTGACTTCTAGTATTACTGTTATTCCACATTCAACTGGCTATATCTGGCTTAAGCAAGGATGGCATGTTTGTCCACTCTTAACTGGCACAATATTGCACTAAAATACCTAAATTCTTTTGTGAAGTGTCAGAACAATGCTGTAGGTTCTTATGCTATACAAACATTTGATAAAATGCCCTATCTGCAGATATACCATGAGTTATTTCATGGAGAAATTGAGTGGAATATGTTTCTTGATTTTTTCTTTTTACTTCAAAGTTAACTTCTGATCCGATGTATTTATTTGCAGTGGGTTCTCTCTCCGAAGTACTTCAACTTCCCACTTCCTATAACGCTTACCATGATTCATATGGGATTTTCTGGGGTGGTTACCTTCTTTCTTATTCGTGTTTTCAAGGTATGGCTCTCTTCTGAAATTCCAATGATCTCACTTCTTTATATTGGTTGTCTCTTGCAACTCATTGGCTAGTAGATGTCCTGTAACCTGGTTTTTCCAGCAGAAAAGCAGACGAGTGAGAAAGCATTAACCTCCCTAACCTGTCTAATGTGTTACTGCTGAGCAACTAATTAGTTAATCTATTCATTTCGTCTGTTTTGAATGTCCAGGGGGTTTTATTTTCGGAAATACATTAGAAATTACTCTTTACTAGCCTGGGCACTATTGTCGCTTGCTGGTGATTAAGTTTCAGCCTTCTTGTGTTATTTAAGATGGAGAATTTTTTTTTTTTCACCAAGTTTTAAACTTAAGAGTGCATATCAATCACTAATCTGGAAAAAGTATATATTAGTAATAGATAGTAACGTATCTGCTTCATGTAAAATGGTAGTTTGTGTTGGCTTGAATATACAGTGTCGCATTTATCTTTGGAAAGGGACAATATTTGTTTGAATATGTCATATCGTAAGTGTTTACGATAATTACATGAATCTTTCTCCTATACTTGAATTAGAACATGCAGAATTCTGCAGGAGGGTTCAATTATAGAAAAACAAAGGAGTTGTGGCATTCATATAGTCTTATGACTAGTTGCAATTAAAGAGGAGTATAAGGGTTTTGACAATTTGTTCTGGCTGCAGTTATGGTTAGTTTATCAGCATTTTTCGGTAGTGATGAGAAGCTGCAGATTTGAGTCATTTGATGGAAATGCATTTCTTGCCAAACCCATGTTAAGTGTTGTTGACTTAGCAGGTCTGGGGTTTAAGAATCAAAGGCTTCAGATAATGAGTGTTACATAATTCTTTGAGGCTTGATCTCACCACTATTGACATTGACAGGAATGCATTTTTCCTTAAATTGCTGTTTGGGATCTTTCGGCGGGACATCTGCTGCTGCAAGTGGTGTTTGGGATCTTTGTCTTCAGCTTTTTGGAGATCTCTAGGGCATGCCTCGTTCGTTTGTAGACTTTCTCAGGCCTGGTCTTTGCATAAAAAGGGGAATTCTAGAGTTTTTGAGGGTGTAAAGAGATTCTTAGAGAAATTTAAGGTTCTTGTTTTGTCAACTCTCGCCTTTTGGGCAAAGGAAATAATTGATTCGCCTTTTCAGTTTTTTTGATGGCTATTTGAGGTGCATAGTTAGTTGATTTTTTATGCCTTTCTGCACACGAGTCGCCCCCTCTGGCATCTTTTCCCATGAATATACATGTACTTATTAACAAAAAGACAGCATTAAATTGGACATGGTGAGGGAAAGTCAATTAAGGTTGATTGGTTACTGCTTTTGTCCGAAAAGTGATCTTGTGTCCTGGTTGCTGTACCACCCGTGCTAAATCAATACACTGACCACTACGTTCCTCACATCTTTCAATTTCTTCATGAAAACGCAAGCATTACATTTGCATCCGAAGTTATTGGAAACTTGTATTCATTTATGTGTTTATAATGGCAGGTTGTGTCTCCCGTTAAAATGACACTTAGAATGTAAGTGGTTTCATTTGTGCTTTAAAGATCTTATTCACTCTGCCTTGTCAACTTTTCCAAACTTCCACCTTTTGTTTATACTTTTGATGTTTCACTTTTGATTGCGGAATGACAGATATGTCACATGTGTGATTCCCATAAGTGCCTTCTTTGCTGGAAGTCTTTGGTAAGCCGCCAATGTTTGCAATAATGGTCTTATGGATGTGTTTTCGAACTGATGTTTCTTTCGTAATTGGTCCGTGAATAGTTACTTCATAATTCATAGCGTTTCCATAAATTTCAAGGACTAATCCTTGCCATTTTTTGAAGCTATTTATGATTCTTGTGTATATAGTAACAGCTAACATATAGGGAGACATTGTGTCCATTGTTTAGGGGATTGACGTTGTTGGTTATGCTGAGAGTTCCAACCTTGCATGAAGAGCATAACACTGCATAATAACATAGATTGAGCTGTTTTTTTTTTTTTGGAGCAGTTGATTTGTAGGTGGTTGTTGACTAACCATACCTAGGACGACATGCTCTTATTTCCTTCTCATAACAATTCAAGCCCAGTAAGAGTGATGCTACCAAAAGGTTGTCTTTGCTGTAACACGAGTGACGTAGCTTTTTCTCCAGTAACAAACTATCTGAACAGGCTGACAAGTTTGTGTTTGCTCCACTTAGATAGTGTTTCTGGATTCTGATAAGTCATACTTCTACAAGATCTTAACCTTCGTTTATGATTCTTTTAAAGTACTAAATCTTGCATTGTTAACGGGCGGATATCTGACAACACTAGATAAATCTATATATTTTTCTTACTCTACAGCGTTCTTGAAACTTTTACTATGCACTCTGCATTCTGTCATAGCATAGAAATGATATCTTCCACCTCAATTCATTTTTTCTTGCCACAGGTTTGGTAACACGGCTTACTTGCATATATCAGTAGCCTTCATCCAGATGCTCAAAGCCCTAAGTAGGTTCAGATAGCGCTCACGTCATTTTCTTAAAGCTTTTCCAAACTTGAAAGTTAGATTCTTACCTTGACGTTCTGAATGTTACAGTGCCAGTGGCAACACTTCTGATGGCTGTTTTGTGTGGCACCGACAAACTAAGGTGGGACTTGTTCTTGAACATGGTGCTGGTCAGTATTGGAGTTGTCATTTCCTCGTATGGGGAAATTCATTTCAATATAGTTGGTACATTATACCAGGTTACAGGGATCTTTGCAGAAGCTTTGAGGCTAGCCTTAACTCAAGTCCTTCTGCAAAAGAAGGGTTTGACTCTAAATCCCATTACAAGCCTATATTACGTAGCTCCGTGCAGGTACCAAATCTCAATTCTTTTGGGTCATTTTTTATATAACAAGTTATAAATGCTTTAGAGGGTAAGAATTAAATAGTCAACATTGCAAATCTTGTTCAAGTTAGGCAACTTGAAATTATCCCTAATATGCTTAAGGCTTGATTGCACTCCGAATCCTGTGTTTTTCCCAAAATTGCAGTTAAAACCCTGACGTTACCATTTAGCTGTCAAAAACTCAAAGTTTACCTTTCTTTGCAGTTGCAAGAAATTACTCCAGATGATAAGTGTTCTATTAGAAATTAAGGGTAAATCATTCATTTTAGTTTCCTTTGACCAAACCCATTTCTTTCTTCTTCCTCCTCTTCCTATTACTCTCTGTCTTCAGGAAACCAGTACCTCCTTCGTAAAGGATCTCCCCATAATGGCCATTAAGTCTTTCTTACTGAGTCGTTAATGCATGAAAAAGGGTTAAATAGGAAAATAGTGGCTGCCTTTCTTCATCTTCTATGCAACTTGAAAGAAAAAGGTGAAGATTTCGTGCTAGGAAATATCTTTATTTTTTTTGTCTCCCTCCTTTTGGGTCTATTTGTGCAGCCAGTTTTGAACATTGCTTTGTCATTGCTTTCATGGAAGCAGATCTCTTCTTTGATCATGACTCACCCACATAGAGGAAGCGAGGGGTGGGGGGCATGGGGGGGTGGGGTCTTAAGGAATTACCATAATGATGAGTTCAAAATAGCAAAAGTCTTCATCATTTTCCATATTACAGTATGATTCTTGCTTTCCAATATTTACCTTGATGACCATACAGTTCTCAGTTTTTGATGAAATTCCCTTTATGCAGTTTCGGGTTTCTGTTTATACCTTGGTATTTCTTGGAGAAGCCTGGGATGAAAGTGTCACAGATTCAATTCAATTTCTGGATCTTTTTCTCCAATGCTATTTGTGCTTTAGCATTGAATATCTCAATTTTCTTAGTGATTGGTAGAACTGGAGCAGTTACCTTTCGAGTTGCTGGTGTTTTGAAGGATTGGATACTCATAGCCCTTTCAACAGTAATATTCCCGGAGTCCATGATCACTGGGCTGAATCTTATTGGCTATGGAATTGGTATTTCTTGTATTTGATCTTAGAAGTTATCAATCAAAACTAATTTCCTCTATCTTTAAGCCACAGAAAATTTGATACAGTTTTAACATTGTTCTGTAGCACTATGCGGCGTTGTCATGTATAACTACTTGAAGATTAAGGATGTTCGTGCATCTCAACTTGCTTCTGAAAGTCTTCCAGAAAGACTTGTGAAGGTCAGCTTTCACTTGATTCTTAATCTCTGTAGCTCGTCAAAATGCATAAATTTGCTCAGACGAGAAGCTAATTCTCCACTTGCTAACAAGCTGCATCGTGCTTACTGATACTTAAGTCTTAGTTCAGAGTTTTTGCATGTTTTCCGTTGAATACAGGACTGGAAGTTGGAAAAGAAGTCATCAGACAAATACATACCCGACGGTAGCGATGATGGAGGAAGCAAAGGCAACCATTTTGCCTCTGACGTGAATATAGATGAAGAGGCACCTCTAATATCCTCATCAAGGCTTTCTCACATCGGACGTGCACAGCTAAGCAACCGGGACACATAATTATTGAAGTAAATATCAAGATATATTTTTGCCGGGAGTAGATCACTTCATCAATGGTTAGATCGTTCGCCAAAGCCCGTACACACAAGCCACCCCTTGGTTCCCGGGTGATTTGACTAATTAGATCGGATAGCATTTATTTTTCTACTTTAGTAGGGGAAATTTTGATTTGAATATCAGTAGGAGGCTAGAATTAGACAAATCCAGGAGGCATCTCCATATGTCAAATTAATTCTTTCAAAAGTTAAAGCATAATGGATGAGTTTTGTTGATTCCGTGTCTGCAGTTGCTTCTTTGTTAAACAAATAAATGGCATGCTATACTAGAGAAGGGTAAGACCTATAACAGAGCTAAAGTTGCCAACTTTGTGAACATGCATGGTGGAGCATATCATTTGCTTGGATGCAGACCTTTGCCCAACAATTAGGCTCATTTTCCAGGTGCATTCAATGGTACCTGATGGCAGAATTAGGGATTTTCAAGGTGTGGTCCAATTTTTAGGTGGCAGTCACTAGACAGTACACAAGATATAACTCTTTTGTTGCCTTTCGTCAAAGTCTTTAGCAAATTTTGCGGAAGTCTTGTCCAGCCAAGACAGACTCATTAGCTTATAAACTTTTCTGTGGTATCCTTGTTGTTGCAACAGAAAAAATCTAATAAGATTGTAACTAATTAGTGTCATGGACAAGACTAGGTGATTCTCTGCTGAAAAATATCTTCTGCACCAGTAGCAAAATAACACATAAGATTGTCACTTTGAATTTTAGCGACAAAGACAACATTTATGGTCACGGTATCTAAATAGAAAGAGATCTTTGTCCCATTGAAATAGTATAATGGAGTCATAAATACATGCACTGCCATATATATATAGGAGCTTAGCCATCCAAGCCCGATCTGTGGAGGGCTTATATATTTTTTTTTGCGCTTTTTTTCGTCGTTCGCTACATAGTGTAGCGGACGGTACTGTTGACAATAATATCGTCCGCTACATTATGAAGCGGACGACGAGATCTGGCCGTCCAAATCTCGCGTGAGGACAGCAGATCGCGCTGGCAACTCAACCCCATTTGCCAGTGCGAGTAATGTATAAGCTTCATATGTATGTATATATATATATATATATATATATATATATATATATATATATATATACATAATAGAGTGAAATAACAAAACTTATATTATGATGGTCCTTAATTTGAGAATCAAGCTTGGCTTGTCATATTCAGGAAACAATTTGATTTTCAACTGTATAGAGAAAAGGGCAAAAGTAAAGTAATCAAAGGTGAGTGAGGTTAAGAATCTCATTAGGCCTTACCGTGGTTTGGGCTAGTCTTCTTTGGCAGGCTTAAAAAAGCCTAATGTGGCCGGCCCACTTCTTCTCTTTCCTCGTCATCTGCCACAATCCTACACGTGTCACATTTCCAGCCTATTAAATCAAGTCCGTCACTGCACTCCAAGATTCAAAAAGAGCCAAGTTTGCTCTTGGCACCCCCCAGCTTTGTCATGTTTTGGTCCCACCCCTCGCGACTATTATAATTTCAACTTTAACCCCAGCACCTTTAACTGCTCTTACCGAAAGTTGATGTGCATTGCCAATATTTTGCACTCCGCATCTCTATGCTTTAATTTTGGCACCCGAACGTATTACCGTCTAATTAATTTATTTCAAAAGTTAACATTCTGAGTAAATATAAAAAAAATATAAGTCTTTTAGTCCTAGACATTAAGCCCATCTCGAGATAATTAGACGGAGAAAATGCTCACTTCTGTAAAATAAAATCAGGACTCATGGAAGGTGGCTTTGATCCCACCCCTCATGACTATTGTAATGTCAATTCTAACACTGAGCGCCTTTAGTTGCTCTTACCAAAACTTGATTTGATGTGCATTACCAACATTTTGCACTCCACGTCTCTCTATGTCTCAATTTTGACAACCGACATTTAAACATAAGCTAACATTTTCAGGATAGAATTGAAAGAAAAGAACTTTTTTACTCGTAGATGTGAAGCTCATCTCGAGATAATTACACGTGGAGAAAATGCTCACTAAAAATCATATAGTTCTTCTAGTTGCAAGAATGTAGAAGGCCAAAAAAAGTAACATTTGAGCTTCAGCTATAAGTGCTCGGGGTTCGGAACCGAAATTTCTAAACATCTTTAGCGACGAAAGCAGGGAGTGCGAAAACGAAAGGGAACCCTGGTTAGGCGCTTAACCGCAGTTCCAGAAACCCCAATTGCCCACCACTTGTCCCCGTCTCTCTCTACACTTCTGATGCAGCCGCAGATTTTCTCTCTCTAGAAAACAAAGGCAACGATAATACCGCTATTGAGTAAACGATGCTAAATGTGAGATGTCAGTTTCGCTTTGTACACTCAGAAGGCGCTTGCATGTTCCAGTGTTTGTGACCTCATCGTACATTCATGGCGGCGAAGAAGCTGCACGAGTCGTTTTCCAAGAGCCTGATCGAGGAGGTGCACCGATGGGCTTGCTTGAAGCAGACCGGCGTCAGCCTCCGCTACATGATGGAGTTCGGGTCCCGGCCCACTAACCGCAACCTCCTGATTTCGGCCCAGTTTCTCCACAAGGAGCTCCCCATTAGGATTGCCCATCGAGCTATTGAGCTCGAAACCCTCCCTTACGGCCTTTCCGAGAAACCCGCTATCCTGAAGGTAAAAAAATGTTGACCCAATTCCTCTTTAGTCCCGTTTTGTTCTATTTACTCTCTCTGTTTCATAATTTTTGGAAAATTTTGGCATACGTTTAAAATGTGAACCGTGACTTTGTTCGTAGTATTTATCCTATTTTGACTTGTCATACATTACTAATTGTTGTCTAATTCCTGTTTTTGCGCAGTTCATTTTGATCTCTGTCTGGACCCTAGAAATTTGCTAAAGGGGGGCACAGTTTATGAAACTGAGGGTTTATTGATATGTTTGATTTTTTATTGCTTGCTTTAAGTAGTTAAATGTGGTGACTGTACACATGTCATTATAAGTTGGATTGTTTATGATTTGACTTTACTGCTAGAACTTTTACTGTCAATTTTATAGTGATCTTTTTGACTTTGATTATGCAATCAGCAATACAGCGTACTGCAGTTGATTTTCAGTTTACCAAGTCATGCTGCAGTTGATTTTCAGTTCACCAAGTCGTGCTTAAGTAATTGTTTGGCACTCTTTGCGTGGATATTATGATGTTATGCACGCTTGTTTAGTATGTGTTTTAGGATTTTCAGGTTTTGGCATACTTCATATGAATTAAGTTTAGTGTTGAGTTTAGTTTGCGGAGTCTCTGAATAGGTATTGCTTAGGTTGGGATTCTCCTGAGTGTCTCATTTTTGCCTCTCGGCTACTTTAGTGTCCGTCATTAATTATTGGTGAATAGCAGGGAATGCTACATTAATTCCTCTGTTGCTATATCTGCAACCCAACTTGTTGATAAAGCACACGAGAGGCCAATGGGGTGCAAAATAAGAAATGAGGGTGAGAAATAGCACCTCTCTGTGTAACATTATAAGGTGAGCATTGGACCCTAATTGCTAAGGTAGGAATTAATTTCAATTGTTTTTGCTTGTCAGGTCCGAGATTGGTACTTTGATTCTTTCCGTGACCTGAGATCCTTTCCTGAGATCAAGGATACGAATGATGAGATTGACTTCACACAAATGATTACAATGATCAAGGTGAGACACAATAATGTCGTGCCCACGATGGCTTTGGGCGTCCAACAGCTGAAGAAAGCTCTAAATCGGAAGATGGATTACACAGATCTGGATGAAATTCATCAGTTTCTGGATCGCTTTTACATGTCGAGAATTGGTATTCGTATGCTTATTGGTTAGTCCTTTTGCCGACTTGTATGCTTTGTTGCTTTTCTTAATCACTTTTCTAATTTTTTACTATGTTATGCTCTTACACGGCCACTTGAAGTGAAATTCTGAGCTGTGTACTTCAAATTTGGATGAAACTCAGGGCAGCATGTGGCGTTGCACGATCCCAATCCCCCTCCTGATTGCGTTGGTTACATACACACAAAAATGTCCCCGGTAGATGTAGCCAGAAGTGCCAGTGAGGATGCACGTGCAATTTGTTTACGAGAGTATGGTAGTGCACCTGACATCAGTATTTATGGGGATCGTGACTTTACATTTCCGTAAGTAATTTTTGACCTTAGTGTGCTGAATAGTTGATAGCTGATGTAGTTCAATTGGATGAAAATACACAAGATCGAGCTCTTAATTGTCCACTCTCATGACAGGTATGTTCCAACACATTTACATATGATGGTTTTTGAGTTGGTCAAGAACTCCTTGCGTGCTGTGCAAGAACGGTTCATGGACTCTGACAAAGTTGCTCCTCCTATTCGAATTATTGTTGCTGATGGTTTAGAGGATGTTACAATTAAGGTATGTCTTCTGTTGCTTCAGATAGGCAATGTACCTCTGGTCGTCAGAAACTTATCATTGCTAACTGCTTATTTCACATACTTTTGTTTTACGACTTGGATCAGAATTGCATGCTCAAGCATGTGATCAGCTCTTTGCGTTTGCTTAACTAGTGTGACATGTCTGATATCCAGGTCTCTGATGAAGGGGGTGGCATACCAAGAAGTGGTCTACCTAAAATTTTCACATATCTCTACAGCACTGCAAAGAACCCCTTAGATGAGCATTCAGATCTTGGAACAGCTGATGTGGCAACGATGGCTGGTTATGGATATGGACTTCCAATAAGTCGCCTGTATGCCCGGTACTTTGGCGGGGATCTGCAAATTATCTCCATGGAAGGATATGGTAAGCAGAATATCATATTTTCAATCAACAATATGGTTCTTCTAATTTGATGCCTCCTCGTAAATTGGTGGTGGTTCTCTTTTCGTAACCATGCCTATTTTGGAGGTTTGTTATCTTGTAGATTGCATTTTGTATGTTCTGAAAATATGATAAGATGATGGAGATTAAATGTATAAGATGATGGAGATTAAATATATTTGGTTGTCCTTGGAGTCTCAACCTTATTAAACTTTCTTTTCATCTTGATAAATAAATTACCTAGCTGCTCCACACCGCCAGAACTTTTATAGAAGGCATAAGACATTGCATCTGAGATATACTCAAGTTAAAGGGTTGACTGCTGTGTAAGATTGCACTGGTGCCTCATAAGGGAAGCCATCTAGGGGTTTACCAGAAACAATATCATTTGAGAGCCTGGAGAGTGTTATATCAGAAGTTGTTTAATAATCCCGACTCTTAGCTGTTCCTCAAACCAAAACTGGATCCAGTTTGGTTAGTTTTATTCAGTAGATGTCGTTCAGTAAAAATTATGTGGTCTATATGGGAATGTACTTGTGTCCCATTCCCACAGGGTTTCTATGTGGTTTCGAAAACGAGACAAGATCTTCTTTGTGGTCAAAGAACCGAGTTACTTGTCTAGCCATTGGGCGTGAGTATATAGTTTACTGTCTGGTGTTACAGTTGCTAACGCTTGTGCTTTATCCTTGTAGGAACGGATGCTTATCTGCACCTGTCTCGTCTCGGTGATTCACAAGAACCTTTGCCATAATATATAAGCCGTTGCATGGATTGAGGTCTATCTAAGTCGACCTGTGTAAATAATTTTAACCCGGGTGGAATGCACCTAATTGTTAAAGGAATAGCCATTTTCTATTGCTTTCTATATAGGTTTCACTAACTTTGTAGCTCTCTCATTATGATCTGTCTTTCCATTTTGACAGGTAGAAAATGAAAAACTCACTGTTACTGGTGGAGCAAAACTATTGTGATTCTACTGTTGGATAACATTTGAATTTTTTTTTAATTGTTTTGGTAGAATTGCAATTTCGAACTCGGGACCTTGAGTTTATTCCTCAAGACCTTTGTCACTTCATCCACCTCTTGGGTTTAAGAGAGGTGGATGGGGGTAAAATGGGAATTTTTTCATATATCTGGTATTTTAGTAATCTAGTTTAGCAGCAGGTAAAAGATGGTAAGTGAAGCCTTTCCTCTCCGGTTTGAGGTCACTTAGAGGAGTGGTTGCACGCATGCCTCACTTAAACAACAATATCCTCTTTTGGATTTTGTATAAAAGGCCGGTAGTTTCTATCGCATAGGCTCGAGGGTGATTTGAGGGAACGCTTGTTTGCCACTCCGCCTTTCCTTTCTATTCTATTGCTTTAACTTGAATGAGGTTAGCTTCACTTCTTTTTTTTTTTGTTAAATAAGTGAGTAGCATCGATAATTAAAGGGATTGCAAAGTTGTCCAACGGTGAGTAAATGTCACGACATTTCCGTGATTCTGTGTATATATGACCACAAAGGTCAGAAACTAACAACGGACCTATAGACTCGATACAAATTATAATTAAATTAAAGTAGAGCATATCTTACACTTTAGATTAATTTTAAGTAATAAGCAGAGGCCTAAAGGTTATATAAAACACTTAGTAAACTAAAGGCAAAACACTGAAAACTTAAACAACACAATATTACAATGAGGAAGTCCATCAGAACACTTAGTAAACTAAAGGCAAAACACTGTAAACTTAAACAACACAATATTACGATGAGGAAGTCCATCAGAACCGGACGAAAATCGAAGATATACTTGACAATCAAAGGGACCACAATAAAAATACAAGAGGCGTCATTGCATGGTTCACAATATTTCACTGGCATTTCCACTCCAAAACACGGTCACCATAAAACCGGGCAGCAAAATCAACAATCGCAAACAAAGACTAAGCTAAATTGTATTTGACGTCTTCACCAACCCCCCCCCCCCCCCCCCAAACCAAAACCAACCAAAAATCCCCACACACAAAACCCTAAAGGACATCATTGCGTAGCACACCAAAACCCTAAACATTGTAACCACAACAAACACCCCACAACCAACTCTTGAGCTCTAATTACTGCCGACAAAATTTTCGGCCACCGTCGGCGATAATAGATCTAACCCTAGCAAACGTAAGTCTCTTCAATCAATAATAAAAGCCAATCAACCAAAGACCATCACTCCGATTTAGACCTCTCAGATCTAAAATATGAAGAAAATACCCAAGATCTTCATAGATCTGAACAGATCCGGCGAATCGGTACATGTACAGGCATCGTCGTCCTCGATCGTGGCTAGGGAAGATGGCGCCGGTCACCGCACCGTCATCGTCCATCCGCGATCTGCCGTCGGCCTAGAATGATGCCTGTCCTTCGAGCAAAGACACACTAAAACGAGATAGATTCTTTACATATTCATGAGCTGAAATTTGGCCGCCGCCCCACATGCGCCATCGCACGGTGGGCGGCCGCGGTGGCTTTCCTTGGAAGTTTCGTTTAGAGAAAAGTGAGCGAGATATTTAGAGAGAGAGAGAGAAGTTAAAAAGTTTGCATTACGCTGGAAGAGTGCCTCATGATTCTACTAATGAAGGGTTTGAGACTCACTGAAGGCCAAGAAAAAAAAAGGAATAGAGATCAGCACCACCAAAAAGATCCAACGTGCCCTTCGCCACTCGACTTTGCCACCGCCTTCGCCATCGACATTGCTACTGCAAAAGTAAAAACCTTCAAACCGTACCCAAATCGTCGAGCTCACCGCCACCCGATCCTCTCTTTTTGTCATTAGAGATGACAACTTCTCTCACATGCGCGCACACGTACCCTTGCGTTAGGTGGGGAGTTGCGAAGTGGAGGATGAGATGATGGAAGTGGAGGACAAGTCCGCATTATTGAAACTTAGTAGTGTTACTTGTGAGTACCTGATTAGGCTTGAGGGAGGATGAGATGATGGAAGTGGAGGATTCTGTGACAGAAGCCATTGATGGGTTGAATGAGAGATGGGATTCGATCCGGGAGACCTCAGTGAATATTGAAAGGGAACGAGAGGGAGGCGGAGAGCACAAAGAGTATGAGGGGATAGTAGCCAGAGACTACATGACCATGTTCTGGACAACACCTATAACCAATTCACAGCACTAATAACCAACTTCCTAAAGACTAGGATACATATGACTTGGTAAAACAAACATGCAGAAATTATCCAACAATCCCTCCCTTAAACTGAAGACTTTTAAGCTTCTGTTTATTATGAGTGTGCAACTTCTCCTTTCAATTAGAACTCTCCAAGGTGCACATGCCTAACAACCTTCTCAGTTTTTGGAAGGGAAGAATCTGAGAGGTTTAGTAAATATATCTGCCATTTGAACTTCACTTCGGCAATACTTCAAATCAATTGTTCTATCAATGCTGAGATCTCTTAAAAAATAGTACTTCACATCAATATGTTTGCTTCTACCATGTAACACAAGATTCTTGGAGAGTTTGATGGCTGAGTTATTGTCATAGAAAACTATAGTAGCTCCTGTTTGCTTGAACTGTAACTCTTCAAGAATTTGCCTTAGCCAGATAGCTTGACAAGCACAAGCTGTTGCAGCAAAAAATTCAGCTTCTGTTGTTGACAAGGTGACAATAGATTGCTTCTTAGAAGACCACGAAACAACCCCTGTGCCGAGCATAAAAACATAACCCGAAGTGTTCCTTCTATCATTTTGATCTCCGACATAATCACTGTAGGTGAACCCGAACAAATCTAATTTTTTACCTTTCTTGTAAAACAGCCCAAAATCTCTAGTTCCTTGCAAATAACAAAAGATTCTCTTGGTAGCTAACAGATGTTTCTCTGTTGGATTCTCCATATACCTGCTTATTAGACTCACATAATGCATTATATTTTGGTCTTGTTGCAGTTAAGTACATCAAACTGCCCACAATTTGCTTGTAAAGTGTACTATCCACCTTTTTTCCTTCATGATCTTTGTTTAGCATCAAACCAAACTTAGTTGGAGTGCTCACATGATTGCAATCCTTCATTTGGAACCTATCCAAAATTTCTCGCACATACTTCTTTTGACAAATAAAGATCCCATTAGTAGACTGCACTACTTCTATGCCGAGAAAGTAATGCATCATACCAAGATTAGACATTTCGAATTCAATCATCATAGACTTCTTGAACTCTTCAAACATAACGCTATCATTTCCAGTATATATAAGATCGTCTACATATAAGCAGACAATGAGCATTTTTCCCTCATTTCCAATTTTAACGAAAAGTGTATGTTCATATAAACATTTCTGAAAACCTTCTTTCAGAAAATAAGCCTCAATGCGACTGTACCAGGCCCGTGGGGCTTGTTTCAATCCATAAAGAGTCTTTTTTTAATCTATACACTTTATGCTCATTTTCGATCTTAATATAACCAGAAGGTTGTTCTACAAATACCTGTTCCTCCAAGTTTTCATGCAAGAATGCAGATTTAACATCCAACTGGAAGATAGGCCATGAATTTTGAGCTGCCAACGCGATCACCAATCGGATTGTATTATGTCTTGCGACCGGAGCAAAAACTTCTTTATAGTCGACCCCACATTCTTGCTTGTATCCCTTTGCCACCAATCGCGCCTTATACTTATCAACTTGACCATTTTCCCTTAGCTTTGTTTTGAAGACCCATTTTACATGGTTTTGTGCTCTTTTGGAAGATCAGTTAGCTCCCAAGTATCATTTCTTTCAATGGCTTCAATTTCATCATCCATTGCCTTCCTCCATTTTGATTCTTTAATAGCACTTTCAAAAGTAGTAGGGTCACAATCCAAAAATAAAGCAAAGTAGGTGATTGGATCTTTACCTTGATCAATTTTGCTTACCTTATAGTCTTTCATCCATGCGGGTCTTTTTTGTGCACGATGAGCAGAATGAACAGCTGCATCGGTAGCTTCTGTTGTTGCTGGTAAAGTTTCAGCAACTGTTGGAGTTGCATTTGATGCATTTTCAGGCATAGAGATCATTGGAGTTGGCTGCATTTTTTCTTCAGCGTCACTATAAAAAAAAACTGGAGTAGGCTGCTCTCTATTCCAATCCCAAGTGCTTTCTTCTTCAAAAAGTACATCTCTGCTGGTCACAATCTTCTTCGTCAGTGGATTGAACAATTTATATGCCTTGGATACTTCACTGACACCAAGAAGACGCACTTTTCACTCTTATCGTCAAGTTTCTTCCTTTTCTCATCTGGGACATGTGCATAAGCGATGCAACCAAAAATTCTGAAGTGATCTACAGCTGGTGTCTGCCCACTCCAAGCCTCTTCTGGTGTCATGTTTTGAACAACAAAGGTAGGACTTCTGTTCAAGACATGAATGCTCCAATTAACAGCTTCCGGCCAAAACTTCTTTGGAATTCTCCCTCTTGCCAGCAAGCTTCTTACCATATTGAGTATGGTTCTGTTTTTCCTCTCTGATACACCATTTTGTTGTGGTGTATAAGCAGCTGTGAGCTCTCTTCGAATGCCATGAACTTCACAAAAAAGTTAAAATTCTTTTGAGCAATACTCTCCACCACGATCAGTACAAAGAGTTTTAATGGTCTTTCCTGATTCATTTTCAACACGTGCCTTGAAGCATTTAAATGCACTAAATGCCTCTGATTTCTCCTTTAAAAAATCAACCCAAGTTTTCCGAGTATAATCATCGATGAAAGTAATTAGGTATCTTTTACCTCCATTAGAAGATGGTTTTATCGGCCCACAAATGTCGGAATGAACCAGCTCCAAGACACTTTTTGCTCTCCACGACTTTCCTTGAGGGAATTGAGAACGATGTTGTTGGCCAACAACACATTCTTCACAAAACTTGGGAAGGAATAGCAATTTGAGGAAGACCAGTCACCATATTTTTCTGTTAGAGGATCTTTAGTCCACCAAAACTCAAGTGGCCATAACGAAAATGCCACAACCATGAAGAGTCTTTCACTTCAATCATCAAACAAGATTGAACACTTTCAATCTTCAATGGGAACAACCTATTTGAACTCATTTCAACAACAACTATTGCTCATCTAGTAGGATCATATATTTCACAAGCACCCTGCTGAATTGTGATTATATTGCCCTTTTCTTGTAGTTGACCAGCACGTAACAAATTGCTTTTCAAGTCAGGAACATAAAGCACAATGGAAATTGTTTCTACAAAACCATTCTTGGTTCTAATCTTAACATCACCCTTTTCCATCACATTCACAGTGGAATAATCACCAAAACTTACTGTAGAATGAAAGTCTTCATTTAAATAAGAAAAAGAAGACTTACTTCCACACATGTGGTTACTGCAGCCCGTATCCACGTACCAAACATTTGCAGCAGGTTCCTTATGAGCTTGAACCGCCATCAACAAAGTTTCTACTTCCTTTTTCTCTACAAAATTTGAATTTTCTCCTTTTTCTTTGTCATTAGGCAGCTTCGTATAACATTCGGAACGATAATGACCGAATTTATGACATCTATAACACTCTACCTTGGACTTGTCATAATGTTGATTCCGTCCTCTGCCTTTGCCTTCAAAATGATCGTCATAGGTGTTAACCCTACGGTTATTTAACCTAGGATTATATTTGATTTTGATGATAACTAACATTGATGATTATGCTGTCTAACATGCATTGAGTTGATGAAGTAATAGGAACAATCTCACACTCATGCAAATGGAAAATTAGACGAGCAAATCGTTTAAAGACTCTCAACGGAACGCATCAAAGAAGGATTTCGTCGATTTAACTTTACTATGCTTTATTTCCTTCTTTGTAAACTAGACGTAGAGAGATGATCGTTACGATGACTGTATACCTAGAATTTGCCCATAGGTTTCCCTTGCATGCATAAAAGTTTTTCATTCTTTGAAAACTAAGAAACTGCATTTTCTGGAATGCAGTCGACTGCATTGGATTGCAGTCGACTGCAACTTGGGCAGTGAGGTATTACAGTCGACTGCATTGGAATGCAGTCGACTGCAATACTTCCAGTAGCCTATTACAGTCGACTGCATTGGGATTACAGTCGACTGCAAGTTGGAAATTTGAATTTCCAACGGCTACTTTGGGAATACAGTCGACTGCAATGGGACATTGCAGTCGACTGCAATAGCCGTTTGGCGCATTTAATGCACCACCTAACTCCAAACGGTCATATTCTTTCCCACCTCTATAAATACTCATCTTGGGCATAGTTTTGATTCATCAATTGCATTCAAAGCTCTCTTATCCTTCATATTCTCAAAGATCAAAGCAATTGTTCAAATCTCTCTTGTTTTATTGATTTCTCATCCTTTTCAAGAGAGCATTTATTGTGAGCTTACATTTGAGAGATATACACTTTCATAAGTCATCATACACTCATCTCTCTTGTTCTAGTGCTTAAACTTGTACTCATCTACTTCTTGAGAGTGAAATCTTGTACACATTTCTTCATTGAAAGGTTCTTGTATCAAAGCTTGGGGTTGTCAAGCTTTGGAGCTTTGGGTTTGTCAAAGCTTGTTCTTGATGTGGGCATAGCATCAAGGGATTGTAAGAGGTTCGATCTTGACCCGTAAGGAAGATCATACTAGTGGATTCTAGGGCCTTTCAAGGGACTTCCTTGAAGGGGTGGACGTAGGCTTGTGGGTATATCAAGCCGAACCATTTAATTCTCCTTGTCAAGTATCTCTAAACCCTTCTCTCTTTACATTATCGTCTTACATTTGTGTTGAGATTGGTTGTTTGCTTATTTGAGTTATTGAGATTGAGGTTTGTTGTTTGTTAATTTTTAAAGTAGTCTTAAAACCCTATTCACCCCCCCTCTAGGGTTGTTTTATTGGTTTCAAGTGGTATCAGAGCCTCGGCTCTTGTTATATTGGGTAACGCCAAGAGAGTTAATCGATCATGGCTTACGTTGGGGGTATGGAGGGTAGTTCTACCACTAGGCCTCCATTGTTTAATGGGACCAATTATAGTGTGTGGAAAGTTAAGATGAAAATCTACTTAGAGTCTCAAGACTACGAGATGTGGGATATTGTTGAGAATGGCCCATACGTTCCGATAAAGGTGGTTGACAAGGTTGAAGAGCCAAAATCCAAATCGGAGTATAGTGATCATGATAAAAAGATGATTTGTATGAATGCTAGAGCGAAAAATTGTCTTGTTTGTGCTTTAGACACTAATGAACTCAATAGAGTCATTATGTGTAATTCCGCTAAGAGTATTTGGGATACTCTTCAAGTAACTCATGAAGGAACTTCTCTCCTTAGAGATTCCAAGATGAACTTATTGTTTAGAGATTATGAGTTATTCCATATGCTTCCAAATGAATCCGTTACGGATATGAATACTCGTTTCACTAACATTGTAAACCCTTTGAAGCAATTGGGCAAGGAATTCACCAATGGTGATCTTGTAAGAAAAGTGATTAGGTCCTTACCAAGAGCTTGGGATGCAAAGATCACCGCCATTCAAGAATCGAAGAATCTCAATATCTTTCCTCTTGATGAATTGATGTGCTCACTTATGACGTACGAAATGCAAATCAAGACCTTTGATCAAGAAGACGTCAAGAAGAAGCCTACATCAATTGCCCTTAAAGCTTCATCTTCAAACCTTGAGTCAAGCGATGATGAAGAAGAATTTGATGAAGAGGATGTTGCAATGATTGCAAAGAACTTCAAAAAGTTCATGAGATTTAGAAGGAATGGTGGGAGAAGGCAACAAAATGCTAGCAACGAAGAGAAGCTTTGCTACAAATGCCACAAGCCGGGACACATGAAGATGGATTGTCCCATATACAAAAGAGAAAAGAAGGAAAGAAGAGATGTATGGGAAAGAGTTAAAAGGAGACAACTCTCCAAGAAAGAGAACAAAGAGAAGGAAAAAGCAATGAATGCCGAACATACTCCAACTTGGAGTGACTTCGATTCAAGTGATGAAGATGTTGAGAAGAACGAACAAGCAAATGTATGCTTCATGGCAAATGATGAGGTAAGCTCTTCTTCCGGTAGTGATAGTGATAGTGAAAGCTTCGAAGATGCTTATGATAGCCTATATGAGGAATCCAAGAAAATTTTTAAGAAAAATATTATTTTATCAAAAAAACTCCTTGAGGCTAATAAGCAAATTGAGAAGTTGAGAGTGGAAAATATTGAGTTGCATGCCAAGAATGATTGCATTTCCAATCATTTATATGTAAAACATGTGAATAATGACTTGGTTGAATTGATTGCTAACACTCCTAGCTCAAAACAAATCTCTTGCAAGACTTTGGTTTTAGAAAAGCAAAATGAAGATTTAAAACTTGAGATTTGTGATTTGAAAAAATGTCTTCAAAAATTTGTTGATGGTCAAAACAATTTGGATGTCATGCTTGGACGCCAAAGATTTGGCCTAAACAAAGGTGGTCTTGGATTAGATCCCTTGGCCTTACCTCCTAAAATCTTTCAACAACAAGCTAGGTTGAATACTCATTCAAAACAACCAAAGAACTATTGCACACCATTTACACATTGTGGTTGGTGCAACAAGAAAGGGCATACGACTAATTATTGTCCTTGTAGAATTGTTTATGTTAGAGGTAGAAAGAAGATGTGGGTTGTGAAAGGTCAAGATTACAAATGTAAGACTAACACCCAAGGACCCAAGAAAATATGGGTACCAAAAGTCACTACTTGATTTGTGTTTATAGGTATGTCTCAAAGCAAAATCTAGTAGCAAGAAGTGGATTCTTGATAGTGGATGCTCAAGACATATGACCGGCAACATATCTCTTTTCACCTCAATTGATCTTATAGAAGGAGGAAAAGTGACCTTTGGTGACAACGCACAAGGAAAAATCAAAGGTAAAGGAACTATAGGTAAGGAACCACATTCAATTGAGAATGTGTTATATGTTGAAGGTTTGAAGCATAATTTGCTAAGTATTAGTCAATTTAGTGATAAAGGTTTTAGAGTAATCTTTGAGGCTTCTCATTGCACTATACAATCCTTGAAGAATAATGAAACTATTTTGGTAGGAAATAGAGATGACAATGTTTACTCTATTAAATTGAATGATCTAGCTAACCAAGATGTCAAGTGTCTTAGTGCTATTAGTGAGACATCTTGGCTTTGGCATCGAAGACTTGGACACATGCATATGGAGCATTTGAAGGATATTTCAAGCAAAGAACTTGTGAGGGGACTCCCGAAGATCAAGTTTGAGAAAGACAAAGTATGTGATGCTTGTCAAATGGGTAAGCAAAAGAAAGTTTCTCACAAACCGAAGAAAATGGTATCTACTTCTAGACCCTTGCAATTACTTCATATGAATTTATTTGGACCAATCCCTACTACTAGTCTTGGTGGTAAATCATATTGTTTTGTTATTGTTGATGACTATTCTCGCTATACTTGGACTTTCTTTTTGGCCACCAAAGATGAATCTCTAAATGTGTTCACTTCATTTGCAAAACGTATTCAAAATCAAAAAGGATATTTGATATCCAACATTCGAAGTGATCATGGTAGAGAATTTGAAAATTCAAAAATAGGAGCCTTGTGTGATGACTTTGGGATATCACATAATTTTTCGGCTCCTAGAACTCCTCAACAAAATGGTGTTGCCGAAAGAAAGAATAGGTCTTTGCAAGAAGCGGCAAGAACAATGCTTAACGAATATGGTTTACCTAAGTACTTTTGGGCGGAGGCGGTCAATTGTGCTTGTTTTGTTCTCAATAGAGTTATCTTGCGAAAAATTTTGTTAAAAACCCCTTATGAGCTTTTTAATGATAAGAAACCTAAGGTGAGCTTTTTTAGAGTCTTTGGTTGCAAATGCTTTATTTTAAATACTAAGGATCACCTTAGTAAATTTGATTCCAAAACATTTGAGGGTATTTTTCTTGGCTACTCTAATAATAGTATGGCATATAGAGTCTATAACAAAAGTACTTTGGTTGTTGAAGAATCCATTAATGTTACTTTTGATGAGACTAATCCTTTTCTTCGGAGGACTAACATTGTTAATGTAGATGATGTGGATATTGACATGAGAACTTTGGATATAAGTGAAACAATACAAGACAACCACAAAGAAATTATTCAAGAAGAACAACAATCAAGCTCTCAAGAGGAAGACAAGGAAGCAAGCAATGATGTTTCAAACTCGGACTACTCTCAAGAATTACCAAAAGATTGGACTTACAAAAAGGATCATCCAAGCGATCAAATCTTAGGTAATCCTTCGAGTGGGGTAAGAACTCGACACTCTCTTCAACAACATGTTAATTTAGCATTTCTTTCCCAAATTGAACCGAAGAACTTCTCCGAAGCTCTACATCATGAATCTTGGATGCTTGCTATGCAAGAAGAGCTAGTTCAATTTGAAAGAAATCAAGTTTGGACCCTTGTGCCTAAACCTCAAAACTATAGGATTATAGGCACAAAATGGGTATTTAGAAACAAACTTGATGAATCCGGAATCGTGGTTAGAAACAAGGCTAGATTAGTGGCCCAAGGTTATAACCAAGAGGAAGGAATTGATTTTGATGAAACTTATGCACCGGTAGCTAGACTTGAATCTATTAGAATGCTTTTAGCTTTTGCTTGCTATAGAGATTTTAAACTCTTTCAAATGGATGTCAAGAGTGCTTTTCTAAATGGTTTTATTTCGGAGGAGGTTTATGTGGCTCAACCTCCCGGCTTTGAGCATGAAAAATTTCCAAACCATGTTTTCAAGCTTAGCAAAGCTCTTTATGGTTTAAAACAAGCTCCTAGAGCTTGGTATGAAAGGCTAAGTAGTTTTCTTTTAGAAAATGGTTTTTCAAGAGGAAAACTTGACACCACTTTGTTTATCAAATCTAAGGGCAAGGACTTATTGTTGGTGCAAATTTATGTTGATGACATTATATTTGGTGCTACTAATGGATCCTTGTGCGAAGAGTTTGCTTCTTGTATGAGTAAGGAGTTTGAAATGAGCATGATGGGAGAACTCACCTTCTTCCTTGGATTGCAAATCAAACAAAGTAAGGATGGAATCTTTATCAACCAAGCCAAATACACCAAAGAGCTACTCAAGAGATTCGACATGGAAGCATCAAATGCTTTTGACACTCCAATGAGCTCTTCATTAAAGCTTGATAAAGATGAAAAGGGTAAGGATGTTGATATTAAACGCTATCGAGGTATGATCGGATCACTTCTTTACCTTACCGCAAGTAGACCAGACATAATGTTTAGTGTTTGTTTATGTGCTAGATTTCAAGCTTGTCCTAAGGAATCTCATTTAGTTGCCGTAAAGAGAATCCTTAGATATCTTAAGGGCACTCACGATTTAGGGTTATGGTTTCCTAGAAACACATCATTTTTTGACCTAGTTGGTTACTCCGACTCCGATTTTGCCGGTTGTAAAACCGAGCGAAAAAGTACTAGTGGAGGTTGCCAATTCCTAGGACATTCTCTTGTTTCTTGGAGTTCCAAAAAGCAAAACTCGGTTGCACTCTCTACCACCGAAGCCGAATATATGGCGGTTGGTGCTTGTTGTGCACAAATTCTTTGGATGAAACAAACCCTTTTGGATTTTGGACTCAAGTATGATCACATACCTATCCTATGCGATAACACTAGTGCCATTGATTTGAGCAAAAATCCCATCCAACATTCACGCACTAAGCACATAGAAATCAAACACCATTTTATCCGTGATCATGTGCAAAAGGGTGATATTGTTCTAAATTTCGTGGACACAAATCACCAACTAGCGGATATCTTCACTAAACCGTTAGATGCAAAGAGGTTTACCGCTCTTAGAAGAGAACTTGGCATGTCTTCACCTATGTGACTAGGTTATTTTTGTGCTAGTTGCTCTTTACATGCTTGAGCATTATCTCATATGCTTATAGCATGCTTTGGTTAATTTTTCCTTTCCAAACATCGTTGGTTTTATTGATATTTATCTTTCTTAAAAATAAAAAAATATATATATTTGCACACTTTTATTGCTATAAACATATGTATATTTTTTTAAGACTGATTGACTTTGTGCATTGAAGTCGACTGCATTGGTCAATACAGTCGACTGCATTGGGGAATGCAGTCGACTGCATTACGGGGGAAGGGCATAAATCGTGCCCAGATCTCTTCTTCTGCAGAATCTCTCTCTCTACTCCTTCTCTCTTCGAAAAAAAGGCTCTCATCTCTCCTTGGACTCAATTCTCCTCCGTTTGGCTTGAAATTGGTACGTAAATCCTCCCAAATCTCATTCTACTTCATGATTTACATACTTTCTCTAATCCATTTCATCTACATTGTTCATAATCGGTTGAAATTCGAATTGCTCTCCATAGATTATTTCTTCAGATTTACTTCAACTTAGCATGCTTCTATATGTTTTAATGCTTGATTCATCTTTAGGGATGCTTATTACATGATTCTACATAGTTTAATTACTTGCATTCATGCAAAATTTGAATTTCCCCAATTTTCATAAACTAGGGTTCTTCATTTGTCAAAATTTCTTCAAATTGTTTATGCAATTGCATGTTTCATCATTTGATTCATGCTTAGTTATGTCTATTACTCGATTGTACGTGGTTAATTTCATTCAATTTGTCCAAAATTGAATTTTTCCCAAAATTGCATAAATTAGGGTTTATCTTAAATAATAAAAAAAAAATTCATTTTTTTTTTCTTTTATCTTACATTTATTATTTCTCTGTTTAGATTATTTCAAGTATGGCAAGAGAGAAACGTGCACGTGCCAGTTCATCTCGCTCACGAGCTGCACCTGAGCCCGAGCCCGAGCCTATCGCGGTCGAGTTTGATCAAAATCGATATCGGAACCGCGAGGCTGCCGATCGCTTTTCTGCACAACTCTCTTCACCTTTGACTCCAGGTTTGCGACTGGATACTCCATTCCTTTTTAACATAGGTGTACTTAGATGCCTTCAGGATTGTTATCTAGATCGCCTCACCGATAGGAACACTATTCTATATTATCCTGATGCAATCCGCTTATTTTATGCGAATTTGACTTGGAACATTTCCTCTGAGTCATGTACCCTCACCTCCTATGTTTTTGGACGCCGCATTTCATTCTCACAATCACGTCTAGCCACCCTTCTAGACCTTCCCGATAGTGGCTTCTCTTTCTCGTTAGACTTGATCCCTGTCGCTGGTCAGTCACATTGGTTTGACCGACCTTTTTCTATTGAGGAACAGCTTCGACACACACTTCATTGTCGACAGGTTCGGGTTGCGAGCAAACCCAGCCTACGTGACCTACCTCCTCTCTCTCGTCTGTTCCATCATATCATCGCTCATAACGTCATTCCTCGAACTGGCGGTCTTTCACTCGTCTCTTACTTAGACGTTCAGCTCTTGACCTTCTTTCGCTCAGGCACACCGCTTAACCTCCCTCGTCTCATCATGTTAAACATGATTAGGAGCGCCTCACATCCTGCCTTAGCTATACCTTATGGCCTCCTACTCACTCACATTCTTGCTGCCTTTGACATACCTCTTCTGGGTGAGTATATTGAGGTTACTAGGCACATCGTACTAGACTGCTCTACTCTTCGTAGGAAGGGCCTTTTAGATGATCGTAACCGTTTCTTACCTGAGCCTGAATTGGAAAATGTCATTGTTGATGATGATGATGATGATGATGATGATGAGGCTGATGATGATGGTGATGATGATGATGCTGATGGTGATGATGATGCTGCTGATGCTGATGATGATGTTGGGGGAGATGCCGGTGATGGTTTTGATCGTGATCCACCTCCGTTGATCATTCCGAGTACACATGAGGCGGGCACTTCTTCCGGTCCTTCTACTTCCGGATATGAAGCGATCCTCACACGCTTAGATATGATGCAACAGCATATGCATGCCGGTTTCAGTCGGATGGATCTTGCTCACAGCCAGCTCAGTCGACGCCTTTCTCGCATGGAGGATCATTGTGGGATTCAGTGTCCCGAGGAGGACATCTTTCATCCCCCTCCTCCACCATCGGGTCCTTAGGCATTAGGGCATGCTTTATGTCTTTTTATTTATGCTTATCAAACTCAATTATGTATCTCAAAAACTTATCATGGATCCTACTCTTAGTATTGCATTAGCACTCTTAATTCACGCTTATCTTCCTGCCGCTGGTTTAACATTTATGTGCTATTTTCATACATGTGCTTGGTACACCTTTTGATGGTTATTCAAGTATTTATTTTTTTGTTTAAATGCCCTTGTTGGCTATATTGATTATCCATGGATGGATACATAAGTTGATCACTTTCACACACACCCTTGATCTTTTTTAATGATGTCAAAAGGGGGAGAAAATATTGTTGAATATTGTTGATTCATGTGGATTTGATATATGAGCATATATTACTTGAGTTAGGGGGAGCCCTATATTGCTTAAGATAGGGGGAGCCTTTTATGATTTGAATCATGCCTCTTTGCGTTCATTATCTTATATATCTCATATTATTTGAATCAATGTTTGTCATCATCAAAAAGGGGGAGATTGTTAACCCTACGGTTATTTAACCTAGGATTATATTTGATTTTGATGATAACTAACATTGATGATTATGCTGTCTAACATGCATTGAGTTGATGAAGCAATAGGAACAATCTCACACTCATGCAAATGGAAAATTAGACGAGCAAATCGTTTAAAGACTCTCAACGGAACGCATCAAAGAAGGATTTCGTCGATTGAACTTTACTATGCTTTATTTCCTTCTTTGTAAACTAGACGTAGAGAGATGATCGTTACGATGACTGTATACCTAGAATTTGCCCATAGGTTTCCCTTGCATGCATAAAAGTTTTTCATTCTTTGAAAACTAAGAAACTGCATTTTCTGGAATGCAGTCGACTGCATTGGATTGCAGTCGACTGCAACTTGGGCAGTGAGGTATTACAGTCGACTGCATTGGAATGCAGTCGACTGCAATACTTCCAGTAGCCTATTACAGTCGACTGCATTGGATTACAGTCGACTGCAAGTTGGAAATTTGAATTTCCAACGGCTACTTTGGGAATACAGTCGACTGCAATGGGACATTGCAGTCGACTGCAATAGCCGTTTGGCGCATTTAATGCACCACCTAACTCCAAACGGTCATATTCTTTCCCACCTCTATAAATACTCATCTTGGGCATAGTTTTGATTCATCAATTGCATTCAAAGCTCTCTTATCCTTCATATTCTCAAAGATCAAAGCAATTGTTCAAATCTCTCTTGTTTCATTGATTTCTCATCCTTTTCAAGAGAGCATTTATTGTGAGCTTACATTTGAGAGATATACACTTTCATAAGTCATCATACACTCATCTCTCTTGTTCTAGTGCTTAAACTTGTACTCATCTACTTCTTGAGAGTGAAATCTTGTACACATTTCTTCATTGAAAGGTTCTTGTATCAAAGCTTGGGGTTGTCAAGCTTTGGAGCTTTGGGTTTGTCAAAGCTTGTTCTTGATGTGGGCATAGCATCAAGGGATTGTAAGAGGTTCGATCTTGACCCGTAAGGAAGATCATACTAGTGGATTCTAGGGCCTTTCAAGGGACTTCCTTGAAGGGGTGGACGTAGGCTTGTGGGTATATCAAGCCGAACCATTTAATTCTCCTTGTCAAGTATCTCTAAACCCTTCTCTCTTTACATTATCGTCTTACATTTGTGTTGAGATTGGTTGTTTGCTTATTTGAGTTATTGAGATTGAGGTTTGTTGTTTGTTAATTTTTAAAGTAGTCTTAAAACCCTATTCACCCCCCCTCTAGGATTGTTTTATTGGTTTCAATAGGCTTTGAAATGCCTGCTGCCATCTCTATTGCCTCGATCTCCCCTTCCTCTACCTCTACCTCTTCCTCTAGAATTAGAGGAATGAATATAGGTAGAAGTCTTCAAAGCTTGCTCCTCTATAGCTGAACTTTGGTTCATTTTCTGTTCGTGGACCAACAAGGAGCTCTAGAGTTCATCAAGAGAGAGTGCATCTATGTCTTTGGATTCTTCAATTGAGTAGACGACATAATTGAATTTGGTTGTCAAGGAACGCAATATCTTCTCCACAATGGTTACATCTTCCATCTTCTCTCCATGGAATCGCATGTTGTTGCTTATCTCCATAGTTCTAGCACAATAGCTGGTGACAGATTCACCATCCTTCATTTGTAAAACCTCAAAATCCCTTCTCAAGGCTTGAAGTTGTGCACACTTCACTCTAGAAGAGCCCTGATATTTCTTCTTCATGGAATCCCAAATATCCTTGGAAGTTTCTTTGCTAAGAATTGTTTCCAAAATGGGACGATCAATTGCCTGGAAAAGATAATTTTTCGCCTTCAAATCCTTCAACTTCCTCCCTTCCAATTCTGTTTTCTGGGCATCCGTCATGACTGCGTCTTTTGCAGGTTCTCTAACTCCAAATTCGACAACCTGCAAGTACTCTTTAGACCGTAGGAAATCTCCATCAACATGCTCCAATGGTCATAGTGACCATCAAAACGTGGGATTGCCGCTTGCACAAAGTTGGTATCTGAGGCCATGGTTGTATAAAAAGATGAAAGAATAAAGTTGTTGTCTAATTTGGTTTATTTGAGGACTCTCGGCTCTCTTACCTCACTCTCAGCTATCTAAACTCACCTTCTTCACTCTTTTCAACTTCTGATGCCCTCAGTTTTTTTTAATTCTCCAAACTTGGCTCTGATGCCACTGATAACCAAATTCAAATCAGAAGTATAAACATTAGAAATTAAAAGAAGAGATGGTTATTTCAAGCCACACCTTTATTCAGAGAACCATCAGCCCTTTATTAGGCTTACATCCAACTGAAAAACATGCAAACTACATGCTATAAACTAGGCTACATGATCATGTTCTAGATAGCACTAAGACTCCATGACAGACTACATGACGATGTCCTGGACAACACCTATAACCAATTCACAGCACTAATAACCAACTTCCTAAAGACTAGGACACATATGACTTAGTAAAACAAATATGCAGAAATTACCATCTAAAGCGAGCGGCGCAACCTGACATTGCTGTAACTGGAGGGGGTGGATGTGGCTGAGGTGGTGGGGCTATGAACTAGTGGCAGTGGTGGTGGTGTCGCTATTGCTATGCAAACCCGTTATTTCATATTTAAAAATTTGCAATTGAAAATTTAAAGGTAAGAGGACGGAAAAATATGTCGATACCAAAGTGACAAGTACCCAACACGTGCCAATTTAGTGCCCTAAAATAGACAGACTTTAGACTTTTAATTTTGGACTCATCTACAATGATTTTATCAATTTTTGGAAACCTTAGAGTCAAAGTTACAAATACAAAAACAGTACTGCAACTATGTATACATTACAGAAAATAATTTTGTATTTAACCTTTATCAATTAAATAGAGAGGAGTACAAGTGTTATCCCCTCTCATCTGAAAGAAAAGTGGAGCTCTTATGTAGAAAAATGGAGTGTGAACATCGTTCCCCCATACACATCATATGTAACCTATAATGTAATACTAATTTTCTTAACCATAATATGATACAGCCCCCTAGCCTCCCATACTAAACTTCGAAGATGAGAGTAAATGAGCCAATCTAGCATTGACATGACACCTCATGTAAAATCGAGATCACTGAATATAACTAAAGCCAGCACAGTTTAACGTAGTATATATTACACAGCACACGCCATCAGTTGGCCTATGTAGTACCCAAGGATATTATAACTGTAACGTGCTTCATGTGAAAGGGAATCATTGCCATCACGAAATTTGGTCCTCAACTGGGGAAAAAGTCGGCTATGTGATCTCAAGCGGTTCGTATAGCCATTAGTGCCTCCTCTGTTTTGCCCGCTTCCACGATTGCCGACCTCTATTCTTCCACTTGTCAACACCAGCTGGTCGATTATGTTCCTCAATTTCTTGAACCTTACGCTTCCTGCAAACATGGACACATGAACACCGGCATCAAAACCAGCACCGGAATTCCATCAGGGAAGGTGACAAGCACTCTGGTAAATTGCTACTTGCTTCAGAAAATGCAGCTTCCAAACAGCTTTTTTGTGAAAAAATGGCATAGAGACTTGCCATCAAGTTATTCAATACCAACAAGTACTTGCACTGGACCTGGACACATGTTAGCTTACCTGTAATTCCCAAGGGAAGGATCAGATAGTAACTCATCAGCTAGGGTTGTCTTCCTCTCCTTCTTGGTAAGTCTACCAGTGAAGAATTCTGATGCTCCCTCTATTACTGTTCCAACCTGAATAATTGTTACACAGAATAAAAAGTAACATCATTATCCAAGAATAGTCAACACTAGGACAGCATAACAGGAAAACTTGCCTGGAAGTACTTCGGAAGCGTTTTTGATTTCGAATCACCCTTCTTGTAGTGTCTCTTTGGATCCATTACACCCCTCAACTGCAAGATTTAGAAGTTGCAAAAGCTAATCCAATCAATATACTTTTCAAGAAATGACAAAAACAACCTGACAACTCATCAAAGTCAGGACATTATCCAAATAAAGGGTCATAAGAGCTCACAAGAATATATATATATATATATATATATATATATATATACACGACATTTGATAGTGATTTATTAAGGTTTCAACATTGTCTAGTTAATGTAAATAATGACAGGAGAAGAACAAATGAATAGCGCGCACCCCGGACAAAGTAAATGACATTATGTGAGCTCCAACAAGGTGGAACACATCGTCAGGGGAGATTGACTTAAGAACAAATGAATAGCGTGCACCCCGGACAAAGTAAACGACATTATGTGAGCTCCAACAAGGTGGAACACATCGTCAGGGGAGATTGACTTGCATCCTCGATTAGAAAATGACAAGCTGATTTTTGCATTTTCTGATTCCCAGGGCAGCAACAGAAATCTACACCATCATCAATCTACATTACAATCACATAAAATGGTGGTGGATGATCCCTTCTGCCAACTTGAGAGGTGTTATCGTCTCCTTGCATTGAAACCCCTTGTTGTTTATAAGGTTGGACGATCTATTGTCAGACAAATAAAGTGCAGCTGCGACGAAAGTCACTTTCTGAAATTTGTACATGGGGTGGAGATGATATAAGGATGGTGGAGATGACGCAAAGTCTGGAACTGCTGAATTTAATAACTCACGCCATAGCCAAAGATTCCTGCCTCAGCATGCCTCGACTGACTAACCCATGTCAGCTTGGTTAAATGCATGGGATATTCACTGAGGAAGCTATCTTCCTAATTAGGCAAATAGTGGAGGGATTTTGAAGGGAAAATGAAAGACCACATGGTCATAATCTCATGGCTCTTATTCAATTCATCAACACGCCTTTTTTTCAAGGAGATGAGCAACAAAGTAGAGTGTATGTCATCAATTATTTTAAAAGATTCCACGGCAGCAAACTTCTTTGCAATGATATTTTCTTTAAAAGAAAATTACCAATTTCAAAAATTTCCCAAGCTCAAGGTTAGCAATGGCTCACCAACACCAATTGTAGCCTTAATGCTCAGGGGACCTCTAGTATAGCCTAAATTTACTATATTTATGAGTTAATGCAGAAAACCTGGCTCAGGTTGAAAACAGACGCATGCCAAATTAGAAAAGTATTGATATTCAGCTGGGAAGCAAAACCAAAATTCACACTGAAAAGTGCTAAATCAAGACTAGATAGCTCACACAACTTTAAAGAGTAGCAGCAAAAACAATTGTGTTAGATAAGGAAGAAATCACGATACCTTCAGCAGCTGAAGATCCTTTTTCAACTCAGGCGTCATGGTGGGAGCAGGCATATCAAACCTGTGCATAAGCACCAAATCATATAAAATTTCCTAGCTCTTCAAAAGCATAATATAAAAAGAATATCTCATTCAAGTTGTCACGTACCAACTCTTCCTGGCTGTGTCTTTGACTTGTTTCCTCAGTAGCTTGTTCAACTTCTTGGGATCATTAGGTGGAACAAAAAGCCCGTCAATGAGCTCGGTATATGGTTTATACCCTGAACTACCTTCTTGCAAATTTTGACGCTTATCCAATCCATTTTTCATTCCATTAGCAAGTGTAGGTAGCTTTGGTTCCCATGAGAGCCCAATCACTGGCTTGCTTCCAGGCATTCTATTCATATGCAGATCCATCAGCATGTCAAAAAATCAATCGCACAGCGTGCATGCATGCACAAAACACACTTACATGGACCACATATAGCACAAAGCATGTACATGTAGGAACGAGATGTTGTACCTGAATTAGTCAAAACTCAGGGGCGGTTAAGTACTTTTTGTATTTTAAAATATCTGAGTCCGTTTGACTTTGTAGCTATGAAGCACAGACACGGCTGCGGGTGCGGATACGTGGATATGACATTTTTGAAAATTTTAGGATACGGGTGCAGCCGGATATGGCAAATTTTGTATATATTTTTTAAATATGCACACTTAGTACTGAATTTCTAAAAAAACCAGGGACCATTTGAATCTTACGAAAGTGCATAAAAAGAAATATGATGCAATTTAACTTAACCATTTTAATACCATCAAGTACATAATAACCACCACCAAATACATCACAATAGAAGTAGCATCAAAGTTTAGTTAGCAACAAAGTTCCAAAGTTCAAACCAACGTCTCAACAAACCATCAAAACCCATAACAAATAGAAAACAAAATACTTCATATTGTCACACTGAAACACTGCATATTGCCACACACTCAAACTGAAACACCGGAATTGGTCCAACCGTCCCAAGACACAAGGAGAGAGGAATACAGAAGGTATAGCGTAGAGCAAAAAGAGAGGAAGACAAGAACGTTATCTCTTGAGAAATACTCCCGGAGGTGAGAACCCGTCGTCTCCGGTGGTCGCGGGTGGTCGACGCTGCTCTCCCTCTCTCTCTCCCCGTCTCTCCCCTCTCCACAGATCTGCCGGAGGTGAGGGCCCGTCGGCGCTGGTTGTCGCGGATGGTCGCCGGAGTCACAGGTGGTCGCGGGTGATCACCTCCTCGGTCCTGCCGCCGTTGCTCTGTCTCTCTCAGTCACTCTCAGACCCTCTTCACAGGTGAAGCTTAATCGTTCATTAGGTTAATATAGGTTTTTTATTTACGTTTTGAACCCCACAACTGTTTTTAAAAAAATTATGTTTTGACCCATAAGTATTTCATTTGCAACCGACCTGTATTTCATTCGCATCTGAACCGTACTTGATAATTACGAAATAAAATAAATAAAACAACAAAATTCGATAATTACCTGATACGCACCACCCTGCACCCGACTCGCACCTGGTGAGGGTGCTTCACCCATATAGAAGCCCCCGTGCTTGAGAGCTTTTTAGCTGACTTCTAAAACGCGTAAAGATAGAATAATTTCGTACTTAAAATTAAAAAAAAAAATAGTTTGACAAGACGAGCAAGGGTGAAGTACAAAGCTGATGAGAAAGATTAATGCTTTAAGTGCTGAATTCAAACCTAGAATGAACACCATAATTAAAAAAAAAAAACTTGAGTGGGCTCAAATATTGGAAGGGAAAGTTAAAGAATCGAAGGGTGGCTATTAAAAAAGTAACCACTTGAAGAGATTGAGCGTTTTGAAGATCCGAGGTAGAGCAGACCTCACTGTGGTGGTTAACGGTGATAGAGTGACGTTATTCATGTAACCGGCTATTGTGCAGAATTTTATAAACTGATGGGTTACGCTGTGGTTTACGGTTTGACCCCAAAGTTAAACCAAAGTGAATTATGCTCACCTAGTTTTTTCCTTTCCTCTGTACGTAATGATCATCATGTTGTCTTCTTGAATGTCGAGCACAATTCCTCTGCTTAATCTTGCTACCTCTACAGCTATCTCCTCTGTTTGAGAATGTCTTTACCACCAGTTTCAGCGTTTGGGGCTTCTTGCATATTTTTGACCCATCTTCAAGTAGAAGAAATGCTCTTCTGGAGTCATGATGTCTGGATCATGCGTTGTTTCTAATAACACCTTAATAATGTTCAGTCTTCTTAAGAAATTCAGCATGGTAATCTCAACTTTGCTTATGATTTCCGGATAGCATTCCACCAAAACATGAAAAACTGATTCATCATCACCACTCTTCTTGTAATCCCCTATCAACCCACATGATTAAGGTAGATAATTCCGACTTTCCTAACAATTCAATCTCATCAGTAGGTACGAGAAAACAGGTGAAGCGCATTTATATCAGTTCAAGCCTACTATAATATTTCTACCAATTTGAATACAGCAGATAACCTTTGAAGATGCACTTACCAAAATTTAGCTTTATGGCAACGTTGGTAGTCTGGACAGATTTTACTTTGTTTCGATTTAAGTAACCGTACAGATGCTTAATCAGGTTCACATAGGAGCAGGCTGATTTCAAAAGATTAGGTAATTGACTTGTACATGCCAGTGATGTCGAATTACTGTAGCCTTCAAAATGGGAATGGACTAAGGTTATGAACTTATAATCTATAATTTGATGATCGAGTCGATTCCATGATTATAAGTTCATTCCATACCGGACCAGATCGGAATAGGGTTATACCAGCACTCCATTGTGTCTATTAGCACTCTTGTTCAGCTAATTTTACCTCGCACATGAAATAACTGCACAAGGAGTGCTATTAGCAAGATTATTAGTCCCAAAATTACTTGGGAAACAAATTAATCATACCAAGGCGCTTCTTCATCTTTGGAATCAAATCATAAGCATAGCTGTACCGCCAACCCGATCATCATATTTGACACAAGACGCCTCCATAAATTTTACGTGGACACACGTGGTACATCTTTTTTGGTATCTATATCTATTCCATTCGGCTATATGCCCGTCCTTTTACCATATCTTTTTACTTGTAGAGTCCAATCTTAAAAATTATTCATTCCGGTCACAAAATAATGAAAATTAGAAATTCATTGACATCTTTGATGTTGTTCTAGTACTATATATGTATATACAGATATACATATGTCTATATGGATCATATATATACATAGCTATGGGTGCTAATCCTTATCAACTAGTGGGGAGCTATACCCGCTAGGGGATATGGCCCCGCAACTAGAGCACAAGAGACATAGTGGGTTAATATTGGTTGGTGTGCCGGTAAAAGTGAGTGCTAGTGGTGGCAACAACAGCAACACATTGTGATGGTGACTGTGAATGACTAAAGAAGGTTCGACATTGGGTTATAAGTTTCTGTTAACAAGGTGGTTGTTTGAGAATCCATCTTCGAGGATTTTGGATATTGGTTCTAGTAAGAGTGGATGAGCGGGCAAACGAACTCAAATTCACTTTTGCACAAATCAATTCTCGCCGATGAGTCGGTCATAAGATTGGTGAGCGATAGAGGTGGTTGTGCTCAATTTGGCTGCAGTCATTGAAAACAACGGCGTTGTTGGTGTTTTTGATCAATAAATAACGAGAAAATGAGAATGAAACAGATTGTGCGAGGGCATTTTGGTCCAAAGTTATTACAACTACTAACCGACCCTCTTTTTGGTAGTTAGACGAAATTCTAAAGCAAAAATGTAGATCTCTCTGCGTGGCGTGGATTGTCAGATCATAGCTGAAAAAATAAGATTTTTACGCCGAGTGTGGATCAAATCACCTATATGGATCTAATCCACCACCAGCTCTGATGACTATATATATATATATATATATATATATATATATATATATATATATATATATATATATATATATATATATATATATGGGTCGTGATCCATTACTAGCGCGATTTGGCCGTCCGCAACATAATGTAGCAGGCTATAATTTACTGTCCGCTACATTATGTTACGGACGGTGTAAAAAATTGCTGTTGTGGCGCGCAATCTGGTCGTCCATTCCCGTGGACGGCCGGATCGCGCTAGTAACTTGGGTTAATTTGCTAGCGCTAGTAATGGATCAGCGCTGCAAAATAAAGGATCTGGGTCGTCCATCCCTTCGGGATGGACGGCCAGATCGCGCTAGCAAGATTCTATTTTGCTAACGCTCTCAACGGATCAGCTCCCTATATATATATATATATATATATATATATATATATATATATATATATAGGACTTGACATAGTCATATATATGTATATAGGGACCTGATATGGCCGTCCATTTGTCAAATGGGGCAGACGTTTTTTTTTTGACAAAAACACCCTTCACGCTGCAGTTCCTTCTCTCTACCGTCAAGGGTGACGAATGAACCAACACAATGCGAAGAAGCTGGAAAAGCAAAGAGCCGGGTGGGAAGTATGGACTAATAGGGGGATGGCACTTTACATTCTAGATAAGGGTCCTACAGTCATTCCGGCAGCAGATCAAATTGATAAACTTCATCATCTGCCCCCATTATAGGTTGATCGGTAAAAGTCTGTTAAAAACGTTATGATCTGGTCTGTCTATTGTTGACAACTTGAACGGTTTAGCGGTAAAATATTATCACCTCACTTATCTATTCTATATCATATATGTATATATATCTTTTCTGAGATCTAGCTTATAGTAAGAATGAAAAGTAAAAAAAAATGTCAAAAAAAAAGAGCATTGAACAGAAACCCTAACCCAACCCAGCCTGTCACTCAGAGAGTCACACGATTCTCGTGGTTTCAACTCGTTCATCTTCCCAACTCATCTGTTGCTACCCCGATTCTACTCGTTCCGCAGTCTCGCCACCGATTCAAGGCCGTACCTCCTCGCCGCCGCCGTACTCCTCCCTCAAATATTGACCTAATCTTCCCACCACCGCCAGTTGCGTCCGCGGTCGACGGTATGTCCGTCAATTAAATCCTCTCAATTTACTTAATTTCCAGTTTCTCCAAATGCTTAATCAATCTCTACAACTATCAGGCATGAACAGCCCGAGTTAACCATCAAAGTTGCTATCTCCAGATTACTCTCATGTGTGAGTTGTAATGTAGCAACAAACATTGAAAGACAAAAAGAATCAAATGAAAAGGAAAAAGAAGAAAAAGAAAGAAAACCAACCCTATTCTGGTTGTACTGTTGTAATGAATATTTTCTCGCTTAGAACTTGTTATGTACTAAGATTCTTTGTGAACTGTGAATGACCTTTTTTCTGAAACGTTAGACTCATCTTCAACATTCTAACATGCCACAGTACTGCTTGCATTTTGTTGCACGCCATTGACTAGCTCAAACTCCTTAAACTGGCACAGTCGTAGGCTGGTTGTGTCGGTATAATCTAAATGTTCGACCGAAATTCAAAAATGTTAAATGTGCATTAGCTTACTTATCAGGAATGGTTTAGTTGTAATATTAGGCTTGAAGGCTTGATCAGGTGATATTTCAGTGTTTGTTTTCTTTTTTGTCTTCAGCAGTTCTCCTTACCAGTTGTACGAGGCCCGCGAAAGAGTCTAGTGAGGCTTTGTTTGCTACCAGATTGCTACTACTGGCAGCTGGTTTTTGAAGTTCTTAAAGGAGGACATGCAGCTGGAGCTTTTTGCTTACATGGTATATTACTATATGTACAGTATTCTGCAGTGCAGTTTTAGTTCTTATCTTGTCCCAGAAACTTGTACAGCAATGGGCCAAGAACTCTTCTTTCATGCAGATAAACACTTGTAGCTTTGTCCCAAAACTTAGGCCTTATTGATGTTTAGTTTCTGATGCATCTTGTGATGTCAGTACTATCATAATAATAAGTTTCTTTCCTGCTAACAGCAGCGAAGTCAGTTCCTTAAAAATCGGCTGCTGTACAACTTCCTGAATGGTTGAAAATATGTCGTCCCTTCGCTCTGCCGGATTTGTTGACCCTGGTTGGGAGCATGGTGTTGCTCAAGATGATAGGAAGAAGAGGGTCAGATGCAATTATTGTGGCAAAGTAGTTAGTGGAGGGATATACAGATTGAAGCAACATTTAGCTCGAGTTTCTGGAGAAGTAACGTATTGCGACAAGGCCCCAGAGGAGGTATGCCTGAAAATGAGAGAAAATCTAGAAGGATGTCGTTTTGGTAAGAAACCAAAGCCAGTAGAATATGATGAGCAATCATATCTGAATTTCCACTCCAACGATGATGTGGACGAAGAAGAGCATGTCGGACATAGAAACAAAGGGAAACAATTGGTTGTTGACAAGGGTTTGGTTATCAATTTGGCCCCTCTTCGGTCATTAGGATATGTTGACCCTGGATGGGAACATGGTGTTCCACAGGATGAGAGGAAGAAAAAGGTGAAATGCAATTATTGTGGGAAAATTGTTAGTGGTGGTATCAATCGGTTTAAACAACACATAGCTAGAATACCAGGTGAAGTTGCACCTTGTAAAAATGCTCCTGAGGAAGTATATCTCAAAATAAAAGACAACATGAAATGGCATCGTACTGGAAGGAGGCATAGAAGGCCTGATAGCAAGGAGATATCAGCATTTTATATGCACTCGGATAATGAAGAGGAAGAGGGTGAGGATGATCAAGAGGAAGATACCTTGCGGCACGTAACCAGTGAAAGGACATTAGTAGGAGATAGAAGGTTGCGCAGAGACTCGAGAAGTGCTTATAAGGGGATGTCTCCTGGTAGTGGGTCTGAACCATTAGCAAAAAGGCCAAGATTGGATGCTATTGTTCAAAAGACTCCAAAATGTCAGATGTCAGCATCTAGCAAACAAGTAAAGTCAGGTAACAGCAGAAAATCCCGGAAGGAAGTTGTCTCTGCAATTGGCAAATTCTTTCACCATGCAGGAATCCCTTCACATGCAGCAAACTCTCCATATTTTCACAAGATGCTGGAGTTGGTTGGTCAATATGGACAAGATCTGGTGGGTCCATCAAGCCGGGTGATATCTGGTCGGATTCTGCAGGATGAAATTTTGACCATCAGAAACTATCTAGTTGAGTATAAGGCTTCATGGGCAGTCACTGGTTGTTCTATTTTGGCTGATAGTTGGAGAGATACACTGGGGAGAACATTAATCAATATTTTGGTGTCTTGTCCTCGTGGTATGTACTTTGTTTGTTCAGTTGACGCCACTAATATTGTAGAGGACGCACCACAAATATTCAAGTTGCTTGACAGGGTGGTGGAAGAGATGGGTGAGGAAAATGTAGTGCAGGTAAATTCATTTGTCTTTGTTGAGCTGTTTTTGCTTGGTTTCTCACCTTCAGCTGACTTAGTGTGCCCTTCCTCTCCCCCTTATCCCCCGCAAAAAATGTCGCTGTAGGTAATTACAGATGGTTCACCCAGCTATCAAGCTGCGGGAAAGATGCTTGAAGAGAAAAGAAGGAATTTATTTTGGACTCCTTGTGCTGCTTATTGTATGGAGCGAATGCTTGAAGAGTTTGTGAAAATAAAATGGGTGGGAGAGTGCATGGAGAAAGGTCAGAAGATCACAAAGTTCATTTACAATCGAACATGGTTGTTAAATTTGATGAAAAAAGACTGTACAGGGGGGCAGGAACTTCTGAGGCCATCCGTTACCCGGTATTCTTCAAGTTTTTCTACCTTGCAGAGTTTACTAGACCATAGGGTTGGTCTCAAAAGATTGTTCGAATCAAACAAATGGCTTTTATCTCAGTTTTCAAAATTGGAAGAGGGTAAAGAGGTGGAGAAAATTGTACTGAACACTACATTTTGGAAGAAGATGCAGTATGTTAGGAAATCAATAGACCCTATACTGGAAGTGCTTCTAAAGGTTAATTGTGATGAGAACCTTTCGATGCCTTTTATCTATAATGATATATACAGGGCAAAGCTTGCTATCAAATCCAATCACAGTGATGATGCACGTAAATATGGGCACTTTTGGAGTGTGATAGACGATCACTGGAGTTCTTTGTTCCACCACCCTCTATATCTGGCTGCTTACTTCCTGAACCCATCATACAGATATCGTCCTGATTTTGTTGCGGTAACATAGAATGATGACTTGTCTGATACAACTATTTTTTATTTCTCCTATATATATGTTGGTCTAAACCAAATTGTCATTGTTAAATTTGCACTTTTAGCATCCAGATGTGGTGCGTGGACTTAATGCATGCATTGTTCGGCTGGAGCCTGATGGTGCAAGAAGGATTGCTGCATCGATGCAGGTGGGAAGTCCTCATCAGATCCATACTACCTTTGTTTTCCCTGAAGATTTTCTTCTCCTTCAATATCTTTTGGTATCATTTCAGATTTCTGATTTTGGCTCGGCAAAGGCTGATTTTGGAACTGACCTGGCTATTAGTACCAGAACAGAGGTTAATCCAGGTTAGACCATTAAAATGTCATGCACATGCATACATTGTGGTTCAATGTACCAATAACCTGTTTCACTTATTTGTGCTGATGAGAACCTTTTGCTTGTAGCTGCATGGTGGCAACAACATGGTATAAATTGCTTAGAGCTGCAACGAATAGCCGTTCGCATCTTGAGTCAGACATGCTCGTCTTTTGGGTGTGAGCATAACTGGAGCATATATGACCAGATATTCATCCAAAGGCGCAACCGTATAGCACAGAAAAGACTGAATGACTTTACCTACGTTCATTACAACTTGCGACTTAGGGAACGCCAGATAAGAAAGAGGCCAAGTGACTCGCTTTCCCTTGACGGTGTTCTGCAAGAAGGTTTACTATCGGACTGGATTGTAGAGACCGAGAAACAAGCATTGCAAGAAGATGAGGTATCATTGAGCTGACTTTCTGTGGATTATCTTTTTTCGCTCACCTGCATATAATTGTTACTCTAGCTCATTTTTCTTTCAAAGAGTTAAGTTGGCTAAAGTGGGTTGGTTCAGGGGCGGATAAAGAGTTAACTAGTATTATATGAATAACTAGATATTCCTAAAGTATCGTTGAACCCCAACAATAAAGGGAAGAAAAAAGAAAGAAAAAACTGACATGATGGATCTTTCATCTTAGGAGCATTGCATCCCGGTGACCTTCTGTGCCTGTTATGCACCTGTAGTCCTCAAATGATCTAAAGCATCATTTATAAAATGGAGTAATGATCTTAAAAGGTTTTGATTACTTCTCTCGGCATTTCCGAATTACTTCAAAGCCAATGTGTAGAATATGTTTTAAAATGTAAGTGATGAAGGTCTAAAGGGGTTTGGGTCTCCTCTTGCGCAGTTGTGCTCGAAAATCATATAGTTTCCTTGAGTTGTTTTTTTTTTTGCTGAATCGAATTTGCAATATTAACTGTATGGAACTTGAATTAAATATTCTTTCCTATTACGGGCGTTCCAGGAGATCCTTTATAACGAGATGGCACAAGCTGATGCATATGAGCCTGATATGATGGATTTTGATGATGGAGGTGCAGAGGTGAGGAGGGGATCCTCGGATCTGGTTACGTTGGCTGATGTAGAATCTTTGGATGCTAATCATGCTGGGGTTGCCACGGATGATGACGAAGATGATCTCAATTTTTTTGATGACGATTTGAGCGATTAATCAGAGTTATATTGCTTAATGTCTTAGACTAATGGCTCTTTTTGATCTAGGTACAGAATGCATCCAGGTTGCAGTTCTAACAATGTAATTTGCTCTCCCAGTTTTATATTCCATTTGAATCTGTTTAGTAGCTGTTGCTGCTGGGATAACAAGTTATTGGTCGATAAGATTTAGCCACCTCAAACTTGTAAGAGTACAGTTTGTATAGGCTTGTGTCATAACTTGGCTGGTTGACAATGTAGTACAACCTGATAGAAAGTGTTTCGGCACTTCCATTATGTCCTCGTGATTGATTTTGCTGATTTGTTGAGTAATAGGAAACAGATTCACGCTCGAATTCCAATCTTGTTATCAAGGTAATTAGGTGATGTTGTGCTTCTTTTTATTTACAGTATGTTTGGACGAGGTATTTCTACTAGAAATTTCACTTCCACTGGAGATTGGAAAGTACCCTGAACGACTTGAATTTGTGAAATTTTAAGAGGCATTCGAAAAGGAGATTTAGGGGGCCTGAAATCCTCATTTAAAATCATCATACTAGACTAGTTTTTCATTAGGACTATCTTCCCTAATTCAAGCTTATTATTGCGCTACAATTCTTTTTACTTTTTCAATTGCTCATCTCATCACTCTCTGTGTCCACCTTTTCAATCCCAGCCATCCATCTTTTTTTTTTGTCTTTTTTTTCAGCATTTTTTTTTTGTTTACTTGTTTCATTATTAATTCTAGTTATATAATACCCACACATAAACGCTGTCAAACCTTAAACTTTGTAAATTCTAAAACTTTAAAATGTACGAATTTAAAAATGAAGCCATTCTAAACTTCGTATTTTTTAAAGCTCTTTATCCAAACACCAACTCAAGAACATCACTTAATTTAAATATGTGTTATGGCTTTTTTTCAAGTTTTCTCACTGTATTATGTACAGTTGTTCTCGTGATTCCTCATTTTTAGGAATACAAAAGAAATTTTAGTTTTCAAATTTAATGTATCTAATGCAAGCCATGGATCTCGTGGCAGAATCAAAACATGTTATCACGTGTGTGTGTGTGTGTATATATATATATATAGGAACAAGAAGATCCTTTGCTAGATGAATGTGTGCAGGCCACGCTGTACGATTCGTATTTTGCTTTGCGCACGTCAAACGTATGCAATCCGTTGTCGAACACAAGTCTTAAGTGTTACGAAACGCAACAAAGCAATATATCAAAAAACAAAAAATGAGAAGTTAAAAAATCAAACGCACAACACAATATTTACGAGGTTCACCAATGTAGTTACGTTCTCGGTGTATGATCAGAACTCGATTTCACCATGCAGCGGTGCTTACAGCCAGAAATTCTAGCCCCCTCTCTCTGTTGTCGTTTTCTCTCTATGTATCTCTAAAGCCGAACGCGCGCGCACACACACACACACGTATAATGTGCATTATTACACAAGTACCCTCCCAACTTCGGTGGGGCCAATGAAGTTGGGACTTGGTGTACAGTACCTCCATTGTAATAATGTCTCTGGGCTGAAAATCCAGCTCCACATATAACATTAAGATTAGACAAGCCATTTTAAAACATTCAGCTATTTTTAGGGGTTTTTAAGATTAGAGAGGCCATTTATAAAAATTCAGCTATTTTTAGGGTTTTAGATGAGTTTGATTTTTGTCATTAAAGTGACTATGTAAAGCATATTTATCAACGAAAGTGAAACTTAAATCTTGAAAACCTAAGTTCAAATATCACTTTCTTGTTTCATGTCCTTCTATATGACCGATATTTATGTGACCTACAAATAAATAAAAGTAAACAAAGAATGGGATTATCCACTGCAGTGCATTTATGTAAGGGTTAATTACATTATGCAGCATTGAGGTTTACTCTTATTATACTCGTGGACCTATACTTTAAGAAGTTATGCTTCACAATCCGCGGTTCATTATTGCCTTACACCCAGTCCCATATCCATTTGAAAACTGTCACTAAATATGTCACATAAGTAACATTTAATGTGATATTCCTAGATTGCCCTCAAGAAATTTAAAGTGCAATCTTATCAAGATGAAAAAACAACATTAAGCTAATAACCAACCACCTATGCACATAGATTTTCAGGTTTGATTACTGGCGGGGATGGTGATGGAGTGACCAGATCTAAGGACAAAAAATAGAAATTGACGATGTTGGTAAGACAACGATGGATGAGGCATGCTAGCAGTGCCAATGACAGCTTTCCAGTGTTCCTTGACCCTGCTCATATGTCCATTGAACATCTTCTATCGCTCAACGCGCTATTGCTTCATTAGAGCGATACGCAACGGTGTCTGCTCTCCATTTTATAAGGTACTTCATTGTAACATCTATTCACTGTTTGCAAGTAGTCTATGTTTCTGATTTTGTAACCAAAGATATTGAGTGTACAGGATTTGATGGTGGATCAACTTACAGATAACTTTTAGGAGTCTCACGTGGCTGATAGCGGCCAAAAACTTGGAAATATCCTTCATTGATCACGAGTCTGCACTTGAACGCCTCACTTGCATAAGAAAAGACTTTGTAAAGCCTGGTTTTCAACAGAACGGCAAGCTTAAGATGAGGAGAAATCCACTAGATATAAAAAGTAATCTTAATCCGCACATACAATCGATTTGGGAATTTGACAGCCTTAACTGATCCTGTCAGCAACAATGCGAGGTAGAAAATCACCACCCAATTTCTCCGAGGCTACGAACTAATCTTGATTGTATCAGACTTATCCTCCTCTGACAAAAACTTAAGCTACCTTCAAACCTTTTATCTCTTTCGTTGTTTCTTCATAGTTTCCATTTTCCAAAGATTGATTACTTGTGATTAAGTTTCTTATAAATTGACTATATTTGTTTGTACCTACATACTCCATTATTGAGGCCCTTGAATCCTCGGCCTGTTACTTTTTCTTCGGGAGCTTCGGAGCACACGAATATGAAACATGCAAATTAGGAAAGTGTTTGTGCTGCTGGACAAACTCATTATCGATTGTGTGCCTGCGACACAACTGATAAACAGTGCGGGATCTTTTTTTCCTCTCGGTTTGAGAACCTCGCTAAAAATGAAAACTAACTGAAGACAAAGTACTAAACAAATCTATAACTAATGTGCCCACTGAAATAATGAAGATTATCCTTACAATACAACGAACACAAGTATGACAATGTACATGATTTTCAATCGATACAAGACATATCATCCAAGAAACTAGATAAAAATAAGAGAAATCGACCAGCACATGACTTACTCTGTTTTCCTAAGTGTAGTTTTGTTTATGAATTGACGACCCTTTCTCTGTTGTTCTTCTCTTCTTTTATAATTGCTTGTTCATAACTGTCTCTTTTGTAACTGCTCATCTTTATCTTTATTGAGAACAACTTCTCAGACTTCATTATCAGTTGTTTCTGCTGACATCTGTACTTTACATGCAACCAGTTTACTGATCTTTCTTCATTATCTTTTTTGGTAATGCTGACAGCTGTCTATTCCAAGAACCGTTTATCAATTGTTGCTACCAATTTTCTAGCCTTGTCTCCATGTTAACCACTACTGCCGATTGTCTTGCACCTGTTAGCGGTTTTTCCTTTTTGCACGATCCATTTGAATTTTTTGCGTTTCGCAGGTTTTCTCCAATTCATTTGTTTTTATCATACCACTTTCGGTGACTGGTGATTCATCAGTAATTGTAACAGACATGCCTGTCCACTTACTTCTAAAGGCACTATCCAGGGTCTTCAGCGTTTCATGTGTCTATGCATTTATTAACCATCATAAAATATTTACTCCGCCAACAGAGAGCTATATACGGAGCTTGCTTATGTTATCTCCTTTGCACCATAGTATTGGCGCCCCATGCAAAGAAAAAAATTTGGCTACTACAGGTTAACATCTTTGCGATATGAACATCTCTTTTCTGCCTTAATTCAGGGATTGTTTCACAAAAATCAACAGTTCTCTAAATAATGACATATTTTCATCGAACTTGTCAACAAGAAGGAATTGAGAATGAACGTTATATCATTTTTGCGCTAGTTGGAGATGGTGACAGATCCCAAGATAATTACACCGGGGTAAATGCGAGCCTAGCAATTAGAGTTTTGAACCACGAAACGATGTGCAAGAACCAAAGTAGGGTTCCAAATCACCTGAAATGATGTCGCTCAAACCATATTAGAGTTTCTTATGGGGAAATAAGCAACAACCTGCTATTGCTTGATGTCTTCAATATCGAACACCAAGTATGAAGATGAAACTAAACGGTCAAACCCAGAATGACCAATTTGCTAGACAAAAGTACGAAGTTAAAAAAATCTAAAATTGTGGTTCTTGATGATGTCATAAGATTGAATGTTTAAGGTACAAATCTAATCAAATATTGTGATTGTCTGCATGCCTGTGTGTTTATGTGGTTATGTGTGGTGACCTAGAATGACAGTGAGGGATGGTAGAAATTGTGGTAAGGAGTGATTGCGGGTCGCACGTGCATTGCACGTACATCACACGTGCCATCGCATGTGCATTACACGTACGTCACACGTGCCATCGCACGTGCAATCCTTGAGATAATGCCCCATAGCTCGATGGTAGGGGCAGTAGTTGGGTTTAGCTCTGTCTGCTTCCGTGATATTCGTTCGCATCGGTGGCAATTGAAAGTTGTTGTCATGTGTTACCCACTCGGCCAAAAGCTCTTTCACTGTATTAATATCACATGGATAGTCGGGGGCAGACTCTCACTGCCTTCTCTTGTCAGGGCGTCGATCCCCCTCGTGGAACTGATGCTTGTAACCGCTGCAACTGTGGTCGTTGTTCTGAACTCCAGATGTCTTGACTGTGGCAAGAAGTGCATTTGGCGGGCAAGGCTTCCATGGTTTGACTGGACAGACCGACTCGTTAGTGCGACGGGAAGTCCCCTTGAGGTGTCCTCATGACCTCAACTGTAAGTTTTTAAGATGTATCCGATACACATCACTCATGTTCTTGATGCCTATCGGGACCAAGGTTTCATCTTTGCTGAAGTTCGTGCACTCAAGGCATTTGAGATGGAAGCGGTGCACGTATTTGTTCAAGCCTTCTCCCGGGTTCTGGCATATGCCGGCAATGTCATAAATAGTGACCCATTTAGCTTCGTAATGGAACTTGTCCAAGAACATCTAGACTATGTCGTAATGGAACTTGTCCCACAGGGATCTGGTGGTACCAAGTGTAAGTTAAGCATATGAGTGACTTGGGAAACTCCCTTAACTTCAAATTGTCGCCCGGACCATACTGCTCCAATGAGCCTGCAAATCTTGTCAAGTGCTCACGAGCATTGCCCCCACGTCAGTTGAAGAGCACAAAGTTTGGTTGTTTGTACTTGAGGGGGTCGGGTGAGATGGCGATATAGTTAGAGTACAGGGCGTGTCCGGTCAGCCGGGCTGAGGAGTCTGGTTCAAAATTCCTTGACATGTGATGGATAAGGGCTTCCAAGTCTGACTGGGTGACATAGTTGGGGGATGATGGCTCATTGCCGGTCAAGGAATGATGACTACCTGGGGCGTCGTGAGCCCCCGAGCCCTCAGACGGGGCATCTTGATGAACGGGAACATGGGAGGGTTGGTATAGGGCAGAGGTTGGCAAGGGCAGCTGTGCAGGGGCCTGGGTGGGTAGACGAGACATGTCCACCACTTGGCCTGTGGTTTGGTGCTGCTTAGGTGGATAAGGATTAGGTTCCATCTCGATGGAGTCATGAGTTTCAGAGGAGCTTCTTGCCGGCACCAGACTGGATGGCGTGACAACAGGGAGAATCTGCTGCAACACTGGCTTGAGATCCATGTGCAGCTTGCGGGATAGCACTGCAGAAGGAGATGTATCAGCTACGGGTGGCGGGGGTGTCGTGAGTCCTACCGCCAAGGGTCTGGATACTCGAGGCGGCGGTGGTTGCGATACTGGGGCCTGGGCGGCGTCAAGAGCTGGTCCACGTCTTGAAGGCTGGATTGATGGAGTGGCCTACTGCGAGGCCAATGCCTGTACGGATTTTTGCATCTCCATAATGGTGGCTAATAAAGTGGTCTGTGAATCTTGCAGATTGGTGAAGGTTGGACTGAGTTGCTGGATGGCTGCACTTACAACCACTTGCATGTCGGGTGTAGTGGTTGGTAGCTGGTCTTGGAGTCACGTGGCGCTAGTCTCTTCCTGATCACCAGGGTGGTGTTCTTCTTGCACAGTAGGGTTGGGGCCTTGGCTGGTTGTCCTGGTAACTCTCTATTGCACAGGCATGATGCCTAAGTCTGGAAGATATGCAGACTGCAATACAATGCTCACCTCCCCAGCGGAGTCGCCAAAATGATGCCAAGGAAAGTGGGTTCGTACCTACGTGGAGTGCCACAAAGGCTACAGTCAGAGTTAGCTTCCAAGTATGCAAAGAAAGAGACAGTAAGGGTGGAGTAAGGGCATAGAGCAAGGCTTCCGAGACAGCTCGTGAGGGCTGGCAATGCTGCGCAGACAAGGCGAAGACAAATAGGCTGGTGACAGATAATCCAAGCTAGGGTTAGCGTCAGGGGTGCAGCGTCAAGGGTCCGATGTCAGGGGTTCGAATGTGTTTCTCTTTTAAAATTCTAGAAAGAATGGGTTTTTTTAGAGAGAGAAAGTGAAAATGACAAATGAGAGAGTTCTATTGAAAATGAAATCTAAGGTCCCCTATTTATAGGAAAAAGTGTGCCAGTGTCATCAATGTGTCATTAGCTGACACGTATCACCCCGGGAGTGACACGTCACCAGGGGGTCCATAAATACCGATTCTCCATCGGACTGTCGATTCCCAAATTCACACTGCCTTGCCCCACACAGCATCTCTCTACCTGTTTGAGAAGACTGAAGACACCGTGACAGCATGATCAGAGTAAGCCCGTTGCCCCAGCCACCGGTCCAAGCCCTTACTGAATCCTACAAGGTGTGTCGAGAGATGCGTAAAGAACCTGACAGCAGCGAGGGTTGCCCCTGTGACTAACTGCCAGGCGGACTAGGCGTGATGCCCTCCAAAGACCTGCTCTCGTTCTAAAGTGACCCGGGGGGGGGGGGAGTGCGATGATCACCAGTAATGTGAGTGGACATGGTTGCAGCTCAGTGACTAGTGTCACGCAAGTCACCCCAGGCAACGATAACTTTGTGGTAAAGAGCTTATCCCGCTGCAAAGGGTCCTTGTGCAGGAGCATTACGAACGGAGCCCCTCGGAATGAAGACGGCGATGGTTTCTGTGCTAGCGAGCCTATCCCGTTGCGAGGGGTCCTCATGCCGGAGCACAACAAGAAGAGCCCCCATGAATGAAGGCGGTGATAGCTTTGTGGTAATGAGCCTTACCCGGTGTAAGGGGTCTTCATGCTGGAGCACTACAAATGGAGCCCTTTGGAATGCTGCACACTCCGGAGAGTGGGTCGGAGCATGTTCCACGTCCATGGTGGGGGCACATGGAGTGGTGAATGAGTGTGGTGCCCGGGGGCCTGTAACATGATTGTGGCACACGGGCACAACGATGACAGTCACGAGACAATACCTGGTGCCGGGGGCACATGTCATGGAAGTGGCACATGGGGGCGGTCATGGTGCCGGGGGCACTGTAGTGTGACAGAAAGCCAGGGGCACAGCTGTACCAGCGGTGGGGTGCATGGGAGCGGCGGAGTGATAGAAATGGCGCACGGGCGAGGGTCATTGTGGCAATGGCGTACGGGCAACAACGGGTGTCGTACGGTCACGGTAATGAGTGAGCGTTGTAGACCGTAGTGCGTGAATGAGTTAAGCAAAAGGGAGCGTCAGCAGCCCCTGTGACAAGGGTAGCCGACCCCCTCTTCCCCTCCCCCCCAAAGAGGGTGGCTGACCCCCCTTTTAGGGAGGTGGCCGACCCCTCCTTAAAGAGGGTGGCCGACCGCCTCTTTAAGGAGGTGGCCGCCGACTGCCCCTGAAAGGGAGTGGCCGACCCCCTCCTTAAAGAGGGTGGCCGACCCCCCTTTTTAAGGAGGTGGCCGACCCTCCTTTAAAGGGAAAGGCAGGCGCGCCAAGTCTCAGTTTGCATATTTTCTAAGTGTTGGTAGTGCCGATGTCGTTACGTTGATGACAGAAATAATTTTAGTCATACAGAAAGTCAATGAAAAATACACGTGACTTGAGCGTGCGCATTTTGACCGGTCGACAGTGTTGAAAAGTTGACCGTTGAAGTGACGTGTCATGCAAAAATGAGACCCCTAATGGGCCTTTGTGTGTGACCAGAATATGTTGAGACCACATAGTTAATTCACAAGTCTACACGACTACGTCGGAACATAGACATGACTTAGTGTAGCATAGATAAGCTATAAGATAACACATTTATGTCACAATCCTACACGATGTCATAATCCTACAGGACCACGTGACAACACGAGTGATGCACCTTGGGAACGTAGATATATGAGGATAGACCCTTCTCTAGTAATGGAACCATGCCGGGGACTCTACCATGAGACAACAGAATTGAAGTATGTCCTAACATCATCCTTATTACGGCCCTTATAATCATAATGTGAAAACTACATCGTCAAAATCACATTTGGTATTAAACAGGATCTGTGACGAAGTTTAAATTATTAAGCGTAAGTTTTTGATTTAAAATTTTCAGAGTATTTGGCATTCGTATGGCACAACAAAAGTAGCATAAAATACAATTTATCAAGCATCGTGTACAATCAAGGATGCAATACATACAACTCCAATATAAGAAAATATAATTTAATAGTTAACATATTGAGGTGCAACAGCTATAATTAGTAATACTAGTCCAAAAAACTGTGCCAAGGACATTTTAGTAGTTTTCAATTGCATAAAAAAAATCTATTACACAAATTTATAATTTCATGGTTATTTCATAAAAGATAATCACTTTTATTTTGGGGCCAACTTTCTTTTAATAAGATATATTAAACCTTCTAATAAAATATCAAGGGTTAATTACAAAATTATCCCCTGAAGTTTACACATTTTTACACTTTACCTCTCGTGTTTACAACTTTTATAATAATGTCCACTGAGGTTGACAAAATCATTACAAATAACTCCAAAACTAAACGACAGTTCAAATTCAGCCGTTAACAGCCCACGTGCACAGCACACCCGGTTTTAGCATGGGTAGATCGGTCACTTCCGCCACAAATCCAACACCACCACCGTTCCCCCACCGTCATACCACCACAACCACCAGCCCCTCGTCTTTCCAGGCTTGGTCTTCCCTTACATCACCCGCCGCAAATCCGACAACACCCACTACCATCACCATCTACATATCCTATCAAATGCGCTTTTACATCACTCTGCAAGTGGGTTTTTTTGCCTGCAGTGGTAGCGGATTGCCGTCCAACAAAAATAAGTACGAAAAGTTCTCTTTATTATCGAGGTTATTCAGATCCAAATCGGTCAAAACGGGTTTGGATCATACCCTTTCAGATTTTACGGATCATAGAGATTCGTGCACAGCGTCGCCGTCTTGGCTTTCAAACCTTCTCGCCGGCCATCGGAAGAAGCAATCAAAACTGTTCTCGCTAGACGAGTTGGCCATCATTGGTGGCCGGAGAATATTCCGGAACAAGGACCGGGAAATGTTCCCGGCAGGATACTCTGATGACCGGGAGGAGGAGGAATGCGGAGGCGGATCGAAAGGTTACTTGTCAGAGTCATCACAGGGGTGGAAGTAGACGCCGGTCAGACACGGTCAAACAACCCGTCACGGCGGCGGGGGATGGCCAAGTCATGCGTAGAATGTGTCAGGCTTATTTTGCTTGAGCCCATTGGTGCGTACGAGCTCTAATCTACATCGGAATGGGAAGGCAATGCCGTCGGAACTGTCGCTTCCGGGGGAAAGTAGAAAGGGTTACACAGAAAACTCACCTGAAGTGATCGATCTACCCATGCAAAAATCGGGTGTACTGTGCACGTGAGCTGTTAACGGTTGAATTTGAACGGCCGTTTGATTTTGGAGCTATTTGCAATAGTTTTGTCAACCTCAGCGGACATTATTGCAAAAGTTATAAATACGAGGGATAAAGTGCAAAAACGTATAAAGCTCAGGGAATAGTTTTGTAATTAACCAAAATATCAATGAGCGCGGAAGATATTCTTAGAATATTATGCAGAATTTATTATAGTAAACCTGTCTGATACGCCATGAGTTCAAATCTCAGAAAGGTCTATTGACCATCAACCCCTAAGAGATTAGTGATAACTACAGTAATTTCACCGAGAAGCCATGTATTACTGTTGTCAGTCGAGAGGGGGGACGGGTAAGGTGGTGGTCCCTTGAAAGTGTTCTCACAATCAGAAGCCATGTCGGCTGCTCCTGCTGCCAAAACCTGAAGATCAAGATAGTCACCTGATTTTAAGGATTCTTGTGCACTTCCAAGATAATAAACTGCGATATCGTAACTATCAGCACACTTGTTAAGGTGGTCCGTCAGCACAGGATCCCTTGATGCTAGGAGGAGCGAGTGAATCTTGACCTTCGTCCCTGTTGCATTGAAAGTTGCCAACTCAAGAGATATATTTGCGAGGACCTTGAGATCATCTGTATTAGCGCGAGGATCAGATTTTAGAGCGTCAATGCAAAAGCCTGGATTTTCGTGCTTTTTACAAACATTTGTGACCAAGTCATCACTGTCGGCGTTCGTGTTTGGTCTCGCAAATGAAGGACCGATAAGTGAGAGCACAAGCAGAAGTGAGATGAGTAAAATGGACCTTGTGATGGGAATGTCCATTTCCCTTCTCTAGCTTATTGATTTACTATCTACTTCTTGATGATTTGGTTATTCGTCGAACTTGACTTTTATATTCCCATCCAACTCCGTGTATTTGGATGTCATGTGTATCTCTCAAGGATCTTTCATATCTGGTTCAGATTTTGAGCAGGCTATTTGGCTGAAATTTCGAAGTCAGTTTTCTTCTTTTTTCGGCAACCTCAGATTGCTGAAATCTACAGTACAATCAATGAACGAAAGCGACTTTCTATGGCTTCTTCTTTCAAGTCTGTAGACTTTACTATTGCATGTTTTCAAAATCACGATTGAGTAACACACCCTTGATCTGTTTTCTCAGCATCCTTAACTGGTCAACAAAAACATTCGCCATCAACTTCTTTCATTGAAAAAGCAACTCGCGGGGACCAGTGGAAAAAGAGGTAGTGTAGTGAATTCAGCAGTGGATGAACTCTCATCTTGGTATATCTTTTGAAACATAGCAGAGAGGCATGTGATTCTCTCTAGGATTTTGTGTATCAGATTCAGATTTTGAGCGGGCTATTCGGCTGAAATTTCATAGTCAGTCTCCTTTTTCGGCAACCTACTGCATATTGCATGTATTCAAAATCATGATTGAGTAGCACGCCCTGGATCTGTTTTCTCAGCATCTTTTACTGGTCAACAAAAACATTCGCCATGAACTTCTCTGATTGAAAACGCAACTTGCGTGGACCTGTGGAAAAACAGTTGTTGGAACGTATGCTTTGTGTGCGTATACTTGTGCCGAAAAATAGTTTCGGAAATATACTAACGTGCAATGACTAAAGTTCCAAAAACAGTAGTAATGAAACCAAAAAAATAATGTGTAATATAACTCACAGCAAAATTACAGAACAGCAAATGGTAAGGCCGAGGCTTGAATTTGATTTACTGTCCTCAAGACTTATTCGTCCTGCAACGGTACTGATGACCTTTTGACGAAAGTCTCCCAGGATACAACGGCTACGCCTGGAAATAGGAGCACTCCAAATTTCCAGACTCGGCGAACCAAACAATGACAGAACTCTCTCTTTCGAACACAGGAAAAATCAGACAGAATATTACAAAGCACAATTTCGAGATGCAGTTAAAATTTTGTAGCTGGCTCATTTTTATACAGTGAATATTCACTGGGGGGTGCAACTCTGCTGATTGGAAAGGTTGCAACTTTCTGGAAAAGAAAATAAATAAATAAAATTTATTAATTTAAAATATTTTTGTCCCAAAAAGAATAAAGCCTGATGGGCCCAGCCCAAGTCACAGCCAGTGACCAAACCAGACCAGGACAGGCTGGTGGTGGACCTTGGGTAAACCTAGGTCCTCCCTCTTTACAAAACTTGGGTACTCCCAAGGGGCCCAACCCTTAGCTCAAGGCTAAGCCTTATAAGGAGACAACATTGACTTTATTTCTTCAATGTGGGATTCTCTTTTTCCTTCAAGTTGAACCACCAACTTCAACTTCAATTTTCTTATCCACTCCTTATTTGTTTTAAACTTGTGAATATACTATGATCATCTACTCCAATAGATGAACATAAATAACTTTGTTCCTAACCAAATTATGGTTTAGAACCCATTTGAAAATTGAGTCAAAGATGGTTCTCCACAATGGGTTTAAAACCCAATTCCAACAACAGTTATTGTAGTGAATTCAGCATTGGATGAACTCTCATCTTGGTATATCTTTGGAAACATGGCGGGAAGACATGCCAGCAATTAAACTTCCAGACATCTTCTTTAAATCAAATGCATTTCCGTGTACTTATGAACTTTTTTCTTTCATTTCCTGTCTTATACTTAATGCAGAAACCCGTCTATTGTGCCTCATGAAAGATTCACAGTATAATTTTCATGTGATTTTTGTGCTTGGCCTTGCAAAAACATCGGGAAATTGAGTAAGAAAACTTTTTGTGATACCTATATCAGTTTGGCTTACTTCCTAAGTTTTGTGTGTGTGTGTGTGTGGGGGGGGGGGGGGGGGAGTGTTATTTCTTTTTCCTTCTTGTTCCCAACCTCTCTTGGCCGCACCCATGGATTCACTGGGGTTCCCAATTTTCATGACACGTCGACATAGTCAACAGTCAATATTTAACGCGTCCAACCGATCAAAACATACACGCTCAAATCACGTGCACTCCTCACTTTTTCTACGTTACTTCATCACCAAGAAATTCATTTTTTGCACGACACCTCATCACGCTTCGACCGTCACATGCCGCACGTCGCCCGTCACATGCCGCACGTCGCTCGTTAGTGCGCTTTGGCACTTGCCCAAGGAGGTTGGCCTTGGCCTTCCCCTTGGGTCGGCCTCGGCCTAGGCCTCCCCTTGGGGGTCGGCCTCGGCCTTCCCTTGGGGTTGGCCTTGGCCTCCCCTTAAGGGTTGGTCTTGGCCTTCCCCCAAGGGTTGGCCTAAGTATCGGACTGTGACTGTCGTCGTACATTCGCATCCGTTATCGCCCTCGCAGAACTGCCACCCTCAGGCTCTGTCTGGGAAGCCCTTGGTCTCTACCCCTGCTCCATCCTCGCTGTGTCCCACATCACTATACTTGGCATCTGATTTGGACTGCATTTCTTGTGGCACCTCCATGTTGACTGCGAACCCACTTTCCTTGGTATCACTTCTTTGTTGGACTTGATAAGGCAACGAGAGCTGCATTGCTGAATGTAACAGAGTGAGATATATGTCATGCATATCTCTCAAGAATATTTATTTTATCAGATTGACAATATATAAAAGTCAAATTACTCAGAAATTCAATGCATTGTGCTAAAGTGATTTTATCTGGCATTCTTTCTTTTGACAGCTTAGTTGATTTTGATGAGGGGAATATTGAAACGACTTATCTAGCTTGGTTTTGACGTTAATTGATATTTTTTACGCGCTTGATTAATTTATCGATCCCCGTTTAAGTACCTTTTCCTCAATCCACGTTTCTTGGACTGATGAATCACATTCGAGATGACCAAAGAGAATAACGAGTCGAAAGGTTAGTGACGCCCCTCCCCCCTTGAGTTATCGTATCAGTACATCTCCTAGGGGGAGTGGTTTCCCTTTTTCAGGCCAACGATATCTAATAGCAGCATCGAGTCTCTTACATAAGCATCCAAGTGCCCGATGATCTATTTGATAGCATCTAAGTAATAGCGAGGAGGGTACTGCTTCATGCAAGTGGTATTATTAATTTTAGGGTCATGATGGAATGCTAGTTGCGGAAAAATAGCTCGGCGCCGAATGATAAATAGCTTAACACCTCCCATTCTTATTGATATCTATATAATCCGATCGATTGTGTAAACCCCGCGGTAGCAACAGAACTAGGGTAAGTAGACAGAAAAGACAGTTAGCAACCGTTTCCAACTGTGTTTCCCTCCCAAGGGCAGGTTCTTATAAATTATATAAACTGGACTGTGGAATTCATCCTTTCACTAATGACATAAGACTAGGGCAAATCCACGTCGTAGATTGTATTCCAATCGATTTATGCCTAAGTGATAAGCGAATCTCTCAATTGATAAGCGTGTGAAAGGAAGAGGTTGATCGTGGTGGTCTGGGGGATAATAAACTTTATGAAGCAATTGATGTTAATTAAATTTTGGTAGATGGAAGAGATGAAAGCTGTTTGTCTTTTCCTTTTGGCTTGTTTTCATGTGATCTTGCACTGCCGTATTATTTATAGTAACCTAATTTCAAGTGACTTTATTTTAAAGTTTACTAGTTGTTGCTTTACTTTTTCATGAGGGCCGGATGGGCTTGAAATTTTTATAAACATGCCTATATATAATATATACATACACATATTTATTAGTGTCAAGGTGTACCGTCAGTGTTGGGGCAGGACGTGGTAATTCCCGCCGGGGGGGGGGGGGGGGGGGGGTGGGGGGCGCTGTTTAGCTGCAACTTGTTTATGTTATTCTTCAAAGCTAGATGGATCCTTCATTCCGTTACTAGCCTTGTGAAAATTGCATGTTTCAACTTAACAACTTTGGAAGTATGGATGCTTCAGGATTGCAGATCGAGTGCAGTAGCCTTATTCTTTCTATTGTATTTTTCTTTCTTGTCGCTAGTGAGTATGCCACGTCTTGTTTGAGCTACGATTGTGATAAACGTAAGAATAACAGAAAGAAATGTTTTAAAGAGAGAGTTACATCTAATCAACTATGACTTGAAACGGCTTGAGCTAGACTCGTTGTACAAGGACATGTTTTCACAAATGACCTCGTTTTAGCTTGGCTCTGAGTCCATCCGAGGATCTACCCTTCACCAAAAGTGGCAAGCTGACGATGATTTAGGTGGGCGATCAGTTTTGAACCGTGTTAAATTGTGAAAAAAATAAGTTTAAAAATGGATAATAGCGGCCTTATTTTTTCACAAAAATTGTGCAACGCAATGAGATTTTGGCCACCTTACCCTTCAATCCTACCTCTGTCACTCATCTGAGTCGACCTTTTGGAACCTGTAAGCTTGCTTAGCTCGTCTATTAAAGCTATAGCTTGTTTATCATGTAAATAAGTCGAACTCCAGATCGAATAAAAACTTGTTTTCTAAGAGTGTAAATGAGGAGAGTTTGCTCGATTTGACTGGGCTCGAACTCTTGATATTTACTCCAGTGGAGTTCGAAGACCTGACTTGCCTTGCGTAGTTACTGCAAGTAAATTTGCTCAATTATTTAGAAATGGAGTGACACTGTGTGGCAGTTGATCACCAAAAGGGGTTACTCGGATAAAGATGGCCTCCGTCCAGCTCCTCCAAGCAACCCCACCCTCTCTTAGCTCACACAAGACTTCCCTGTACGCCCGGGACTCGTGCTCCAACATGGCCGAGCTCAAGCAACACCATTCCCATATCATCCGGCTCGGCCTTTCCTCAGACAACGATGCCATGGGCAGGGTTATCAAGTTCTCCGCCATTTCCGAATCAGGCTGTTTAACTTATGCCCTCAAGGCGTTCGACAAAATGCCCCACCCAGATGCATTCTTGTACAACACCATCATTAGAGGTTTCTTGCAGTCCCAGCTCGCCAGAAACTGCATTCTGTTGTACTCCCAAATGTTACAAGATTCGGTAGCGCCAAATAAGTTTACTTTCCCTCCTGTCATTAGAGCTTGCTCTGTTAGCAATGCTGTTGAGGAAGGCGAACAAGTCCATGCTCATGTTCTGAAATACGGGTTGCAGTCAGATGGGTTTTCCCAGAACAATTTGATCCACATGTATGTCAATTTTCAGTGCTTGGAGGAAGCTAGGAGGATCTTTGATAAGAATTCTAAGCAGGATGTCGTTTCTTGGACAACTTTGATTAGTGGATATTCTCGGTTGGGATGTGTTGATCAAGCGCGTGAATTATTTGAATTAATGCCCGAGATGGAGAGGAGTTCGGTTTCTTGGAACGCCATGATTGCCGCTTATGTCCAGAGTAACCGCTTCCACGAGGCATTTGCTATGTTTGGAAGAATGAGGTCGGAGGAAGTTGTGCTGGATAAATATGTGGCTGCGAGTATGTTATCGGCTTGTACAGGACTAGGAGCTTTTAAACAGGGGGAATGGATACATGGGTATATCAAGACGAGTGAGATTGAAGTGTACCCGAAACTTGCGACAACCATTATCGATATGTATTGCAAATGTGGTTGCTTGGATAAGGCTTTTGACGTCTTCAATGGGTTGCCCAGCGAAGGAGTTTCCTCATGGAATTGCATGATTGGGGGGCGAGCAATGCATGGGAAGGGGGAGGCTGCAATTGAGCTTTTGAAAAAAATGGAAAGAGGAACAGTAGCTCCTGATTATGTTACATTTGTGAATGTACTTAGTGCATGTGCTCATTCAGGGTTGATCGAAGAAGGTCACCATTATTTCCACCACATGACTGAGGTTTTCGGTGTTGAGCCTGGAAAAGAGCACTTTGGCTGCATGGTTGATTTGCTTGGGAGAGCCGGAAAGCTGGAGGAAGCAAGAATGCTTATAGATGAGATGCCCATGAGTCCTGATGTAGGTGTATTAGGTGCTCTTCTTGGAGCTTGTAAAATCCACGGAAATATTGAACTTGGAGAGCAGATAGGCAAAAAGGTTATTGAACTAGAGCCCCATAACAGTGGGCGTTATGTGTTGTTAGCGAATATATATGCCAATGCTGGTAGATGGGAAGACGTTGCTAATGTGAGGAAGTTGATGAATGATAGGGGAGTGAAGAAGGCACCTGGCATGTCTGTGATTGAAATGAAAGGTTCTGTCAACGAGTTCATTGCTGGAGGGAGGACCCATCCTAATGCCAAAGAGATTTATGAGAAAGTTGATGAGATGCTAAATTGTATTAGATCTATTGGCTATGTGCCTGACAGAGATGGAGTGTTGCACGACATTAACGAGGAGGAGAGGGAGAACCCCTTGTACTACCATAGTGAGAAACTGGCCATTGCCTTTGGCTTATTGAAGGCCAAGCCTGGAGAAATTCTTCGTATCACGAATGAGAGTCTGTAAAGACTGTCACGAGGCCAGTAAACTCATCTCGAAGTTCTTTGACCAGGAAATTATTGTGAGGGATAGGAATAGGTTCCACCATTTTAAAGGTGGAGAATGTTCTCGTAATGATTACTGGTAAATGTGGGTGGTGATCTATTGTATGATCGTGTATATGTACATTGAACCTGTCAATGGTTCACCTTGCATAGATAATTGATATCTATCACTTGAGTAAACTTGTCGGACTTGAGAGCTTTGCATACACAAGCTATTTAGAACTTTCTTTTTATGTTGGCCGTCATTTGAGTTCCTTGAACTGCACGCAGTAAACTAAACGAGTTTGTCGGAGCCATCTTCTACAACTTACTGAGTAGTTGTTTTAAACTCAATGTCTATATTTGTCGCCAATATATATTTGGCAGAAAAGGTGACGTAAAATTGGATACAAGGGATACTTGAGAGCCTTTTGTAGCTACCCTGATTCGAAACTGTAGCGGTTCCTCCTCATTGTAGGCTATTGGAGGTCTGAGTCATTCATTCCTCATCCTGACTGCTTTCTTCATTCATTGGTCATTTAGTGTCCAATCTCGTATAGTGATCCAAAGATAGTATGCTTGTGATAACTTCCCTTCGAATAATGGTTCGAAGAACACAAGTTCACTCTCTCTGTATTACATTAGCAAAAGAAGGAGCAAGTTCGTCACAAGCACTCCATTAAAACATAAAACTTGTATTATTGAGTAGATGTACTCATTAAACGACTGTAAGGGAAAACTATAACACCAGTACAAGCATAACTACACTATGTCCAAATCATAGGGTACATCTCGTGGAAGCCAAGTCTTTCCTTCCAAAAAGACTCTCAGAGTAAAGTTCTTTGCAACAGATTCGTTATCAATATGTCGAACGCAACTGGAGTTTGTTCTGGTACTTGCACCGGGTCCACTGTTATCGTATTCACCAAAATATACAGTTCTTGGCGTAGAAGAAGCATTAACCAGCCAACCCGCAATTGAGGCATCCAAAGACGACTGCATAACCACAGTCTTCGCAAATGCCCCAAGAGGTCCACCTAAGAACGTTCTAGGTAACGTGCTTCCCACAGTGGAAAGCTCACAGAGGTGGAATACAAATCCAGTTCGAGTATGCTCTCGTTCATTTGATTGTCCCGTGATGACAGCCATCTCTTCAGGGGGCACACTGGTAGCCTTAACGGTGCATCTTTGGAATAACGCCTGACCATCACCATAGATGAAGTACTTACTTCCCTGTATTTGGCAATCTCGATAAAATTGGATAGTCTCCTTGGCATATAAAGTGCCACTGTTCGCAATCGTCAAGTCACGAGCCATAAAATGGCTCCCTATTACCCCTGCAAGTTAAAGAGTTCATGTCAATACTCTCCCAAATTGCCCCCTTTTTCTCTCATCAGTTGAAGACTGCTATTATTCATGCATCAAATGCTGCGTCAATCAAACAAACGCAACCGGAGACTGCTATAACTTAGTGATAAGTAAAGCTAACAATTGTGCCAACTTTATTTATGAGGGTTCAAGCGTTGAGAGCAAGTCAAGTCATCCGATTGCAGCAGCCCTAATGAATATGCGCACTCACATTCTCTTGAACCCAAGCCTCACCAAGTTGAGGAATTCCAAGATTTTTTTGGGGAGGGCATTTAGGGAAAATTGGATGGGAAAGAGCTCTATGTTGCGACCCAAAAAATGGCTAGAAGAGCAGGATGTGCAGCAGTTAAAAAGCAGCACCTCCTTCTGAGTTGAATTTATTCTGTTAAACCCCTACCTTAAGCACTAAAGCAACTGAAAGTGTCATCCTCGGGTGATAAAATACAAGTCTCAGGAAAAAAAAAAGGCTGCGGTAATTAAAACAGAAGAAAAGATAGATGCAACTCACTTAAGGTTGGAGAACTTCCGTTGGATATGATGTTGCTCTTTCCCATACCGTCCCCAACTAGTCTGAGATGAACCTTCGTTGGCCCAATGACCACATTTTCCCGGTATATCCCGTGCCGAATGTGCACGCAGGACGTCAACGGGCTGTTGTCCGGGACGGCATCCACAGCCTCCATCACCGTCCAGAAGTCTCGCCGGCCACTTTTGGCCACCACAGATGAATAGTCGCACGGCCCATGCGGTTTGCTGCGATGGCTCACCAAGACCACCAGTTGCCATACAGCCAGGCCGAGAAGTAGACAGACATAGCCGGCCTTGAGCAGATTTGTGCGGTTGGCGCAAATCCAGCTCGGCCGGCGGTGCATCTCGTCCGCATATACCGGCACGGGGGCGGGGGCGCCATTAACGGGGCCGTTCATCATTTTTTTTGGTGCCGCAAGTGTGTGAGGAAACTGGAAAGAAACTGATTGCATTGGTGAAATATTCCATTAACATCGTATATATAGACAAACACCTGGGCCTAATTATGGGGAAGAAGTGAAAACAGAAAGCGGTCTAGTTTTGGGGAAGGAGTGGAAAGAGAAAACGGTCTAATTTTGCCGAGAGAAGGAGATGAGAGGGAAAGTGATAGACTTGGGGGGAAAACGTGAAACTGAAGAAGGAGTTGCGGGGAAGGAAACATAAAACACAGAGATAGTGGGTGATGGCAGTGGTGGGATGAAGAGCTGGAAGGAGAAGAGAGGGAAAGTGACACTCAAACAGAAAACGGAGTCGGTTCTTGCTCTTCTTACTTTTTCTTGGTTGCGACGCTAGTTGGGTGTTTGGTTCTTGGTTTCCACTTTTAATTAATCCTCTCTTCTGGGCGCTTAACAAACTGCTCGATCTTCTTGAAAATGAGATGTAAGTGAACACAGAAACAAGAGAGGGAATAATGCATAATGCTGGACCTGTAGGTTATGATGTCTGATTATGATGATGTCTTTGCTTGTTGGATTAGGTATGGCCTAATGCTTGGCTCTAAAAGCAGACCGATCGATGATCAATAACACTTTGATGGGAGAAAACTGGAAGACAAGTATTTAAATCGTTTAGATTTGGAAAACCCACGTCAAAAGGAGTGTTGAATTCTTGGCATTGCTCAGGTTCCACCAAATACAATCTAAAGAAGTCTAACTGCTCAAGTGACTTTACTGTATAGCTTGTTAATGATTCTTACTTGCTTGTTAATATCTATGCTTTTTAGGTGGCTGTGCCACACTCACTTCCTATTCCAGTTATGCCGACTCTACTTATGAGTTTATTGAAAAGAGAAAACCGGGTTAGTTAAGAGCAGAAAGTTGCTAGTGGTCACTTTGATTTGGTGTGATTAAGTAGGTGCTTTTCTTCTTCCCTCATAATAATGTACTTCTTGTATAATTACTGGAAAGAAGCCGAAGAATGCTTGTACAAGCAACTGGAGATTGACCTGTTCAATGTGTTGCCATGCTATTCTCTTACGTCTTATTAGAAGGCGTGATATGGGTGTTTGAACGTATCCGGTGGAACCTTGGCTCGTAGAGTGACATTGGACCTTTGCTGTTTTCCAGAGCATCTGTAACGCCCCTGGAAATCCGGAGCTCCGCCGCCCCGAACTCCCGGGTTGTTAACCTACCGGATCACATCAAACCTGTCAAATCCTGTTCACTAACACATACTTCCAAAATAGTGAATCCGATATCAACTCAAACTCTTCACATTCAATATTACAAAACTACTCAAACTTGAATTATTAAGATCTAGGTTCTTTACAAACTCAAGTTCTTATTGAATGAGCTGACAAAACTGACCTACGTAGGGGTCTCCCTACACAGAAGTGATGGGCTCATCGGGATATCACACAGACTTTAACCCATTCCCGAACATGCTACATTTGATCATCACCTGCAGAAGGAAGCCAAACGAAGGGTGAGCTTTTGAGAGCCCAGTAAAGTCGTACAAGGACTACAAAAGAGATTATAACACGACTCCGAAAAATCCAACTGACAATGATTTTCAAAACACTTTGAACGATCAAAACTCAATGATTACCCAAAATGATCAAAATTCATCAGAAATAGATGCCAAAATAAATATTACCAATCAGAACAAAATTCAAAATGATCAATAGAAGATCCTTTTCAAGTCAGCATTTTCAAGTACCACGAAAATTTCACTTGCTCAAGGGATTTCAATCCAAGCAGAAATTCATTTCGAAAATACAGTAAGATTTTCCAAGGGATTTTAACCCAAGCAGAAATCAAATAAGATAATACGATAAAGGCTTGTCTCAAGGGATTTCAACCCAAGTACAAATCCTTCTAACTAAGTACAATGAATGTTTGTCAAGAGCTTTCAACCTAAGTACAAATCATTCTAGTTAAAAAAAATTAAAAATTAATGTTGATCTTAGGCGATTGCAATGCCATTATGGCAAGCTCATATAGTGTACACATGCATGATGTACTAAAATAATTACTAGTCCACTTGGGTACTAGCATGCGTTTCATGCACGATTCAACTAGCCTTATACCGCCTCCCCACTAAACAGGTATCCAGGTCAACACAAAAATTAACAATATCAATGAGCATTAACATCAGCTCATATCCCCTAAATCAATTCGGGTTCTCATAACAATAATCATATTGACATAAGTCAGCATTCGGGATTTTCAGAAGAAATCAAATTTTCAGAAGAAAAATCACAGATAAATAACAAAAACGACTGTGAATAATTATCGAATATAATCACAAAAAGTCGGAAGAATGGATACAGACAATTATCAAATTTGCTCAGCCCGCAATAACATGCGAGTATCACAAGATTTTCAAATAACCGATTCAGGTTCAACATTATGGTTTTCTAGGTAAGAACATGCTGATATCAATACATAACTTAGAGTTCGGCATTAGCCGTAAATATATCAAATGAGTACTTACGAGTACAAGTAATCAGATAAGGGTTTGGACAAAAGTCCTTACCCAAGGTTCAGATAGAATCCCTTACCTGGATCCACAGCTAAATTATCCTAACCGGAAGTCTTTAGCTTTAACCTAAACGGAATAATCGAACCATTAGAATACAGCCTACAGAACAAAAGTATAACTTAATACAAACTCACACATCCTCCCAAAATGAACCTTCTCTCACCGAGTATGTAAAATTACTGAAACGCCCCTAGGGTGTAAAATTACCAAAATGCCCCTCCAGGACTTAAATTACTAAAAATGGTCTTCCCATAAGTAGAATCACCGAAATAAACTTTTCATATGTAAATTTATGTAAAAATACCTTTCTTAGGTCAAATTATCAAAATACCCCTTTAGGGTGGCAAATTACCAAAACACCCCCCATTACACTTTGATCATAAAAATGACTTTTTCATAAGCAAAGTCACTAAAATAATCTTAATGTATGTAAATTTACTTCAAAATACCTCTTATAGGTAAAATTACCAAAATACCCCTTTGAGGTGGTAAATTACCAAAACACCCCTGAGGGTTTCCGGCACCGAAAAAATCTCAAAAATATCTTAAACCGCTATTTTAAGCATCTTGATGTTATTTTGGCCTAAAAAATATTTTTTAAAGTTTTTTGCCCGAAAAGTCTGAACCGGTGTCCGAACCGAGCGCTAAAAGGCCTGTTTCGCAAAAAATACCTATCGGCCTTAGAATGACACAAAATTTTATACAATGACTCGTACCAGTAAAATAGGGTTTCTATAAAATTTTCAAATTAAAATAACTTGGTTTACTATGCTAAATAATTCTATAAAGTTCTTTAATCGGTACCCTAATTTAGCGCCATTTGCAGGTCCCAAAAATTCCTAAAAATTTCCATAGTATAGTTATCGTAAAAATATTGGGGGTTACAGTTTTGGACTTTGTCAAATTCTGACCCTAGATATTTATAAAATTTCGTGGAAGACTACCTAATTTATTTTTCTATTTTTAGCGACAATAACACTTACTATTCAAATCAAACACGCACTATTGCACCCTGAAATACACACTTTCTTCTTCCTCTCTTTTCTTCATTGCCGAGAACCACCTCACTTTACACAACTCCCTTACAACATCTATTATTCCGAAAAACACATGCTACTACCCTTAATTATACTTTATATTACTTGTAAAACACAATCAAACACATGATTCACACACACAATCTCACCCGTGACACACACATATACTCATAAACACACACACGAAGCACCTACACTGCAACATACATGGAACACCCACTACACGTCCCAATTTCACACACTAACACCCAATCATGTCCCTCAGTAACACACACAAACGCACAAATTCACTCCCATCGTTCCCCAAACATCTCATATCAACACAAACCCATGATTCCCTCACCCGAACTCACTGCAACCATACTAAGAACCACTGCCCCAGCCATGGTTTTTCTTCCCTTGCCTCCTACTAGTCCACAACTTGATTAAACATTGATCATGTGATCTAATTTACACCATTTCATGGCTACAATCCATCATCCGCAACACCCAGAGAAATTCCCCCCGGCAACATGGCTCGACAGCCATGCCCCACTGTTACCCAAAAACGCACGTAATTTCACAAGCACACACTAGAACATGCCTACTATGAGTTTGGAGAGTTTACCCACTAAAAATGGCTTGAGATCTTCTCTGTACTTCCTTCTTTTTCCCCCTCCACAACTGCCCTATTTTTTCTGCGTTCTTGTGTCTGTCTTGGTTCCTCTATTTCCTGTTCTTCTTTCCCGAATTTCCTTTTTGTTTCCTTTTATTTCTTTTTTTTCTTCCCCCTTATCCAATCTATTATTAAATAGTTTATCTAGCTTAGTTATGCAAGCTAGTAGGTGGTGGCAAATCCTAAAAAAAAAACATGATTTTCTAAATTATATTTTTAAAATTACAAAAAGACCCCTAAACTTTTCTTAATTATAAAACAAACCCCAAATTTCATATAATTGCATTCAAGTCCAAAATTATTCCAATCATGCTCAATTTAATTAAACATCGCTGAAAATATACACTAGCATTCATTTTATTATTTTTTTATCACTAAAACCATAATTTACAATTATGCCCCCAAAGTTTTCATAAAATTACGCAAATACCCCTAAATTTTTGAAAATTATATATTTGCCCTAAAACATTTTTAAGCTCCTACACGCTACTAATAACCAAACATTACTTAAATTTATCGCCCGTTTATTTTTCGGAGTACCGATAGTTATGTTAACCAGCTCCCAAAATTCGGGATATTACAGCATCAGCTATGCCAAGATCGATCGCACGCTTCACTACAGCACTTTCAGTAAACCCAACTACGCACACTTCCAGATGTCTACTTGGGCTTGCCTTTGAGATTACGTAGGACATCTAAAAGTGAACTTTCTGAAGATTATATAGGACATCTGCTAGGTGCATGATAGAATTAGAAGTGATAGTGAGCTTTAGGCTTGATCCTTCGGGATCATATTAGAGTTTTTTAAGTACCCGAATTTATCAAATAAACCGTAAACGTATATTCTAACAGCCTAATGTTCTAGTCCACACTTTAATTTGTCATTAAAAAATTTACATATAAACACTTAGCAATGAATGAGCTATGTACTATAATCAAAGATAAACAACCATAAAGATTTCAATTCTTCTCTGACATTATTATGGAGGCATGCATACTAATGATTTGTTTCTTACATTTGAATTTACTTTTCCTTTTGCTAAATTTTCAGCGTCTTATTTCAACAATCTACAAAGATACCTAAAAATTGCAGGCAAACAAAAATCCTACAAAGAAAATAGTAGATTTTTTTCAAAGTCCTTCTACCAAAAAAATAACAAAACTTTGGTAAAGAGGTGTTTAAAATTGATTCTATAATAATCAAACTAGATTAATGCAGACTAAGTTTTGAAATGTTTGGCAGAAAAACTGATTAAATCCAAAATCCTCATTTTCTTCGATTTTGATTTTATCATGTTTGACCAAGATTACATTAAAAACTATCTATGATTTGATTAAAATTTACTTTTGATAATCTCTCTCAAAACAGCCTCAAAGTCTACTTGGACAACTTGGACGGTTCAAGCATAAATTTTTGAACCACCAAATTCATCATTATAATTGTATCAAAGAAAAACTTTAACATAAAAGTGTAACTCCGAACAAACATACGAGAATGTACACATAAACGATTCTGTAACGGTTTGGCTGCAAATCAATTTGACACCAATGTTCTCAATTTGATTTGTTTCCAAACTCAGATAACGCATTATATGGCAATGTTTCTGACTAAAAAAAAAGTTTATTTCGATGTTCATAAACCTAATAAAAGATTGAATGGAATAAAAAAAAATTTGCCTCGACAAAATTTTCATCGACACACATTAATGTCTTTTTGGCCTCTACAAACAGCCAAAAAGAGATGTAGTTAAAGAAAGAAGAGCAGAATATTTTTTTTGTTCTATTATTTTCATATTTGCTTCAGTGTTGTTTCCTTTGCTTGAGAGTTAGAGGAATAATTCTTAGTGGCACTTGGCGAGTTCCCACAACGTGTTATGGAGGTCACCAATGGTGCGATCTGCCAGGATAAGATGAATGAGTGGTGCAGTCAAATCTTAGTTAACGACGTAAAACTTTCAGAAAGTTAAGGTGGTCAATGTCTATTTTATTTGATCTTGTTGAGCAAAGAGTTTCATAAGACAGAAAGTTATGGATTATTACTAGGTATCTGCGGGGGTAAAATGTATGAGTGATGTGGTCTCCCACCGCATCCGTCGCCTCCATCACAGACAGCCTCCATCTCCTACGCCTGCTCCCCCTCGATCTCCCACCGCCTCGATCTCTGACCGCCTCCACCAGCCTCAATCTCCTACCTTCTCCATCACCCACCGCCGCCATCGCATAGTAGACCTTGCCTCCGGAAGCTGGTTAGGTCTGATCAGGGTTGGAGCGATTTTTTATCCTAATTAACCTGTTTTTTATCCCAACCTGCCCGTTGCCACCCCTAGTTAGGGAGTTCATGGAACATGCTTTGGTGCTTTCGATGTATATTAGCAGAGGTAAGGAACATCACAGGTTTTTCTCGATGTTTGTTTTCTTTGTTTTGGGACGTGGTTTAAGGTTGCGATCCCCCTATTTGGGTTGCTATGAGAGGAGTACTGGGGTGATTGAGCAAGTCTGACTGTTGGGTGCAGAGAATGCGATGACATGGAGTGTTTGGATGGCCTACTACTGCAACGGCAAAAGTAGGATTTGATTAAGAAGGGTGATGAGGATATATGAGAAGATGAAAGTGATGATGCAGAATGTAATGCCCCGATTGTTTGGAAATGTTTAAACTAATTATCTATTGGTCAAAAAAAATTAAAGGACGATAATCTTAGTTAGCGATGACCTGGAATTGGTATAGTAGGAGGGGCTAAAATGATTTAGGAGTTAAAATGTAATTTTGTAAAAGTGGAGGGGTCAAAGTAATTATGAAAAAGTTGAGGGGCTAATTTGTAAGTCTTGGAATTAGGTGATTAGTGACGGAAAAAGGTGTCATTTTGTGAGGAAAGATGACTAGTTGAATAAATGGTCAAAAAATGAATTGTGGGATGAAGGAAGAGAAGGAAAGGGAAAAGAAGAACCAGAGAAGAGAAAAACAGAGCAAGCAGCGGCAGAGGAAGGAAAGAAGAAGAGAAAGGGAGAGAGAAGAGAGAAAAGAAGAAGGAAAAAATATTCAAAACCCTAAAGGGGTAATCCCCCTCTCTCTTTATTGTATTTTTTAGGGTTAATTTGGTGTGTCTCCGTGTGATGTGTGTGCGCAGGTGTGTGCAGCTGCTGTGTGTGCGTGAGGGTGAAGAGGAGGGGGAAGCAGCCATGTGGCTGTTGTGGGCATGCTCTGTGTGTGTGTGTGTGTGTGAGAGAGAGAGAGAGTGTCACTGCTGCTGTGAGTGGTGCAGTGTGTGTTCAAATTGTGCACAGGTGGGTGGGTGTGTGTTGGTGCAAGGTGTAGGGTGTGTGCAGTATGTGTGTGAACTGTGTGGTGTTTCGTTTATGGGTAAATGGTGAAGAGGATGGGGGAGGGAAGCTGCACATGGATGCCGTGCGTTTAGTTGTGTGCGTGATGGTTACAGAGTGTGTGTAGGGTGTGTATGTGTGTGTTTTAAGGGTGTGTTTTAAGGGTGTGTTCATGTGTGTAATTGTGCGTGAAATGTGAGAATTATGTGGGTGTGTGCTCGGCAGTGAACGAAGGAAGAAGGAGGTGCGTGTTTGTCAAGGTGAAGAAGGGGGTGTGGTTAATCTATGAACAGAATGAACAGTAACTTTAAACTTCGCTAAAGGTAGTTAATTATGTTTGAATCATATTCTCCTGGCATCAAGGGATCCTGTCCTGACGGACGAGCTTAACAAGTGTGCTGATCTTCAGCTTTATGCAGTAGGAGCAGCTGGCATAGCTTCTTATTGTGAGGACACTTTCAAAGGAGCACCACTTACCAGTCCCCACTCTCGACTGACAATAGTAATACATGGCTTCTCAATGGAATTATTATTGTTATCACTACTGTCTTAGGGGCTGGGGGTCAATAGACCCCGCGATCAGATTCGAACTCATGGCATATTAGACAAGTTTACTGTAATAAACTCTGCATTACAGTTTAAGAATATCTTCGAGCTATTAAATAGTACCACTAGCATTGGTATGGAAACTGGAAAGCTTTCATGACAATGACTAGAAAGAACATGTGGTACAGCCGTAACACAAACACCCAATTAAGAAGAGGGGAATAAGTACAGACAGTGATTAAAAAAATCTCTGTCGATTAGGAAGCAAACACTAATAATTTTGTCATGAATGCGGTACAAACCTAATGGGAACCCACCTATGTCAGTGGTACCTAGTTTCCACCCTGACGTTTAAAAATGGATTCCTCTGAAATTGTTATCCATTCTGATTGTTGGGTGCAGGAAATGCGATGAAATGGATTGTTTGCATGGTTTACTACTTAAACTGCAAAAGTAGGATTTGATCCAGGCTGATGTGGATATAGGGGAGGCTGAAAGCGATGATGCAGAAGCATCTGTAGGAATAGAAATCTTGTACAAAGTACTTCTGCAGGAAGTTGAAGCTAAGCTGCAAAACTATCAATACAGTTTCAATTTCAAAATTTATGTCCCAAAAGCTCAAGAGTAATTTTCTCTAGTCATCAGAGTTTGCAGCTGTGCTTCTATCTGATAGTAGGAATCACACCTTTTTAGCCTCTTATTTTTGACAGTCGACACTAGGTGCAGTAGAGACAACAGAGATTGTGTCCAGCTACATGACCTTATGTCAACTTTTCATAGCCGGTCGGCATTGTTAGAACCTGGAGTATACACTTTCATGGCACCAAATCTGCACGAGGATCGTGAAGCGCTACAGTTTCAGATGAGTAGACCGCTGTTGCAATATGGTTACTTTTAAGATGTTTAGATCTTGAAGACTAGTTAGTGGAGTTCAATTGCAGAGTAAAAGCAAGGTGGAAACTCCCGTGGGCAAAGATAGCCTCGATGTGATAAGATACTGAGCACCTAAAACTCTTTAAACGCTCCAACTACAAGAAAAATTGCTCTAAAACTAGTCAATAATCATAAAACTGTTATGATATGACGAAAATTGCCTGCTCAAAACACTCAATTTAGACTCCAATCCTGCTCCTTCAACGGCTCTCAAAACCTGGCTCATTTAGTTTTGGCATCAATAACCTTCTTAGCAAAGAATGGCAAATAGAAGGAAGCCGTGTGGATCTGGGAATGGAAAAGAAAAGAACAAACGAGAATTAAAAAGTGGAGAAGTGTTTATCAACATTTTATAAAGCGTACTCGTACCTCTGAGTGGTAGAATTTCAATGGTCCTTCCGAATTGCAGTGGCTGTCGTCGGCATCAATTGAGTTCGTTGGGTTCTTAAAATCAACCGAGGGCCCCTCAGTAGAACAAAGCATGAAACCAATCACCCCACTGGAATCAAATTTTCAGGATTACCCACGAACAGGGTTACCATTAATTAAGGACAAGGGGTGAAAATACAATGCTTACAAGAGACACCATCCTCAGTAGTAATGACCATTACTAAGCCAAAAACTATCGTCTCCAACTCAGAACAGTTAATAAAACTCTGGCAACAGTTTGCTGCAATATCATCGATGATGTGCATCTGAAGCCATATGCTTTGAGCCTGTGTACACACAACCCCTTCTGGACGAAGAGCATATGCTACCGATGAGAAACAGGGCTTCTAAAAATGCTTTTACAGTTGAGGATTTACAAGGAGAAAAAGGCCTAAAATGGGACAAGCCGGAACAACCTATTTGAATTTATTTGGCGTGCAAGGGAACAAACCTTTTTTTGCATTTTTTTTTGGGGGCGGGGGTGGGGGCATTCCTCACCGGTTCACTAAAAGGGCCTATAAGGAGGAACAATAAGGAACTCTCTGGTTGGAGGGGCGACATATTATACGAGGAATTCGATCTGGCCTGACTAAAGTAACACTGTAACCTATAGGATCAGAGAGGAGTCCACAATTATTGCATCATAGGTTGATTAGGTTCCCTCAGGAACGGCTTTCAAAAAATGAAACCCCTGCCAAAGCAGATGAAACAGAGAGTGATAGATCATAACGTGACAAGGAAAAAGGAACATGAGAAGGGCCAAATTTCTAGCACTAATCCAGGAAATAGATATAAGCTGTGACGTTTTCTTTGAGAAGAGAAAACATCTAGCATTACTTCCCAAAGCAAGAACCAGCATTTTGTGCTGCACTGGGTCTTCCATGGATCGTTGATGAACTTATTGTGACCCATGGTCATCTATTTCCGTCTCCACATTCTTACCACAGTTTTGAACCAATTCAGGCTTCTCGGCATTTTGTTTCATCATCATCATCGAGGATTCATCAAAGATAACGTTGCAGCTAAAAATCCTCTTCTTAGCAACTGGATCTCACAGCCGGTAACCTTTGACACCGACTTCATTACCAAAGAATGTGTACTTCCTTGATTTTGCATCCAATTTTGAGCAAAAACCCATAACCCAACGAATCTAATGTTCTAATAGAAATTAGGCTCTTGTTTAGTTCAGGAATGTGTCGTACTTCAGTTAAAGTTTGGACAATTCTATCAAACATCCTAACTTTTATCGTGCCTACTCGGATGGCTTTACAACTAGAATTGTTACCCATCATAACACTCTTGCCATCACATGGTACACATGTATCAAACCAATTCTTATTCTGGTTCATATGGTATGAGCATGCAGAGTCTAAAATCCAACTATTTGTCATAGAACTGTTACCTGTTGAAACTAGTGTCGAACATAAGAAGGCCTGCTTCACCTTCACTAGCGGTGTTTGCGGGTTTCTTCTTGCCTTGAAGTTCCTTCAAATCCTTTCTCGTTTCTTGACACTAGTTTTTATAGTGGCCTCTCACCCTGCAATAGTGGCATACAATCGGTCTGTCAAGGACTTTGACATGTAAATCTTTTCCAACTTACTCCATATAGATAAAGGAGAAGTTTCCTTTAGCAAACTATATTTGACCTCAGGAGCCAAACTCAAACAAATTATACTCATAGCGTTTGCCTCACACTCTTCCTAATTACTAGCATCCATCTTTTCAGGCTTCTTCTCGATAAAGCTTTCATGAGTCCTGCTTACACCAAAATATCTTTGACACTACTTTGTCAAAGACTAAAGTTATTTTTTCCATTAAATGGCTCGACATTAATTTTTGCGCCCACCATCTTTTTTTGCGATAGCAATAAATGATAAAAGCTCTAATACCATTTGTTAATATCGCTCAAGCAGATAAAGCAAAAACATTGGTATGTAATGAAAAGAACAATTACGAGAACTGCAACGCTAAAATATCTTGATACAAGATTTAACGTGGTTCGTAACCTACCTACCTCCATAGGACGTGCAAACTTTTTTATACTATGAGAATATCGAGGCAAGGATAAGAGAATACTTAAGAGTTTCATCCCAAAAATTTGAGACTATTATCCAACTGGATACCCTTATACACCCTACTCAATATTATCTCTCAACGAAGAAGGAGGTTAATCAAACTCTCTCGCTTGGTCACTATGGGATGATCTTGATAATAGATGAAAGATCTTATTTATATAGACACTTTCTAATTGCACATGTGCGTTAAATGTGCCACTAAATCTATAATAATTTTGACTCCAAAACTCCATAGCCATTTTTGCTATAGTATTGTTGGTTGATTTTCCATGCCAACAAAAATGTGGTGTCAATAATTTAACAATTAACAATACTGAATATTATTCTTTTGATGGCTAATGATCGGTGACAAAGAAGTCACGACACAACATGATTGTTGAACACCACTAAAACGAGTTTTTTTCTTAATTAATATTGTTTTAAAACTTAATTACCAATATACTTCATTTTAAAATTTATTTACCCGCACACTACACTTTTAAAAATCGTTGTTTCAAACCACGATTTCAAGATTGAAATCGCTGTTTCAAATAGAGATTTCTACTTTATTTTTACTTTAAAGTAGAAATCTTTACTTGAAATCACAATTTCAAGGTTGAAATCGTTGTTTCAAACAGCGATTTGAAACCACGATTTGAAACTGCGATTTCAACCTTGAAATCGTGGTTTCAAACAGTAATTTTTAAAAGTGTGGTATGTGGATAAATAAGTTTAAAAAATGAGTAAATTAGTAATTAAGTTTTAAACATGTATTAATTAGAAAGGAAAAAAAAAACTCCCTCTAGAACATTAAATGAGCCAAATTGAATAGAAACGACCAAATTGGATGTACCCACAAGTCGCTTTTTCAATGAGATAAGTTGATGGCGAATATTTTTGTTGACGACCTTAAAAAACATATCAACGGTGTGCTAAACAATCCCGACTTCGAAAGATGCAATATGCAATAGTGGAGTCCACTGTCCTGAAAGAAGAAGCCAAAGAGAATTGCGCCTGGTTTCAGCAATCTGAGTTTGCTGAAAAAGAAGAGACTGACTTTGAAATTTCAGCCGAGTAGTCAAAATTTGATTCAGATAGGAAAAATCCTTGAGAGATTCACATGATATCCACATACACGGAGTTGGATGGGCATATAAAAGTCAACTCAACCAACAACCAAACCATCAATAGGAAGTAGATATTTCCGAAACTAGAGAAGGCAAATGGCCGTACCCATCCCAAGGTCCATTTTACTCATCTCACTTCTGCTTGTGCTTTCACTTTTTGGTCCTTCATTTGCAAGACCAAACGCTGATGCAGACAGTGATGACTTGGTCCAAATGTTTGTAAAGAGCATCTAAACCCAGGCTTTTGCATTGATGCTCTAAAATCTGATCCTCGCGCTACTACAGATGATATCAAGGTCCTCGCACAAGTATCTATTGAGTTGGCAACTTTCAATGCCACAGGGACGAGGGTCAAGATTCACTCGCTCCTCCTTGCATCAAGGGATCCTGGCCTGACGGACGACCTTAACAAGTGCGCAGATCTTTACGATATCGCACTTAGTTATCTTGAAAGTGCACCAGAAACCTTAAAAACAGGTGACTATAATGCTCTTAACCTTTTTGCAGTTGGAGCAGCCGACATCTCTTCTAAATGCGAGAACACTTTCAAAGGACCACCACCTTACCAGTCCCCCCTTTCGACTGACAACAACAACACATCGCTTCTCTGTGAAATTGTTAAAGTTATTTCTAATGTCTTGGGGGGTTTCTAACTCATGGCATCATATCAGACAAGTTTATTGTAATAAAGTCTGCGTTACAGTCTAAGAATATCTTCCCGCTATCACATATATAATCCTACTAACATCAGTATGGAAAGCATTCATGACAGTGACTCAAAAGAACACGTGCACTAAAAGGATATCGATTACGAAGGATATACTTAATGTTTTCTCCAAAACTGCCAGACTAGACAAACCAACTCCAACTAGCAGCCCTTGCGCGGATGTGGCGCCCAACCTTCAGCATCTTAAAACCCTAGCACCAATGCCAACATGAATTGTATTCAAGCATTCAAATATTCAGCACTTGGTGAATTTCCTCATTATAGGGTTTCAATAACAACATGAATTGAAGCTCCAAAACAATCGCCTATAGAAGTTTCAGAACCAAACTAACTTCATATGTAAAAAATTGGAAGGCCCATACATAAACTCGTTCCAGTACCACCAGTAAGGATGTGAATGCAGTTCGTGAAACAAAGTGACACAGAGTAACTTGATTCCCTCAAAGCAAGAAAGCGGACTTTAGAAGATTTCAAACGGAGGACAAGGGGAAGGCAGATACAAAGGTTCCCCCTCTGTTGCAGCTAAAAACTGGATCGGAAACCACTTCTAGAGATAGGCCTGCAAAAGAGAACACGGAGTGACCGCCGGGTGGGGTTCCGGCGAGAGAACGCTCCGATGCTTAAGTCAGAGATGGCTAATGATGTAAAACACTGAAAAAGCAATAAGGCACAATGTGTAATTGTGTGTGTGTGTCCCATACCTTAGGGGTTGGACTCCTTTATATAGTAGTAGGGAGGAGAATCCTAGTAGAATCAGGCTTTGCACAACTCCAATCAGGATCGGATTAGGATCCTAGAGGATCACATGTCAACCTTAGCTGATAGGGTTAGAGTCCTTTTAGGATTCTGCCTGGTGACTGATGTGGCAAGTGCTTAATCAGTAATAAGTTAGTTTGGACTACGTGTCATAACTGCCATGTGTCGTCTGTAGATTGGAGGCGTATTTTTAGCTATATCATATGCCCCCTGCTTTTACCAGCGTTAACAAAGCAGGTGGAAGCACACCTTTTCTCACTGGTGATAGCGAAATATGCCAGAACAGATTTGAATACGTTTTTATGACATTTCAAATATTCAAAGACAGTTTTACTCAGACAAGGTTCTATTCGGAAACGATTCTTCTCGGGCAGAATCTTGCTCGGAAACAATTCTGCTCGGCAGAATGTTCGGCCACAATTCTGCTCGGGCAGAATCTTGTTTGGCGAATGGGCACTCTGCTCGGGCATAATTCTGCTTAGGCAGAATCGTGTTCGGTCAGTGGGCACTCTGCTCGGGCAAAGTGTTCTGGCACAATTCTGCTCAGGCATAATCGTGTTTGGCCATTGGGCACTCTGCTCGAGCAGTGTGTTTGGCCACAATTCTACTTGGGCAGAATTGTGTTCGGCCAATGGGCACTCTGCTCAGGCAGAGTGTTCGGCCATAATTCTGCTCGGGCAAAATTATGTTCGGCCAACTGGGCATTCTGCTCGGTAGAGTGTTCGGCAGAATTCTGCTCGGGCAAAATCGTGTTCGGCCAATGGGTATTCTGCTCGGGCAGAGTGTTCGGCCACAATTCTGCTCGGGCAGAATCGTGTTCGGCCAGTGGGCCTCTGCTCGGGCAGAGTGCTCGGGCACAATTCTTCTACCAAATTAAGATTTGCTCGGAGTCCAACTTTGTTGTTCTCTTTGTTGAAGTGCAAGGCCCGTATTGTTGGAACTCCTATGTCAACTGGCAACATTGCTTATGTTCCATAGCAAAGTAAGAAAGGCGTTTCTCCTGTGACCGAATGTGGAGTTGTTCGGTACGCCCACAACACCTTGGGGAGTTCATCAACCCATGGGCCTTTAGCTTCATCCAGCTTCTTCTTCAATCCTTGTAAGATGCTACGGTTCATGTTTTTAGTCTGACCATTGGATTGTGGATGAGCTACAGAAGTGAACCTCAAATCGATAGAAAGATTTGTACAAAAGGTTCAAAAGTTGTCGTTGTCAAACTGCTTTCCATTATCAACGCCCAAGGCTTTTGGTACTCCAAAGCAGCAAATGACATTTTTCCAAAAGAAATCTTCACATTTGATTGAAGTAGTCTATTGCCACAATCACAAATTGTCGTTGTCCAGATGCTGCGGGGAAAGGGCCTAGTAGATCCATTCCCCACATTGCAAAAGGAATTGGGGAGACAACCGAAGTCAAAGGAGCGATCGGTGTATGTGTTACTAGGGCAAACTTCTGACATTTGTCGCACCTTCGTGTGAATTCGATGGCGTCTTTCTGCATTGTAGGCCAATAATATCATTACCTTAAGATTTTCTGAACTAATGTCCTTCCTCCGAGATGTTGACCACATATCCCTTCATGCACCTCCTGTAATGCGTATAAGGACTCTGATGGGCGTAAGCATCTGAGGTAAGGAAGGCTGAAGGATTTCTCGTATAGAACTCCTTCCATTAATGCATACCTAACAGCTTTGACACGAAGGTTCCTCACCTCGTGTCTTTCACTTGGTAGTTCGCCTGTGGACAACTATTTGATGATCATGTCCATCCAACAAGGTTCTTGATCTAACACTCCAATTTTAGTTTGAAAACTGATACTACGTTCTTTGAGGAATTCAAGGTAGACTGAACGCCGGACATCTGGGACTTCGGCTAAAGCCAGCCTTGACAATGTGTCAGCTTGCGTATTCTGATCTAGGGGAATTTGCTGAATGGTAAAGTTTTTGAACTTCGATGCGAAAGTCTTGACTAATTAGAGATATTAAGCCATTCTTTTGTCTCTGGCCTCATAGTCTCCTAAAAGGTGGTTGACCACCAATAGAGAATCACTATGAACTAACAGCGAATTTACCTTCAGAGCATATGCCAGCCTTATTCTAACGAGAAGGGCCTCATATTCCACTTCATTGTTTTAGGCCTGGAATCCAAAGAGGAGTGCATACTCAACTACAAAACCTTCTAGACTGATGAGAATGATTCTCGCTCCACTGCTACCAACGGCCGAAGAACCTACATAAAGATTCCAAGGATCAGGAACCTCAAAAATCACAAACTGAGGGGGGGGGGGTCTTCAGGTAATGTACACTCGACAATGAAATCGGCTAAGGCTTGAGCTTTAATTGCAGTGCGAGGTTTATATTGGATATCGAATTCCCCCAACTCGACGGACCAATTTACCAATCTTCCTGATGCCTTGGGGCTCAGTAAAACCTTTCTAAGGGGTTGGTCCGTCAGAACGGTAATGGTATGAGACTAAAAATACTGTCGTAGACGCCTAGCTGATATGATAAGGGCTAGCGCGATCTTGTCAATCTTCGGATATCTTATCTCTACATCTTGTAAGACTTTGCTGATGTAATAGATGGGTTTCTAGAGTCCATCCTCCTCTCTAACTAAAACAGCGCTGATTGCGACTTCGGTGATCTAGAGGTATAGAAACAAGTCTTCCCCGGGGAGTGGTTTCAAAAGTAGGGACGGAGAACTCAAGTATGTTTTGAGTTCTTCGAACGATTTCTGACAATCATCCGTCCAAACGAAATCTTTTGCTTTTCTGATGGCTTTGAAGAACGGCAAGCATCGTTCAGCTGATCGAGCCATGAATCTTCCCAAGGCTGCAACCCTTCCTGTTAACTCTTACACTTGTTTGATGGTTTTTGGGGACATCATGGTTTGAACGACTTTGATCTTTTCCAGGTTTTCCTCAATTCCTCGTTGAGAAATAATAAATCTCAAAAATTTTCCTGATGAAACTCTGAAAACGCATTTGAGTGGGTTCAGCTTCATTTTATACTTTCGACGGATATCAAAAGTTTATTTCAGGTCTTTGACGTGGAATTCAGATTTTATACTCTTGACGAGCATATCGTCGACATAGACTTCCATATTTTTTCCAATCAAGTCTCGAAAGATCATGTTCACCAGGCGTTGGTAAGTTGCCCTGACGTTCTTAAGTCCAAAAGGCATTACTTTGTAGCAGTATAACCCTCTCTCCGTGATAAAAGATGTTTTGGAGACATCATCCTTATGCATCATGATCTGGTAATAACCAGAATATGCATCCAAAAACTGAGCAATTCGTGGGTAGCTATCCTTCGGGCATGCTTTGTTAAGATCAGTGTAATCGATACAAATTCGCCATCTGTCGCCTGATTTCGGAACCATGATAACATTGGTGATCCAATCCGGGTAGTAGATCTCTTCTATAAAGTTGGCAGTTAGGAGTTTATCTACTTCTTCTTCAATCTTATCATGTCTTCCTGGCGCAAAAGTCCTCTTCTTCTGCTTGACGGGTTTTTTGGATGGATCAACATTTAACTTATGGGTAATGACTTCGGGATCAATTCCAGGCATGTCTGCTGTTGTCCATGCAAAGATATTCGCATAGGTTCTCAATAGGTTCATCAGCTCGAGCTTGGTGTCTTCCTTAAGATTCGAACCTATCCGAACTGTCTTATTTTCTTCTCCAGGATTTACCTCAATGCTTACGAGATCTTCAACTGGTTCTCCCCTTTGCAGCTTTGTATCTTCCCGGAGGTCTTCGCTAATGAGTGCTTCCTTATTCTTTGATCGACATGAGGTCAGGTAGCACTGACGAGCAGTAGCCTGGTCTCCTTTCACCTCTCCAATCCCGTGTTTTGTGGGAAACTTCATCTTGAGGTGGTAAGTCGACACCGCAACCTGTAACTGATTGAGTGCTGGTCATCCCAATATGACGTTGTATTCAGAAGGGACCTTTACCACCACAAAATCAAGCATGAAGTTGGCTTGTGTCAGAGGTGTACCGATCGCAACTGGGAGTGCGATAACACCTTCGACTGCAACTGGATGGTTGGAGAATCCATACAACGGTGTGTCCATATTTCAAAGACGATCCGTCGAAATGTTCATCTTTTTGAACGCATCGTAAAATAAAACTTCTGCAGAACTCTCGTTATCAACCAAAACACGCTTTACATCAAAGTTCCCAGCCTTGATCGTGATGACTAATGAATCATCATGAGGAGTCGTTACATCTTTTGAATCTTCGTCAGAAAAGGTGATCGTAGCTATGGGCACAGTCTTCTATTTTTTATTTGGATGTTGGCTCGTTATGCACACTTCTCTAGCGTATGCTTTTCGAGCCTATCCTGATGAACCTCCTGCGGCTAATCCCCCGAATATGGTGTTGATCGTACCCGTATTTTCTTCTCGATCTTTTCTTTCTTCCATGGCCGGAGGCTCCTGTTGTCCTCCTTCTTTGTGGGCTACAAACTTTCTCAACTGGCCACGCTTGATTAGGGCTTTGATAGCTCGCTTAAGTGACCCACAATTGTCAGTTGTATGGCCATGATCGTTGTGAAAGTGACACCATAAATCTTTATTCCTCTTATTTGGCAGAGATCTCATCTTTTCCGGCCACTCGAGAGCTTTATTGTCTTTGATCTCGTGAAGTATCTGTGATGGTTTGGCATTGAGAGGCGTCAAATTTTCCAAGGCAAATGGGTCTTTGGGATGTCTTTCGTCACCTTTTGTCGACTTTCCTCCTTGGGGAGTTAACTACTGAGATCGTTTCTTCTTCCTCCTTTTCTTCTCCACTTCATCCTCTGTGTGTCTCCAAGTATTCTTCAGCTTGAATATATTTGTTAGCCTTCTCAAGAAGGGCTTTCATATTACCTGGAGGACTTTTGTTAACAGAGAATGTGAACTTGGATGTTGGTAAGAGGCCTCGAAGAAATGCAGTATACTTCACGGACTCGTCCAGGTTATCAATTTCCGAAGTGGCTGCATTGAATCGTCCGAGATAAAATGTCAAAGACTCGTTTTTCTCTTGCACAACGTTAAGCAGACTCGCCCAGTTTTTTCTTCGGGAGCGACTGCTTACAAAGTGCTTCTGAAAGAGATCCGACAATTGGCTAAATGAGTGGATGGATCTTGGTTGTAGAGACTTGAACCATGCATGGGCGGCCCTCCTCAGAGTGGTAGGAAAGGCTCTGCACATGACAGCATCTGAGACCTGGAGGAGTAGTATGTTTGTTTCAAACTGGTAAACATGTTTCCCTGGATCTCCAGTTCTGTCGTAGAGTCACATTGAAGCATTCAAAAATTGGGAGGCAGCTTTGCCTTCTCGATGGCCTCGGATAACGGATATCTAGATTCTTCCCTCGAGGGAGATCGTTCTGGGGAGTGATATCTAGGGACAATCTTCTAGGAGTCTCGTTCTCGGGAACGGAACTCAGGCATCCTCTTTCTGTGGATCGATCTTCGAGGGGTCTTCGGTCTGACGACCTGTTCGGGAGAAGAATTGGTACTGTCTTTGACTGATGGAACATGACGGTACCATGATCCACTCCTGATCACGTGCTCACCACTCTTCTCTTTGGGATCAAAAGTCAGATCGACCGTTGACTTGTATTTACGGCCGTAGCTTAATCTGGAGGTGAGACGAAGACGAAGGTCGCTGGGGCCAAGATGAGAATAGTAAGTTGATGGTGGAGCCACCGCCATGTCAAGCTTTTGTTGAAGAGTGTTCACAACATCTTTCAGTTCATGGATTTCTTTTGTAAGTTCGGCATGGGGTGTTTTGGATAACTGACGGTTTAGGCGATGTCGTAGGTCACCGTTTTTCAGAGTAGACGTTGGAGATTGGTTTCTCCGAGGTCTAGTTTCTAATTCGGGAGTAGCAGACATTACGTTAACGTATAAATCTTTAGAAGAACTGGCACGACGGCGGTGCAGAGGGGTCGAGTGTTGGTCATAAGAACGACCAAGTCGACGAGAGTCGTTAGTCCGCGCTCGACGGTTCTGGGAATGACTGTGTGAAGAGTCCTCAGAAGAAGAATGGTTGGCCATGTTCCCTGTCGAGGTCCCACGGATGGCGCCAATCTGTTGCAGCTAAAAACTGGATCGGGAACCACTTCCAGAGATAGGCCTACAAAAAAGACCACAGAGTGACCGCCGAGTGGGGTTCCGATAGGGCAACGTTCCGATGCTTAAGTCAGAGATGACTAATAATGTAGAACTCCGAAGAAGCAGTTAGGCACAATGTATAATTGTGTGTGTGTCCCATACCTGAGGGGTTGGACCCCTTTATATAGTAGTAGGGAGAAGAACCCTAGCAGAATCAGGCTTTGCACAACTCCAATCAGGATCAAATTAGGATCCTAGAGAATCACTTGTCAACCTTAGCTGATAGGGTTAGCGTCCTTTTAGTATTCAGCCTGGTGACTGATGTGACAAGTGCTTAATCAGTAATAAGTTGGTTTGGACTACGTGTCATAACTGCCACGTGTCGTCTGTAGATTGGAGGCATATTTTTAGCTATATCCCCCTCCATTACAATAAGGAAAGTAGTATACTTCGATATAAAGTTAAGTATTTCATGATATAAAGTCTTCCAATGGCAAATCTTAGGGTCCGATTGGCAAATGGAATTGGAATTGCTTTGAAATTAAATAAAATTTGTAATTCAATTGATTGGTTGGAGCAAAAGATTGGATTAAGAATTAAAATTGTTAAGTCAAAAAATAAAAGATAAATATGCTAAACGGGGGTTTCAAGTTTTTCTTATCAAATCATACCCCACACAACGAGATCAAAAGAAAAGAAAAGAAAATATACATAAGATGACTAAGTACAAAATGAAAATATGAGCCCACTAAGATAAATGCACATATGTCGAACAAGTATAAAATAGAAAAATGAGCCAAAATTTTGCTCTTCAAAGATAACATTAGTCAACACTAGCGCATGCCCAACTCAAAAACATTCAACCAACAATCACCATAAAATACTCATAGCTCCTCGGACAAGAAAATAGCTATTAAAGAGATTACATTTATGATATGCAGTAATAAAATATCCATGAGATATACAGTAATAACAAAATAACTGCTAAAGAAATAACATTTCAGATAGGTAATTAGGTACCATATCAAACTCCATCTCCACGCCTAGCTTAATACTCAATGAACATGCCTTTTGCTAAATTCTCTTTGAATGTTGTCCATTCAGGCCTAAGTCAGACAGATCTTATCACTTCCTTATCGCCCGTGTCATCTGGAATTTGAGCAGCTGCTACTTCTGCATCAACCACAACTACTAATGGGTATTTTACATGGATTTTACAAGCTCCAAGAAGAGCAACTGATACACCTACATCAGGACTCATGGGCATCTCATCTATAAGCATTCTTGCTTCCCCCAGCTTTCCTGCTCTCCCAAGCAAATCAACCATGCATCCAAAGTGCTCTTTTCCAGGCTCAACACCGTAAGCCTCAGTCATGTGGTGGAAATAATGGTGACCTTCTTCGATTAACCCTGAATGAGCACATGCACTAAGTACATTCACAAATGTAACATAATCAGGAGCTACTGCTTCTCTTTCCATTTTTTTCAAAAGCTCAATTGCAGCCTCCCCCTTCCCATGCATTGCTAGCCCCCCAATCATGCAATTCCATGAGGAAACTCCTTTGCTGGGCAACCTGGTGAAGATGTCAAAAGCCTTATCCAAGCAACCACATTTGCAATACATATCGATAATGGTGGTCGCAAGTTTCGGGTCCGCTTCAATCTCACTCCTCTCGATATACCCATGTATCCACTCCCCTTATTCCAAAGCTCCTAGTCCTGTACAAGCTGATAACATACTCGCAGCCACATATTTATCTAGCACAGCTTTCTCCGACCTCATTCTTTCAAACATGGCAAATGCCTCGTGGAAACGGTTACTCTGCACATAAGCGGCAATCATTGCGTTCCAAGAAACCGAACACCTCTCCATCTCGGGCATTAATTCAAATAATTCACGCGCTTGATCAACAAATCCCAACCGAGAATATCGAATAATCAAAGTTGTCCAAGAAACGACATCCCGCTTAGAATTCTTATCAAAGATCCTCCTAGCTTCCTCCAAGCACTGAAAATTGACTTACATGTGGATCAAATTGTTCTGGGAAAACCCATCTGACTGCAACCCGTACTTCAAAACATGAGCATGCACTTGTTCGCCTTCCTCAAGAGCATTGCTAACAGAGCAAGCTATAATGACGGGAGGGAAAGTAAACTTATTTGGCGCTACCGAATCTTGTTACATTTGGGAGTACAACTGAATGCAGTTTCTGGTGATCGGGGACCGCAAGAAACCTCTAATGATGGTGTTGTACAAGAATGCATCCGGGTGGGGCATTTTGTCGAAGGAAAGGCCGAGCCGGATGACATGGGAATGGTGTTGCTTCAGCTCGGCCATGGTGGAGCACGAGTCCAGGGCGTGCAGGGGAGTTTTGGGTGAGCTAAGAGAGGGTGGGGTTGCTTGAAGTAGCTGGACGGAGGCCATCTTCATCCAAGTAACTCCTTTTGGTGATCAACTGCCACACAGTGTCACTCCATTTCTAAATGGTTGAGCAAGTTTACTTGCATTAACTAGGGGTAAGGTAAGTCGGGTCTTCCTAGTTCCAACCGTTGGCGCAATCGGGTCAGCGCTGAGTAGACGAGCTCCACTGAGTTCGAGCCCGGTCAAATCGAGCCACACTCCGCATTCATACTCCTGAAAAACAGGTTTATACGTTACTCCAGCTGGAGTTCGACTTATTATTTACGAGCTTTGATGGCTAAGCCAAGCTTCAAGGCTCAAAATCGTGTATAATTCATTGCACTATCTTTGTGAAAAAATAATTGGTCAGTATCTATCTTTAAACTTATTTTTTCTGCAATTTATTAAGTTTAACACGGTTAAAAACTCATTTTCCTAAAAATTAGTGGCCGAGCCGAAACACGATCAGTTGATTGGGTACAACTCTCTTCCGTGCCCAAGAGTCTCTTGCTTTTATTTAGTTTTTTAGTCTATCTATATTGTAAATTTTAAATGTAAACAAAGTTTTTTAAAAGTTGTAATGGTGTTTTTGAAGTAATGAGAATATCTTAGACTGTTTTACCCTTGCGTTGAAATTTATTCTTAATGCACTGTTGATTGCAACGTTGATATGTTGTTGCCTATGAGTTGTTGAGATTGATTGGCAGAATCTTCTTACAAGTGGCAAGACGAATGTCACACGCATTTTTTTTTGTGCCATCGAGGGCATGTGTCCAAAAACAAAAAAAAAGGGATTTCTTTATATTATTCATAAGTTTATCCCAATTGTAGTTCAGAAAAAGAAGTGGTATGCTAGTAAAAGAGCAGAGCATTCCAAACCAAAACCTTGTAACCCAACATTCGTAAATAGTCAAGATCATGCAATAGATATATTTCTAAAAGTAATGAATGATTTGCGCCATTAGTTAAGAGCCAATGTTTGAGGTTACTCCTGTTGGATTGAACCAAAGTTTCTTTATATCTTACTACCAATGCAAGTGATTAGCTTTATATACCCCTGTGATCAAAGTAAAATTTGTTTGATGACAACATTGAACTTCGTTTTCTTTCTTTTCGTTTTGTACGCATTTGCATTGATCTTTCTCATTATTTTTACTCTGATTCTACCAATTACACTAGCTATATCTGAAGACAGCCCATTCATGTATATACATTTACATTCTATCTTATCTTATCTTCTTTTCTTTTCTTTTTCTTCTTTCTTTTTGAATCATTATTTCAAATTTTGAAACAGAAGAAATATAAGAATACAGATCTTAAAGATATTTTAGAAAATGATAACCCTAACTTGTAGGTCTTAATTAGTAACCTAAATCCACGAACGTGTAGGATTTTATTTCGGTGAAACCTACGCCGAAGAGGTTACAGTAATTACCAACCGTCTTTTAACAGCCAATATAACCAACTTTCGAGAATTCTCAACCTCTGTTGATGGAAATGGCTGGCGAGCCACACAGACAAACCCACAAAAACCTGAACATCGTTTTCTATCCAGAAAAGGAAGCTAATCAACTCTAACCCTTGATTAATTGAAGGACATCCATGATCCATGCATGCACGCCTATAAGACCTCCTCAGGCTCTTACTCAAAGGGGACTCTTCCTATCCCAAGTACATACATCCATTTGGGATTTACATGTCTTAAAGCCCTAGGACAGAGGTCACTAATTTGAAAAAAAACAGGCCATTTCGGAGCCCTAGATATAGTATGAAAGGAGGCAAGCTTTTTCTCTTCGGAGTCTCCGGTATCCTGGTCGTAGGAGTGGCCATTGGTCTTATTGCCGGCATAAGCCATAAAAAGTCATCGAACAATGAAGATGACGACGTCCTGTCCTCGACCTCAAAGGCCGTCGCGTCTGTTTGTTCCCCAACCGATTACAAGCGAGCGTGCGTTGACAGCCTTAGCTCGGTTGCCAACAACAAAAGTGCGACCCCGAAGGACTTCTTCAAGGCTGCCCTTGAGGTCGCCATCCAAGAGGTGAAAGCTGCACTGAATAACTCGGGAACAATTGGAAAATCTGCCAATGATACCATACAAAAAATGGGTGTCGAAGATTGCAAGGATCTGCTGCAATTCGCAGTCGACGAGCTTCAAGCCTCCTTTTCCACGGTGGGGGATAGTGAATTACACACCATCAACGATAGAGAAGCTGAGCTCAAAAACTGGTTAAGCGCCGTGATTTCGTACCAACAAACATGCCTAGATGGGATCACCCAACCAGATTTGAAGAAGGCCATGTCAAATAACCTTCTGAATGCCACCCAACTTACGGACAATGCTCTAGCCATTGTTTCCACACTCCCTCAAATTCTGAGCGCATTCAATATTTCAGTAAACTTGAATCCAACTTCGCGTCGACTTCTTGATACAACTGAAGTCGACAAAGATGGGTTCCCTGCATGGTTTTCAGCTGCAGACCGCAAACTACTCGCAAGCAACAACAATGGTCAATTGACGCCTAATGCCGTGGTGGCAAAAGACGGGAGTGGACATTATAAAACGATTGCAGCAGCTCTTGCTGCTTATCCGACTAACAACAAAGGGAGATACGTTATCTATGTAAAGGCAGGGATATACGATGAATATATCACTGTTACAAAGGACCAGGTTAATGTGTTCATGTATGGAGATGGACCTCGGAAGACAATGGTCACGGGAAGTAAAAGCAATACTGGCGGCTATACCACCCTTAAGACTGCCTCATTTTGTGAGCCTCTCTCTCTCTCTCTCTCTCTCTCTCACACACACACATACGCACGCGCCCAACTTGCTTCGTGTCCTAACCCCGTATCGATAGTGTAACGGATCTACATGATTATTGATCTTGCAGCTGCTATAGGAACTGGATTCATAGCAAAGGCAATGGGGTTTCAAAATACAGCTGGCCCTGAGGGGCACCAGGCCGTGGCTCTTCGAAGCCAGTCGGACATGTCAGCATTCTATAACTGCAGGATAGACGGATACCAAGACTCGCTGTACGCCCAAACCCATCGGCAGTTTTACCGCAACTGTGTCATCTCGGGCACGGTTGATTTCATCTTCGGCGACGCGGCTGCCATTATCCAGAACAGTCTGATCATCGCAAGGAAGCCCATGGACAACCAACAAAACACGGTGACTGCTCAGGGAAGAACCAACAGTCGCGAGACTACAGGTTTGGTCATCCAAAACTGCCGCATTGTTCCCGAGGAAAAACTCTACCCTGTAAGGTTCCAGATTCCTACATACTTGGGCCGGCCGTGGAAGATGTATTCAAGGACTGTGATTATGGAATCAACGTTGGCAGATTTCATTCAACCAGCAGGATGGATGCCATGGTCTGGGACCTTTGCTCTTGACACCTTATACTATGCCGAGTATGCAAACCGCGGCCCAGGTGCTAAAACTGATAAGAGAGTCAAGTGGAAGGGTTACAAGGTGATTACAAACAGAAATGAGGCTCTTCAATTCACAGCTGGTCCATTTATCCAAGGAAACCAGTGGCTAAGATTTACGGGGGCACCCTACATTCTCGGCCTTAAGAACTAAGAACTGCGATCAATATAAACATATGGCACTGGCCTCCAACAACATGGGAATAGTACTCATGATTAGGAGGGTAGCGCGAGGATGGATCCCAATGCCATCTCCACCTTCTCATCTGCCGTTTAATGTACATTTTGACACTACTTGTTTGCAAGTTTTGATTTGTAATGCTGGAGTATTTATTTTCTACAAGTTTTGTTGTTTGTATTTCCTGTAGTCATTGTAAACGGCCAAGTTTCGAGAGTGAGAAAATGCTCTTACCTCTTATGTCTTTAACTCTCCGATTAGAGAGTAAGAAAATTGTAGGGACAATTATAAGATGGGTCTATATAAACTATAAGCGTTTGCTAGCATCCTACATAAACTATCATTTTAGCCAAATTCATTCCACGCTATCATAAGTGCGTCAACCACGTCCTTCCGTTAGTCAGAGTAAGAGAATGCATACTAACAGCCCAAAACGAGGGCAAAATGGTCTGATCCTGTAAACCTAATTTTTTTCATTCTCTCGTCCTCCCTCCCCTCCCCTCCCCTCCCTAGCCATCAGTTACAGCTCCCTCCGCTGCCGCCAATCACCAAACCCATCCCCACTAACTAAAGCTGAATTTGACAGTTTATGCCCTAAAAACTTTGAATATGCTTAAATTGTTTGAATAAAGCAGATTTGGTTGGTGAATTAAGGGTTTGTGGCAGATTTGGCCGGGGTGGAATCGTTCTGGAGGTCCCTGCGGTCGGGTGGGTGCAGTGGTTGGTTGGATCTTATGGCAGTCATAACGACTGGGTGGTGGGACGGTAGCTGGCTGGGGTCTTATGGTGGTTGCGTCGGCTGGGTGAGGGTCTTATGGTGGTCATGGTGGCTGAATGGTTGACGACGGTTGGGTGGGGTCATGTGTTGGTCGTTATTGCTGGGTGCAGTGGGATCTCAAGGTGGTGCTCGCGGTGGCTAGGTCGTGTGGCGGCAGTTAAGTGGATGGTGCTAGTAGCGATTTAGTTATCGTGTGGTCGACGATTGAATCGTGGCTGCAGTGGTTGGCGGTGTTAAATTAGGCTTGAAGATTCAAGAAAGAGTCGCCACTCGCTGGTACGCGTTGTGGTCAAAGGTGGTGAGGGAGGCCCCGACGGGGCGGCAGACAAATAAAGGGAAATGTGGTTTAGAAATGAGAATTATCAATTAAACCCTATATATTTATCTAATCTAGGTTTTTCATCCCCAAAAGTTTAAGGTAGTTACTATGTCATTTGCCACAAACCTCAACTTTCTCCCTCTCTCATACTCCCTCCCCTCCCCTCCCCTCCCCAGCCAAGAATCACAGCTTCCCTTGCCACTGCCAATCCCCGCGCCCATCCCCATGACTAAGGATTTGGTATAACTCGGGACCAAAATGTCTTGGAGGTAAAACGTTTTGAGGGTAAGTGTGGGGTAGAAGGTGATCAGACTGTTTTGTCCCTCATTTGGGGACCGTTAACGAGCAGTTTCTAACTCCGACTGACAAAGGAAAGTGATAAGACACTTATGATTGTAGTGTTTAGGGACGAACTTGACCGAAATTATAGTGTAGAGATGATGCTAGCGAAACTTAATTTATGAACGTTTTTGGCTGTTATTCCAAGGGATAGACGGTGTGATCAGACTATTTTGCCCCTCACTTTGGGACCGCTAACGAACATTTTCTAACCCGGACCGACAAAGGAACGTCATAGACACACTTACGATTGTTTTGGTACAAAATTTGACTATAATAATAGTACAGGGATGATGCTAGCGAAACTTAATTTATGGACGTTTTTGGCCCTTCTTCCAAGTACTTCACTGACAATTTACTTATATTCTGAAAATGCGTATACACCATCAAATTTTCATTATCATAAATATAAACTATAAAAGTGAATAATATAAGACATCAATTTATCACCTTACATTCTCTACTGAAAGATGGATGCAAATACTCCACAACAACCCCCCCCCCCCCCCCCCCACCTTTCTTCTCTTCTTCTGTTGCTTCTCCTTTTATCCTTTCAGCATCCTCAATCTCTCCCACCTCTCTTTTGGAGATCTCTCTTATCTCTTGGCTTAAGGGCTAAGATCAATTAAATTATCTCATTTGAGAGAGAACTTCCATAATATCTCTAAATTTATTGAAAATTATCACTTTTCATCTCTTGGGCGCTCTCTTATTTCTAGGCCCAAAACAAAAATATTTGTCCGTTTCACCATCAGAATTTAGCCGCCAACAGTGATTAACAAACATTTTCCTAAATGGTGAACTAATTACTTATGTTGTCGATCTCGTAGTCCTAGTAAATATAACCAAGCAAACCTAATTAGTAAACTGACTCAAAGTTCGTTGTTATCTACCTCTTCAACCATGAAAACAGGAAGGCAATTCGTTCTCCATTACCTGCATCCGCGAGACTCAAACTCACTCGCAGCATCTCATTACGTAGATCTCTAACCTATGCCCTACTACGATGAGATAAGTAGATGCGCCCCCATTGACTTCAGGCATTGCAATTTGAATAGCAGACGAGCGACAGACAGAACCCCGATGAGCCTATTTCTTGTCCATGGTGCCCCTAGACTTATTGCCCGGTATGTCAACACATTGCTCGTCCTCCTTTGAAGGTAAGACTGTAGTACCTCTAATTTCACAAAACTTAGGCATCCCAATTCTCTTCAAAGGGCCTTGAAGTACACAGAGTAAACAATATGGGGAGGGTTCAAAGCCATCGACTCATTTATTTATTCTGATAGGTAGGCAAGAAGTTCTGGTCCTGGAGGGATAATATGAACCACTTGACGTCCATCCAATGCATCCTCTCCATATTTGTAGGTTTATGATGAACCCGGGAAAAGAGAATCTACTTTCATTAAGTGATTTATGAGATAATAAAAAACAGAGGATCTTGAATACTATCCGAAATTCAGAAGAAAGGACTCGCGCAGCTGCAGCAGGGTTTGAAAAAGGAATTGATCGTCTTCAATGCCTCAATGCCTCTCAGTCACAAACAAGAACCGTAACAAAACTAACAGTACCAAACAAAGACATTGGCAACCCAATGCTACACATTAGACCTTAGTCGCACAAAGCGTGGGTGGGACGAGTGCAGATGCAAGGTTCTGTAGCAGGAGAGCGAGCAGCGTAGTGGGTGGGAGCGGGTGCGAGATTTGGGAGCGAGGCTCCAGGGTTGGAGGGTCGCCAAATTTGGAGAATCCTGCAACTAAGCGCTAGACATCATATCTCAGTGACCAATGGAATCCTTCTGCACTAACATCAAGTCAAGCCATGACTTTCGAAAGAACTTTTTATATATGGATCTCAATTCACACGACTATTAGGCAGATGTCACGTATCAATGATGTGGGCAGCTATTAGATTACCGGGTTGTGACACAAAAACTCCTTCACCTGCTGCTCTAATATGCCGTCCAGGAATAGAAAGTCAAATGAGCCTGCATATACATATAGCTCCTGCAAAACTCAACTATTCTATTCTACTAATCTTCTAAAGAAAAGTTCAAACTCAAAACTAGCAGAGAACAATTGCCGAGAATCGCCAGTTCACAGCGTACAAATTGGATTGGAATCACAGCGTCCCGGCTGAATAATCGATTTCACCAGAAAAAAGTTCCTTTACACAACTAATTCTAATCATCCAACAAAATTTAGCAAATCAAGAGCAACTCACAAAATTCAACGCTGCTGCGCGTCGCTACCCTTCTCTCCTCGTTCCCCATTCCCTGCGGCAGGCGGACTGTTGTAATTCCGATGCCCTGACGGGGTCTGAACCCGCTTTCCAGCCAAAACCTTGTGCTGCTGATGATCGTCGGCATTTTCCATACTCACCAGGTAGGCCAAAGCCTCCCTGGCTCTCCTCCTGGCCGCGGTCGCTTCCTTAACCCGCTTATCCGCGTCAAATTTAGCCATAGCGGCCGCCTTGTTGATCGAGCGCAGCGCGATCTTGGCCGCGGCCACCAGCTGCCTGGCCAAGTCCTCGTTAATCTCCCTCCCGACCCCACCCCCAACCGACTCCGTATCATTCATTTTGACTTTCTTGTTGGACTGGCCTACGTTGAAGAAGGAGAAGCTAGGATCTTTACAGGAGGGGCAGAGGTAACCGGCGGCGGGGTAGGGGGCGGCGCAGGAGAGGTGGGAGATGGCGGGGCAGTTGAGGCAGATGGCGCGCTTGTCGGGGGGCGGGGGGTTGTCGTCGTACACTTGGAAGCAGACGGGGCAGAAGGAGCCCGGGTGGGACTTTAAGACGCAGGTGGTGCAGAGGCGGCGGAATACGCCGCGGTGTCGGACGTTGTAGATGAGGACCCGCTCCTCCGTGCCGCAGTTGACGCACTCGGAGAGGTGGTTCCGTTTCATCGGAGTCGCATTTGTGGAAAATCAATCGGTGGGAGTGGGGGGAGGGTGGGGGAAATAGGGTTCTAATTTGGCTTTGACTTCTGAAAACAAGGGCAAAATCAAGAGGGAAGTGCAAATGTGGCGAATTGGCGATTGATTCAAGTGAGTAGGATGGGAATTTTTGTGTATCAATGAGAATGTGTGTGTGTGTGTGTGTGTGAGAGAGAGAGAGAGAGAGAGAGAGAGAGAGAGAGAGAGAGACGGAGGGAGGGAGAGATCAATTAGGGTTTTTGGTTGGAAGAGGAGTGCTGGTGCGGATGTACCAAGGACGAAGACAGCCGGGGAGGTTGGGAACTGGGATTTTGTTTGTTTTACTAGCCCCGAGCGTCTGTTCATAGCAATCAATTGCTATTGCCAGTCTCTCTTGCTTTTTTCCCCCTTCTTTCCCTTGCTGGCTACTAATTAAGGAGTAGGACATTTTTAGACATTTCCATTACTATGCATCAAAATATATAATATAATAATAATTAACTTATAAAGGAAAAAAGCACACCACAAAATAAATAAATAAATTACATAAGACAAAAGCCAACAAATAAAATAACCAATAAAAATAAGATAATTACAACAAAGAAAGAAAGAAAGAAAGAAAGAAACACACAACACAAGAATATACTAGCACGCAACAACAGTAACACTAGGCTTCCAGCGTTGGCCGCGGAGACTAGTGTTTGCATTCGGCTCAATTTCTTTGCTTACAACACAGCAACAATGGTTCTTCATTCGGCTCAATTCTTGCATGATCATCATCAGCATGCAAGAGGAAAGTTGGGCAAACCAAGCCAGTAGTTAGTATGTTGAATCTTTTACTACTGCAACACTCTTTTCGCTTCAAACTATTCAGTGTCAGGTTCACCTGATTAGGGTGATCCACATATTTATTTTAAACCACAAGAACAAAAAAAGGTCAGATTCCGTTCACTCCTCCTCGAAAATGTAATACATTCCACGCATTGCAGTTTCCTGGTATATAATCAATTAAAAGGCTAAAAATTTCACTTACCCAGCTGCTCAATCTAAACGCTAACCTCCCAATCACATTTATAGAACCTCAAGGAACCCCAAAAAAGGGAAAGAGAATGGCGGGAAGTAGTAACCAAAAACAGGTGCAACGGCGAGCTACTTTAACCTAAGCAGAATTCAGCCTTCACGCTCTGATTAATCTGCTGCCATAAATGGATCAGTATCCCCGAGATCAGCCACCAGCGGTTCCAAATTGGTTACATTCTCATCTTCTGGGGCAAAATACGTTGGAAATGGAAGCGCCAATACATCCGGTTTCTTGTAAACAGCATCTTTTATAAACACAAAGTTGCCTTCAGCACCTGGAACCTGAAAAATTTTGGTAACAAAGACACATGCAATCAACAAAAGCCAAGCTTCTACGGAGGAATTCTAATAACCAGAAAGATGCAAGATCAATCCACAAAATCGTCTCAAATTGGAGAATGCATTTGGGATTGCTTTGGGCAATCCTTCTGTCTTCCACTTCAGACTCTAAGCACTTCTACTAGGAACTCTCGGGAAATGGGTTAGAAAATTATACCTGGCCTCTCACCCATATCAGGTTCCTTGCAGGTTCTATCTTGTAAACCCACACATTTTTTACTGTGCGTTGCTTCCCACCCATGCGCCCAGGCATCTTTTTGCCTTTAAACACCTGATGAAAATTACAATTGTAGAACAAGTTTAAGTATCAACACATCCAGGAGATAATTGCTGCGTTTAAATTGCCTAAAAACAGACACGCTCAGTTTACAGCTTCTTGTGTTTTGGAAATGCCATGGCAATAGGCAGCAGGTATCAGTTAGTTCTAATGCTGATCAAGACATGACATGGTTTAAACACAAAAGGAAGAAGACCATATCCCAAAGTTCTCAGGCAGTGTAACAATGGAGGGAAGGATGGTTGATCGATCCACTATCAGATTTGCACATGATGCACCAACTCACAATAAAAATCCCTCGTTTCCACAAAATCATCCAATTCAAGTCGTCACCATATCCCATGTGGCACAAAGTTCAAGACATCCTTGCATAAGCACAGCAAGCCTCTCCGGAGACTCTTGATTACCTTGGGTTGGGTGATTTAACACACTTGTAACTTGATATAAGACACACCCACACAGTTATAATGCATGAGCAACATTGTGCACAACTTCTAAACATATAGAGCTCCATTTCACAAGGAAGCTATGATCCTAAGTCGACACACACATACGAATCACAAGCTTTCTTCACAGCAACGAGCTTTACATCTACTGCATTCCTCCCACTCTCTAGGGGGGAGGCAGGTTTAAGTCTCCTCAGAGATGTAGGTTGCAAAAGTTTCTACGGAGCAGGTTAAAGGGCGCAAAATGCTAGGTAGCACGGAAACGGCCACCGCATCTGACACGACGCCGGCTGGGACCGCAATTTCCAAAAAATTGATTTTGGACACTGCAGGACACCACTGAATTTTTTTAATATATATGTATATACAACATTATGATGAAAATAAATATCAATTGGAACAGCAGAATTTAGTTCAAAATGGATGAGAAAGAAAGACAGTAACATGAAATAGTCTAAAAAATGACAAGAAAGGAGGTCAGTAACAAGAAAACAGCTGAATGTCTCAATAGTGCCTATATTAGAGTCTCAACGGTAACAAGAAAAGAGGCAAAAAGACATGGGACCAAAGGCATGAAGGAGATCGAAGATGTTGACCTATATTCCTTTGGACTGGTAAGCTTGGATGCTTTAGGTAACAACAAAAAAGAAAAAGAGAAAGAGATGAAAGAGGAAAAAGAAAGGTACCTTTTCCTGGTTTGATGTGATTAGGGTTTGGTTCAAAAGCTCATTTCTGAAAAAGCCCCGATTTGTCAATTATTACACACTGCCCCTCAAATAAGTTTAAATAGTCTATTTTGACTCCATACGTGTGGACACTTCTTCAAGAGGTGTCCGACACAGTGTCCGGCATTCGAAAGAAATAATAAAAAAAAACTCGGACACTGCTGAGAGGTGTCGGACAGGTGTTCGAAAGTGTCGAGGTGTCGGACACCATGCCTCAACCCATATGAGGTGCCAGTGCTTCCTAGGCAAAATGTCAAGGCCCTAATCTCATAGTGCAGTAAGGGCCCAAAAGTAAGGTTTAGTTCTGGTAGCCCCCCTCTAGGGGTATGGTTCTCATAGCCATGGAGGGTCCTGCAAATAGGCAGGAAACCATTTTGTCGTAGACCCACATGAGGTGCAACATAGCAGTTCTTATAACCAAGGGCGGACCCTTGTGTAAGGCAGCTGTGGACACTGGCAACCCCCGACTTTTTGAATGTTTATATAAACTAGTGTGACGTTCTCTTACTCTGGTGCTTTAGTAGTCTTTTTTCAGGTAGATCCTCTAGATCTCGCCATTTCTTTTGCATAAAAACTAATTTTTTAATGTAAAACATTGCTATTGAATGCCAGTGTCTCGAAGTGCAATTTGAAAGCTATGCATAGCGGAAAGAAAATGCAAAGATTTAGAGCAAAACATTTTTCCTGTGCACATTCATAGGTTCGAGTCCGTGAGTGTGAGATATATGGGGTAGAATGAATAGAAAAGGCCTTTAGAGGCACACCATCTTAAAAGTGCTTCTCATTTTCACTTTAAATGTGCAACACCAAAGCATCATTAAGGGGTGATGTTTTAGTTTGTTATTTTCAGCATCCGAGTGATGTTAAATTAGTTTGTTATTTTCAGCACCCCAGCCCCCTCGAGATAACATCCAGGATCCGCCCCTGCTTATAGCCTACGCCTACAATCCCTAATAATTCTAAGACTTGTAGCTTCATTAAGAGCCTTAACAAAGAAGGAATGATACATCTGGTAGTATCCACATGTTTCTCAAGTAATTTAAATCACACCATGACCAGATTGTTAGGGAGGCCTCGTCAAATGCCTATAATAATGCCTTCTCCTCATGTATCCACTGTCTTCTTGTTCCCAAGCTCATCCCCAACGCAATCTTTCGTGCTTTACAACAATCTATATACAAGTGTACCGATTGGGCATAGATTTGTATCTCTTGCATAACACAATCATGTGTATGTTGACAAAGAGAACAGAAAGACCTTAAAGAACAGAATAGGCTAGAAGAGTAAATCAGGGAGCAAGTGAAACTGCTTACTTAAGCAGTCCCAAAGTGGGTTTGGAGGAAATCACTAGACCTAAAAATGGGGGGGTTTGGGCATTAAGGTGTTGGATGACAGAATTTTGGTCATTATGTACAAGCATCTTTTGCAATTGTTCACCTATTACACCAGCAATATCTAGCTTTACAGAGTTATCATCAATTAGGGTGACTATATTAATTTTTTCTAATCACAGCCAAACTTCATGTAATTGATAAACGGAAAAAATAGGGCAAAAAGAGAAATAAGTTGACTGAAAAGAAGGCAGCACACTTCACCCAACATTAATCAAAAATTCATTAACACACCTTCCCAGCCCTCGGACCAGTAGAACCGATACTCCGATGTGAAAGTGATTGGCCATGAGAAGCAGGCAGTCCTCTAAAACCGTGTCTTTTCATTCCACCCTGGATGCAGAAAACCAGGAACAAGTTTTATTATAATGCACTTCCATAATAATGAAATAAATTTTCGATCTTTTTCGTTCTAAACCAACACAACATTGTTAAACATGAATGGTTGTTTGTATATGTCCAGGTGCAACGAACTGACAGACATATGTCAAGTATATCACCCTAACAACTTCTCCTGAACTCAATATGTAGCGTGTTTAGTCCCATATCTTTGACAAAGCAAGTCCCAAGCATGGGAAAAGGAGGAGGGTTGAGGTTGTCCCCTTCCAAACCCAAACCCACCTCCCCCCCGACCACCTGCCACGGGATCCCTGCCTTATCTGGGGACTTTATCCAATTAGTACTTGTCAAGACAAGAAGGCAAACTTAAGTAGGTAGTCTTGAGTGCCTTGCAGGGCTTTCCTTAATATCAATCCGACTTATACTTATACATATATGCAATACATGGCATTGCAACCATTACCAAAAGAGACTTGGTGGCAAAGTTAAGAACTTTGATGTTTGAAGTGTAGTCAAAGCAAAAAGGTGTTCACAGCTTGGCAAGTTTCAAGCAATAAACTCCCAAGTGCCCAAGTGTGGAACTGTTACCGGTAGTTTACGAAAATGATGATCACTATTCCAAGTCAGGGACAGAGCTAAAAAATAAATGTACATGAACCTCCTAGATAAAGGGATGTTATCATTTTTCAATGAAAAAAAGCCGCATAACAAAAGGACTTACGACATGACGATTCCTATTGAGGATTGGAAGTTCAAAAAGTAGTATTTGACCCTTAGTCTGAACTGTTTACCAAGGTTAAGTGTGAAATTTATGCGCATGAACTTTCTAAACGAAGGGAAGTTAAATCATTTCACTAAACGTGCGTTATAAGAGTCCTGAAAAATAGATAAAGGAACCAAGAAGATGGTAATGCCATTCTGACAGAGTAAAAGCATATGTCTAGTAGACAGTAGTACATATTAGACTTGGGAAGATAAGAAGAAATAGAATTTTTTTCATATCCGTTTATTTAGCATCTTTATCCTTGTTCTTTCTTATACAAACTCTTTTGTATTTGTCAAATCCCTTTATTTAGCATGCATGAAACTTGAAACCTAAGAAACTCGGTTGAGATTTAAACTAACAAGATAATAGAGATTGTTAGTGTCCTTTCCTGACATCATTTTATTTGTGCTCACTCCTGATCACATTAATCTTGATCTATGGCCCATGTTTTCTTTCCTAAGCAGAAGTATATCACGCACCGAAGCCAATGGACAAAGCACATCCCTATAAAGTTGCACAAGCATCTGGATTCGGTCCACAACATATCGAGGTACGAGAATCTACTTCCACACCATGGTCTTCCTTTTTATTTCTTTTCAGTTGATCTGACACATGTATATCATTTTCTCTAGGGCGGCCATTATTTACAGCAAACAGACTTTTATTTAAAAACTAAAGGTGCAACTGAGCACAAATCACAAATGTGATCACTGAAAGCGAACTAAAATTGAAGTGAACCATCAAGAGCAGTTGTTGACACTACAAAGAGTATAACTTCACCTGGAAACCCTTTCCTCTAGTTATTCCAGTGACATCAACATACTGTCCTGGAACAAAATGGCGAACGCCAAGCGATGTACCAAGTGGAAGAAGACCGTCCTCCGTCACAGGGAACTCTCTCAATTTCCTCTTCATAGGCACACCCTGAGCTCTGAAATGTCCCACTTCGGGTCGCGATAAATGTTTTTCCTTCTTCTGCCCGCACCCAATCTAAATAACGCCACAACACAAACCAATCTATATTAAAAGAAATGACTACCCAATATCCATTATGGTGAATGTTAAAAAAAAGACACTTCCCGGTACGAAAATCAGAGTCCCTTTAACTTTATAGTAGTAAATTCCTAGGTTTTGACTTTGAGAGCTAAAAAATGACTTCAGCCATCATTCGACTTTTAACTACTCCATATGTTTCTTTATATTTGTCCCCTTTGACTTATTTGCAAATATCTGTCCTCTGTACAAAGAAGCATGAAGTGAAGTCAAAATGATACATACAGCTTAAATGAGTGTATACAGACAAGTCAAACTAGGGTAAAAATGTCGAGTAAAGACAATGTTTTGGTGTTGGAAGTACATCCTAGACACTCATAAAAAGTTTATCAAAAGGATAAACTGTTCTCTGAACCAATATAACTTGGGTTTTCATGTTATCGCACAGGAATTTGCTCGGAGGAGTAAAGCGGACTGAATTGCACTCAAATGATGCCTACCCACGGGTATAGTTTGTAAAGTCAAATTAGGATAAAACAATTCTTAAAGCAAATGTCTAGGTGTTCGAACAGCAAACTAGAGATTCAGAAAAAGTCAAACGGACAAAAATTTATTAAACAGGCGGAGTGCTATTTAAGTGAAACATAATGCGGTTTTCAAATTACAACCAAGGGATTTGATAAAAGGTCAAGAGGAAACTGAATATGGAACGGAGGAAGGTTTCTATTTGAGGTAAAGGAATGTGGGTGCTCAATGTACGACATATGGATATGGTAAAAAAGTCTAGGGGGGAAATGAAAAGAGTAGGGAAAAAAAGACGAGGGTGAGTGAATGATCGAACCTGTAGGGCAGTGATTCCTTCTTTCTCGGGAGTCTTAACCTGAGACACGATGTTGTCGTCGACCCAAAGGACGGTGATGGGAACCCTGGCGCCCCATTTGTCCCAGAGGGCGCTCATTCCGCACTTGACGGCGATAAGCCCAGTCCGCCTCGAATTGGGGGTCATGACGCCGGGCTTGGCTTCAATGACTCGAGACCGTTCTTCGCTTTCATCGATCAAAGGTTCGGTGCCGAAACTCCTAAAGAGGGTGATGAACCGTATGGGTGATACTGTTGTGGTTGTTGCTGCTGTTGCTTTGGGAGTGAGTGAGAGGAGGCGGAGACGAGAAATGAGGCCTCTCGATGCGGCCGACATGGTGGGCGAGTAGTTAATGACGGGTTTTTGGTGGATGATTTCAGGACGCTGAACCTGGTGATTCTGAGTAGACTGGGGGGGGGGGGGGGGGGGCTTTTAGTTTTGGTGTAGGGTTTTAGATCGAGGAAATATATGCTTCCCTCCTTTCTTTTTTGGACTTTTTGCAAATAAAAGCCTATAGTTTGTATAGTATGAGAGTATATTCGCATTTCACCTTATTATTTTATTTTTGACACAATTCATCTCATGATTCACTAGTTTGTGCTCGATTTATCAATTGATAGTTTGGAATCCAATTTCTTGGACGACCCTCAATATTTCAGGGGTAAAATGATCACTTCAACTCTTTTTCTCATCACCCCTCTCTCTCTCTCTCTCTGTATATTCACGCATCCAAAAGGCAACACCACCATACTTTCCCGCCACCACCAACATTGTACTCACTTTGCCGCCACCACCAACACCATAGCCAGACACGATTGTGTTGGCCACCACCCTACCCATTTCGTTGCCACTGACCGCAACCATCACCGTACCCATATCACTATAACTACTGCCAGTCAACCATCACCACCATTGACCACAAACCCACAGTAACCAACACCCCAAACTCCATATTCGAACCCCTAAATATCCTGTCCTTAAGCACTCTGCCAAATCGAGGGGGAAGGTTTGATGCTAGCGGCGATGGTGGCGCAGAATACACAGTGATAGTGGTGGCACTTGCTCCACGTGCCAAATCGGAGTCTGCCCTACTAACCACCCACTCTCACCGCCCAAAACAAAGTGAGTCCGCTTCAAAAGCATCAAGTTAGCGACAACACCATCCTGCCAATCGAACCCAAGTCCCTTTTCTCTCTCCACCCTTACTTTCTATGGAGCTGAAGTTATACGACAGGGAGAATGGCTTTAATGGTGGTCTTGGTAGTAGCGATATAAGTGTGTATGGGGTTGGTCGTGGCGGTAGAATTGACTTTTAATGGTGGTGTTGGTGTTGGAGAGATAGAAAGGGGGTTTGATTATTAGTGTCACGACCCGAACCCACGGGCAGGCCCGCGAGCTAGGCACGTGACCGGCCGCAGACCCAATGGGCTCCAACCAAGGGCTCTGTCAGGCCTTACTCGCTAAAATCCAATATATGCTGCAGCGAAAATTAAAACTTTTACAAACTTTAGTTACATTTTCATATTTCTATTTGAATACAATACTTATGCTAGAACTCGTTATAACTCTGATTTATCAACAATTAAAACTAAACAACAACCTAAATATTCAGCGGCTCATTCCATACAGTGTCTGAAGTTCCGCACCAAATTGTCTCTTCCTATGCTCCTCACCATCACCCTACTTTCAACCTGAAATGATAAGTAAGGGATGAGCTTCCACGTGCTCAGTAAGTAACCAATGATTCAACTAGGTGGACCATAGCATATCAGAAAATAACTTACTTTATATTGTAGCATCATTAAGATATCTAAAAGTCATAGATTTGATACACTACAAGAAAAATAACATTTAGCGACGGATTTTTACCGACGGATTGAAATCCGTCGGTAAAAGTCACTTTTACCGACGGATTTTCCCCGTAGGTAAAAGTCCATCGGTAAAAGTCACTTTTAGCGACGGATTTGTCCTTCGGTAAAAGTCCGTCGCTAAAGACTTTTACCGACGGGATATTCCGTCGCTAAAGGTCTTTAGCGACGGACTTTTATCGACGGTTTATTACCGACAGAATAATCCGTCGCTAAATATATTTTTTCGTATTTTCCCATTTTCTTTTGAATTTTATTTTAAAAATATTTTTTATATTTTACTATAAATGAAGCAAACCCTAATTTGCTCTCATTTCATTCCCCGCCGCTCTTCTCTTTCTTTCCTCCCGACCGTATGCCCCCTCGATCTCCCTCTCCCTCTCCCTCACTCACACAGCCGACCGTCGGCCGCCATCCGCTCCGCCACACCACCCACCGCCACTGGTACTCCTCCATCGTCCGGTCAGTGTCATCACACCCGTCGAAGATCCTCTACGCCTACCACCGCGCCGTCATAGGCTTCTCCGCCCGCCTGACCGCCGCTCAGGCCGCCGATCTCCACCGCCTTTCCTATTCCCTGGCCGCCTCTCCTGGTACCCACCTCCGCTACTGCTGCCGCCTATGTGATTTCGAAGAACGGTGAGTGCAATACAGGCAGTGAAGCGTAAGTCGGCCAAGACCTACGCCGAGCTTGCTCAAGAGACTGGCCTCCCAAACGTGTACGTGGCCCAAATCTTGAAATGCCAGGCCCTGCTCAGCCCTGAGGCCGCCTGTATGCTGCGAGCACTGCCCGGGTTGCCCGAGGACCTGGTCCTTGAGATGATGGAGCCACCTAGGAGGTCGTATGACCCCCTTTTGATCCAAGATCCTGCCATTTACAGGTAACCCAATGAAATGGAATAAGAGTTGTACCCGTCTAGTTTGTACCCTCATCAATACCCATTATTTTTATCTTGCCCCGTAGTTCTTGTAAGTTCAATGGGATATTCCGTCTAGTTTGTACCTGTCTCATTCTTTTTTCTTCCCTGAGCGTTGCTGAGTAGTTTTTTTTTTGCTCTAATGCAGATGGCGCTCGACTACATTGGGTAACGTGGAGCTACTATTGGTGTCACTAAGGAGATTGATATCTATTCTTGGGAGATTAATATCTATTTTTGGTTTTAATAAAATATGTAATTTTGTTTTGAAATTTGTATGATGTGATTTATTTTGTTCGGTGAATATTTAATTTTTGTAGTTGAGTATATATTTTTTTTTGGTGCAACAATTTGTTCGGAGAATATTTAATTTTTGTATTTGAGTATTGGGTGTTAGATGTTGGTGTATAACTTATATTTTGTTTGTATTGCTTGAAATTTAAAGAAGAGTGCTATATTGGTGATTAGGATTAATTGTCAATGAAAATAGGCTTGAATTTTAAAAACTAATAACAATTTTAAAAAATAGTTTTTTTATTGACATTTAGCGATGGAATTTCGTCGCTAAAAGTCTGATTCAAGTGTAATTGGATGGACTTTAGCGACGGAAGTTGTGTCACTAAAAGGCCTAGATTAACGACGGACTTTTGGCAACGGAATATCCGTCGCTAAAAGTATTTTAAAATTGAATTTCAAGAAAATAACGAAGAATAGGAAACTATGAAAATTACTTTTAGCGACGGAATATTCCGTCGCTATAATATTTAATCCGTCGCTAATTTGACAAAAAAAAATAAATTAAAATTCTAAAAATATAATTAGCGACGGAATATCCGTCGCTAATGAAAAATAAATCCGTCGGTAAAAATGACATATTTAGCGATGGATTTAAAAATTCCGTCGCTAAACTATTAGTGACGGCTTTTATACGACGGATTTTTAGCGACGGTTAATCCGTCGCTAATTCTTTTAGCGACGGATTTTGGGCTTTTAGCGACGGTTTTCTCCGTCGCTAAAAGCCTGTTTTCTTGTAGTGATAATCATCGGGTAAAAACAAAACAGAGTACATGAAACAAAAAACTGAAGTATATAAAATGATTATCGCAAAACTCATAACAACCAGTTCGATTCCAACATTAGCTCAAACGATATGCGGCGGTCAGCGTACGAGCCCCCCTGACTAGGGCCCGAAATCCCTCCTACCCCCGGGATAAAATAATCATGTGGACGCAAGGGTGCACCACCAGCCACAGTACTGTGCATCAACGTACAAGCCCCGTTGACCAGGGCCCGAAATTCAACTTTCCCCCGTGGATATAGGGCACAGCAATCGAGTAAACCAAAAAGACCTTTTGGTTCATCATAAACACAATCACTCCTCAATTAATGTCAAACCATCCTCACACCCATTTTGACAGTTTTCAAGCTCTTCAATTTTCACAAGAACGTCAAATACCAAGGCATCTTACTTGCACTAATCATTTCAAATCCGAGTTCCATAACAATTTCTAAGAAAGATATCATTTACATGCTGGTCCGGTTTTGACGGGAATTAAACCATTAAAAGCTTTGTTTAGCAAATCAAGTCAGACTAACTAAACATGATTAAAACGGTCAATGCTGATAAATGCCACTTTTTATCAATACATAAACATATACATTTTATAGAAAAATACTAGTTGAATCGAAAGGTCACTTACTTGACGCTACGCATTTTCCACATCAAAGTCTCTGGAGCGACAATCTCGCTGCTACATCTTACTAAAAGAACAGTTAGGGCCATTCTTTTTATCTCCATGTTCCCAGCTTTACTATGACACGAAGGCATCATTGATGATTCATGTTGATTATTTCCTCAAAGAATTCCAACACCGCATCTGACCACCCGCTACACAACCCTTCCAAAATCGTGCCCAGTTCACCGTGCCATTCTCGGCATTTCATCACCGCTGTCGAGCCTCTCTCAACTAACTTGATGTCCCTAACCCATCGAGCATGCCCTATTGATACAACATACACAACCGCACTCCTCATGCAATAGTGTCCAACATGCACCCCTGTTACACCTTATCGTTCACAACCACGCCTACACAACCATGCCCCACAAACACCCCCTGTTACACACTATTGCCCAGCATCAAGCACGCAGCATGCACCTTGTATGCACAATAGACACAACACCGTCATTAAACCACAACCGGAACCAAACCAATATCGCAACTACACTACCAAACCCTGTTTCATAGTCAGTATCATCAAACCCAATATACCGGCTGCTAGATCCCATAACCAACCAACCAACCACTACATGTGCCATCTTTATACAACCCACAACTAGTCCACCACCATCATCACTACAATTCTACACCCAAAATCAACTCCACGCTGCACTCCACGTTATGCACACAAACATATTGTACCCTGTTAGACACACTATGTATGCACACATTGTACACAGTTCACATTCATGCACATACAAACATGTATACACACTCACACTACACATACCCATCCAACTCGCACCATCATGCACACATGGTATCCCCATACACATCCCCTTACACACCATCGTCCAACAACAACCACCCCTGGATACTTGCCCAAACTCAGACATTGTACACCCACCGCACTATACGAACCCGTCTACCCACAAACACTCAACACATGCAGAACCTGTATATGCAGACATACACAACCGCACTCTTCACCAAATATACACCCACCGTTGCACACACAAACCCACCTGATTTATTTTATTTCATCCACCGCCATCACTCTGGCTAAATCACCACCACTGCTCAGTCACCAAAATCAGCACAACTCTCAAACACAGGTACTGGACACCCACCGTTGCACATATATAACCCGACTACAATCAATGCAATCACCGCCGTTAGGCCACCACTGCCCACCAAACCAAAATCACAACACCACTAAACCCTGGTTCACAAACAATTCCACAAAACCAAATTTTTTTTTCTTTTGCCATGGTCATAGATCCCAGCAGCGACGACAATCGGCATGGTTCCGGCGACATGGAAACTGTCCAGATCTGTGGCGGCGCCGGAGTTCATTGCAAGTGATAGGCTGCCGTGATATGGGAAAAAGCATTGGCTGGCAATTTGGGCTACTGGCGACAGCAATCGCACAACAGCTTGTAGTGGTAACGACGTCTTGGCAGCGGTGCGATGGCTGCGGTGCGGTGGTCGCGGAGGCTCGGTGAAGGAAGGCCGGTGGTGAGTCCCGCGGTGGTAGTAGTGACGCGGTGCGTTGGATACGGCACGACAGTGACGAAGCCTTACAGAATGGACGGTGGCGGTGATGTGCCGATCGTATTGGGCAGGTACAGTTCGCGGCATTTGGTGCCGTTGGTGGTGCACGTAGGCATCGGACGGAGCTTCCGGTGAAGGTGACTGCTCGGAGTTGATCTCCGATAATTGGGTGTGGCCGGCGATGGCGATCGCACGGCTGCTTGGCTGCTTAGAGGTGTTGCGCAGCGGCGCTCGGCTAGGCATGCCAGAATTCATCACCGGTGATGGAGCTGGCAGGTAAAGAGGGATGCCGGAGATGGGAGCGACGCTCAGTGGATGCGACCGGAGTTGGCCGCCGGTGACAAATCCCATGCGGTAGTGGCAACGGCGCAGCGGTTCTGAGGCCTTGCGATGGCGCTCGGTGGAGAACCGCCGCAGTTGCTTGCTGGTGAAGAGCGTGGCCGGCGATGGGGACGCCGTAGATGGGTGCGTCGCTGTGGATTAGGGCCTGCTGCCCCTTCTTCTTCTCTCTCTGTTGTTTCCTTCTCTCTCGTTTTCTTTATCTTTTTTTTTACTCTCTCTCTCCCTCCTTCTCTCATTCCTCTTCTTTTCCCCCTTTTTAATTTTTTAGGCATAATTTTTTTTTGAATCTCTCGGGTATTTTCCAATTCCTCTTTGTCCCTTTTTAAATAACTCAAAAAGATATAACGTTAATTATATACTAAACCCTAAATTTATTACAACTTCTCAAGCGTCACCGGCCTAGTTTCATTTATTTCTTTCTTGCACCGCTTTTTATCTGTAGCTAGTGGCATTTTCATTTGTCCCTAATAATACTGCTCAAGCTAATCATCCCTAAGGACTCAAAAGAATATCACTCATAGAATTTGTCGCTAAAATAATATTAACCGGCTAACCCTAGGTTCGGGATATTACAATATCTCCCCCTTAAAGAAATTTCGTCCTCGAAATTAGGTGTCCCCTTCATAGCTGATCTTAATCATGTTTGATATCAGATACCCACCGACATAATAATTCAGGTGCTTATACAACTAAATCTATCTAAACGGTTCACAATCAAACGTGGATATAATTTTAAGCGACTTTATAACTACATGCACTCAAAGAGCTTAAAGCACAAAGACGTGTGATATGCATTTAATACACTTTAACCACTGATAATCCGTACCTTGAAACTTTGTGTTATTAGATTTCTGCACTTAATGGTGTCTGATCTCATCCCCCATCATAACATTTAACTTTAAACTCACTTCAATTCGCCAATTATAAATGCTATATTCACATTTCTTTATTTATAAACCTTGAAGTCTCACCAAGTGATCAAATTTCTAGAACATCAGGTGTATTCATCAAAATCAACCAAAAGACCAATTTGACACCAGGATATTACAATTAGGGTGTCAGTGGTGGCAATAAAAGTGGGTTAATGACAGTATTGGTTTGATGGATTAAGCGGCAGTGGCGCTTGTGGTGGGTTCGGTGGTGGCAATTTTTGGGGTTGTTAGTTGTATGAATGGTTGTGGCCACAGCCGTGGGTTAGGGGTCTGGTGGTGTTGGGTGATGGTCAATTGAACAGGAAGATGAAGGGGGTAGAATTTGTTTCTATGTGTCAACCCTTTATTGGTTTTATAGCGTTAATGTGGCTACCAATATGTTAAAAAGAGTTGAAGTGACAATTTTACTCTTGAAATATTGATAGACATCCAAAAAATTGGACTCTAAACCTTCATTTAGTGAATTGAGCTTAAATTAATGAACAGTGAGGTGAATTGCGTAAAAAAATGAAATAAAGGTGAAATGCACACATACCCTCAAACTATAGGGTTTTATATGCCAAAGCTCTTATTTATTTGGTTGAGAAATTAGGAATGTCTCTGTGCCTGACGGTCTTGTGTGCTCTTCATAGATTTTGTTCCATGTGTGGACGTGTGTCATGAATCAAGAGGGGTGCATTTAAAATATTAGCAATGCATCGACTTTGAGCTATAAGCTCTTTATTATTTCTAGATTACATAATCTTTGTTATTTCTTAGAAGCCTACAAGGTACAACAGCTATTCTTGCAACTAAAAAAATTTAAATACTTACAGGCCGTTTGACATGGATTTCTTCCCCTCTTTTTGGGCCCAATTTTAAAATTTCTCAAGAAGCCCAAAAAACTGGGGTGTTTGGTGGTTCCTTAATTTTTAAGAAAGCCCAAGTCTTTAAAAAGAGGAAGCATGTTTTCCAAACCGCCTCCGTCCCTTCTTTCTCCGGCGCAGCCACGAACAGCTCTTTTTGGGGGAACATCTCTTCGCTGTGGAGCTCGATCTCATCTCTTCGACCAAATCGCATTTGGGGGAGTCCGCAGCCACCACTCTGCTCTAAATTTCTGGATCGCATCTCATCTCTCACCACAGCCATCGCCTCCATCGCCGGTCACCCCCTCCGTCCCTTCTTTCTCCGGCGCAACCACGGACAGCTCTTTCTGGGGGAACATCTCTTCGCTGCGGAGCTCGATCTCATCTCTTCGGCCAAATCGCATCTGGGAGAGTCCATAGACACCGCTCTGCACAAAAATTCTGGATCGCATCTCATCTCTCACCACAGCCACAGCCACCGCCTCCGTCCCTTCTTTCTCCGGCGCAGCCACGAACAGCTCTTTTAATTATGTTAAAATAAAAATAAAAACCAAAAGAGCTTTCCTGTCAAACGCTTGGACTTTTCTGTTTTTTTTTAAAAAAACTCTGTCAAACAGCCATCAGTTTTTTAAACTGGTAAAAAAACCCAGAACTCTTCTCTTTTTTTTAAAAAAAAAAAACTCAAAACTGACAGTGCTACCAAACAGACCCTTACTTATGAAGTTAATTCATTATTTTTGGTTCTAGAATACTTATGTAAAAAACTAGCACTAAATCAGCATTGCGCCTCGTAACGCCAAATCATCTGAGACACTCCACTCCACTCCACTCCACGCGCGTGTCACTAGGCAACTCCTCAAAGATACTATTTCAGCGTGCTCCAAGTACTGCGATACAAGAACTCATTGCAGTCTGGCGACTTCTCCTGAGATGTTATCTCCACTAAGGTGCTTCACGCCTTATGTGCTTTTTCCAAATTTTATGAGAGAAATTTTTAGCTTTTGTCCGCTTATTTTCATTTTTATGTTCTTAAAGATATGTAAAGATGTCTTCTTATAATTGGGAAAATATAAGTCTCAAATGTCACATCTAGAACTATAAAAACAAGATATGTGATTAAATACTCATTAAAAGAAAATATAAAAACTCCTACTTGGTCGAGTTTTTTTTTCTTCTAATTATTACTGTTTTAAAACTTAATTATCAATACACTCCATTTTAAAACTTATTTATTCACCTGTCACACTTTTAAAAACCACCGTTTAAAATCACAATTTCAAGATAAAAACCGATATTTCAAACAACGAATTTTAAGAATATAATATGCAAGTATATAAATTTCTAAACAAATGTAAATTGATAATTAAATTTTAAAATAATATTAATTAAAAAAAACTCAGATTAGAACTTCAATTAGTATATATTTTAATAAAGAGCTGACAAATATTTTCCAAATTAGGGGTATTTAAATGCAAAATCTTAAAGAAAAATAAAAGGACATGAATCTGAAAACTAGAAAAAACAGTGGAGAATTCCCTGATTTAAAATCATTTGTGGACTGCAAAAGCCACTCATAATCCGATGTGACTTCCTTATTTGCCATACGAACAAAGGCAAAGCCACTCCCTAGTGTGAATTTCGGACTGTTCGAGAGCCGAGGAAACTACGCACGCACACACTTCCTTCTCCGGCGAATCCGCAGATGGAGCTCCACCTTCACGACCATCCTGTCCCCCCAATCCTCAAAATTATGGCTGCAACATGTCAACCGCAGATGACAACCCTTCGGAGCCGGAGCCGCTGGGCTGCTGTCGCCGGCGCCAGTGTCTCCGCCGCAGGACTGCCGCCTTCTTCGGCAGTGGCGACGCCGGAGCAGCCCGGAGGGAAGATGGTGGTGGAGCTGGTGGGAGCGTTCAACCAGCCGACGGAGAGGATGGACACGAACGTGCTGTCCACGAGCTCGTCCCGCTTGCTCTTCAAGTCTCTCAAGGTTTCGATCCCTATACTGCAGACCCTCGCGCTCGCCCCGGATGGACGGTCCCCGCTCTCCAAGGCCCTGTCCGTCGCCGCCATTCTCGCCGATCTTCAGGTAGTGCAATTAGTTGCTCTTCTTTTCACCTCATCTCGTTTGTGTAATTCTTCTTAGCTGGAATTTTTCCTACATTTTGTACGGAAGATTGTTTGTATGTAGTCATGCTCTATTTGATATAGTTTGGTCAAATTTCTAATCCAAATAAGATGATCTTGGTGTTCATCTGTCTGACTATTGCATAAGAGCTTTATGATTACTAAACCATATGGAAATTTGACTTTTAAGAAGAAGGTGTTCCCTTTTTTTTTTCTTTTGGTGTGTTGTCATTTGGAGTCAGTGTTACTTATGAAAGGAGTCAATGGTGCAATGAGTATTGGTGTTATATTTTCAGACATAAAGATGGGAAACTAAAGCTCGAGTCTTGATAAATTAGGGGGAGAAATGCCTCTTGTTCGAATCCCTCCGGCGAAGGGGAATTTTCGGGGTCATTCATGATAAGATTCCTCCAAAGTGAGTAGAGTGCGTTGCTTTACTGTTGATGTTAAGGTTTTGATAGGGAAGATGCATAGTAAATGCAGGATTAAAATAGAGAAGGTCAGGAAATTTGTTTCCCCTTATCATTTGGGTTGAGCAGGATGGGTCGTAATTGTTTTAGTCCATTTCGCCCTTTACGAATCAACACAAGGATTGGCTTGACAAGAAATAGTTGTTTAGAGTTAAATTTATTTATCATACAATCTTCTTCCTCCTCCTCCTTTCTCTTTATGATCAAACAGACGGCAAACTGTTCCAAAGACATTTTTCTCTCCAAATTTAGCCTTCTCTTCCCCATTCTATATATCAAACTTGAGGGAACTGTCCCTATCCCTTCTCTTCTCCTGTACTCGTTATCCATCACGCTAAGTCTAGGGTAAGTTTGGAATTTAGGTGAGCAAACTTCATTATTCCTAGCGGTGCGTTCTCTTCTAGGGAGAGATATGCTAGCCAACTTCTGTGGTCTATATTTGACATAAAGGAAGCTTTAAACTGACCTAATATATCCCTTCTAACCTTTTATCTCCTGCCCCTCCCTCCTCCTCCAAAAAGAAAAGCACTATAAAAGAGAAAATAAAGGAGGGTATTAGGACCCTGGTTCCATTGCTTAAATCCACTGCTTTACATATTGTGACAGTTGCAAACAGTCGTTATGTTATGCACTCATCTTATCATAGACGGGTATTTAATTCGATTGTTTCTTCAGAAGAAACTGATTTTGATGTTTTAAGAGAAGTTTTGTTGAAGGTCTATATTCTCTAGGTTTTAACTTTGGGTTCGGCAAAGGAAGCCCTGGATTGACACGTATTTTAAAATTTACTTTCATGTACTTTTCCAGCTTCGTAGCTGTTTAAGTATCCACAATTTTCCTGTAGATGGATGCAGAAGTTATTTCAGCTAGTATACTTAGAGAAGTACTTGAGGCAGGTGCCATATCTATATATGATGTCAGAGATAGGATTGGTACCGGCACTGCTCATCTGTTGCATGAAAGTTTTCGGGTGAAGAACATTTCTTCAAAAGTGGAAATACTGGATGACGACAGTGCTGCTGCCCTAAGGAAGTTCTGCCTCACATACTACGACGCAGGGCTTTAATTGTGGACCTTTCGCTCAAGCTTGATATGATGAGACATCTAGAATACCTGCCAAGATATCAACAGCAAGTTATTTCCCTCGAGATTATGAAAATACATGCTCCCTTAGCACATGCCATTGGAACGAACTCTTTATCCCTGGAACTGGAGGATCTTTCATTCCAATATCTTTTCCCTTATTCTTACCTATATGTCAATACATGGCTAAGGAGCCATGAGACAGGAAGTAGGCCTCTAATAGATATTTACAAGGAACAGCTGCTTCAGGCCTTAAAATCTGATCCCCTGTTAGCAGAGATGGTTGAGGATATCTCAGTGGAAGGTCGATACAAAAGTCGCTATAGTACCATGAAGAAACTGTTGAGAGATGGCCGCAAGCCTGAAGAGGTGAATGACATCTTAGGATTGCGAGTCATATTGAAGCCTACGTCTGGAGTAACTGCTTTGGAAGTAGGTGAGAAAGCATGCTATAAGGCTCGTGAAATAATCCAATCTTTGTGGAAAGAAATGCCTGGCAGGTCAAAAGACTACATTGCAATGCCAAAAGCAAATGGCTACCAGAGTTTGCATATGGCAGTTGATGTAAGTGATAATGGTAGATCGAGGCCACCAATGGAAATACAAATACGGACAACAGAGATGGATATGTTGGCAGCTGGTGGAACAGCATCCCATGCATTGTACAAGGGTGGTCTTACTGATCTGGAAGAGGTAAATACTCTATTATAAGAGGAAGAAAACTTATTTATATTCCTTATTAGTTCATATTTTCTGTACCCTCTGAATCATTTTTAACTTGGAATAGTCTTTGTAGTGGTGCTTAGAAGTAGTCTAGATGTCCATAATGTCTAAATTTGTTAGTTGAGAATTATGTTTGGGACAGGAAATAGAAGCGCATTGGCTCTTTATTTTTCTGAAAGCCGTACTAACCTTTTTAACTTGTTATTAGATGGAATTTTTATGATAAGTACCCGTAGGGTTACTGTTCTGCTGCCCTAACTGGACCCTATAGGAGTTCCATATGCATCAATAAGTAGAAATAAAAACACTTAACAGATCCATATTAACTCATATCAGCTAATGCACAGGCAAGGCGCCTTAAGGCCATTATGATGGCTGCAACTGAACTTGCAGCATTGCGTCTTAAAGATCTTTCTTTCACAAACCAGAAAGGTCTTCAAGTTGACCACAGAGATCGAGTATTCCGCCTTCTTGACAAGAATGGAGATGGTAAGATCAGCATTGAGGAACTTATGGAGGTAATGGAAGAGTTTGGAGCCCAAGGGGAAGATGCCCGGGAGATGATGCAGCTTCTAGATTCAAACAGTGATGGTTCTCTGAGCTCAGATGAATTTGACTCATTTCAGAAGCAGGTATTTATTTTCTAATCCATAATTTCTCAAAAAAAGTTTATTAGAGTTGACACGAAAGGCAGATTATCAACTTTACTAGCTGGAATATGCAATGCATGGTAAGACATGTTTTGAGCCTGTTACGCACATCTGCTTCACCTAGTTGCAATTGAATGGAAGTTCACAATGTATACGTTATCTTCAGGCTTCCTCAAAATTTTGATGGCTAATACCTGTTATATTATGTGCAGTGAAGGATGAGAATTTGGATCCTTGGTTCCAATCCATTATTTTCGTTTAGGTTCAACTCAAATCCTTATCTTCCGGATTAGAAGAGTATGAAAAAATACGGGGGGTCACAGCAGTTCATGTCAGAAAAGAGAGATTTGTGCCAAGTAGATGGGCTAAGATGAGATAGCAGTAGAGGGTATCATCGGTAGGAACTTATCAGAGCATATGTGCTTGGATCCTGGAGAGCGGTAGGAAAGGATTCATGTTGCTAACCAACTAGTTTAGGAGGAAAGGCTAAGGTAGGCTAAGCGGACGATGATGATGGACATAAAAATAGAACATAAACCAAAAATGATAGTTAAACATGATATTAGTTTTCTCCCACTTTTCAACTTCAGGAAAAAAAATACAAGAATGCTGCTTTACTAGATGTCTCTTTTTCTATAGGTTGAGCTGATGCGTAATTTGGATGATAGAGATGATCAATACAAGACCTTGTTGGATGAGAAGCTTCATATGGCTGATGGCAGTGGTTTGATTCAGGTACATAGAAAAGAGCTTGGAGACAGGCTTGCACTGAGTTAGTCTTGCTGATCAGAGTATGGTAACTTCGGAACTTATTTGCTCTGAGACATATTGCACACTACCTTTTTACACCATGTAAATGAACTTAGTGCTGTATATAAGTAAATTCATGTTTAACACTGTTTTGTCTGTGCGAATTATGGAACTCGGGATACTGTATTTTATACATTCTGTAAGAAATAGATGGAAATTAAAATAAAACATTCAAAAGAAAAAAAAATGCATTTCTGCATATAACCAAGAAGCTTTAGCAGTGCCAGTTTTACAAAAAAGTAGCCTCATTAAATATGGATCCAGATGATCACTTCGCTTTACATATGCGTTTCAACGTTTGTATACCAGAGAAGTAAATCTGCTAAAAGAATTTAACATGCCACTATAGGTACAAAGAGAGAGATGTATCTTGCATATTAAAGCAAAGATGAGGATAAATGACTAGTTTTTTTCCCCTAAAAATAGCTTCTTTGTGAGTTTTAGAGGAGAGAGAAGACAAGAATAGAAGGGAAGACGGTTTTCCAACTTTTTGTTTATTTATAAGTTTAAGAGAGAAAAAAAATGAATCGTTCATTTCTCTTGTTTGTGAGTTAAGTAGAAAAGAAAAGAAAAGACATTATATTACTATTATATCCTTAAATCGCATATTCATTAGTCTAACAAAGACCATAAAAGCATGATTTTAAAGAAGAACATGGTTCTAAAGGTAAAACAGACTATTCAGTAAAAACATAGTCCTAGAACGTGGTTCTAATGGTAAAATAGACTATTCAGTAAAAACGTAGTCATTACTTATAAGTGAAATGATGTGTTTTTGTATTGAAACCTTCTGACCTGACAGCCATTAAAAATGTAATATTTCTTATCTCAATGGTAATATGGACATTATGAAAGTATTACTTATAGAAGTTTGAATACTCTTCATTTTTTCCTAACTTTGAGATAAAAGATTTGGAGAGAAAGATGTTCAAGCTTTCCTCGCTTTTCGCTTCTTTTCTCTACTTAAAAAAATTCACAAACGAGGGGAGAAAAAAAAAAAAAGGAGTCACTTTTCCTTTTTTCGCTCTCTTTTATCTTATTAAAAAAGAAACTCATAGACAGGACGTAAGGGTGTATTTCTCGACTTTGAGTGTAGTTCTAAGCTCTTTTCCTACAATATCCTTTCTTGAGTTTTAGAGTATTATTATGGTATGGGTGTTTTTTACTTTCAATACGGGTTCTTCTTAAAATACCCATTCATAAACTAGAGTTTCTTTTTCATTTTATATATAAAGATGTTTTTGCCTTTGAGCTTTACATCAAGCTTCTTTTTCTAAAATACTCTTTTTGGAGTCTTTTTGGCTTTTAGTATAGTATTAATCTTCTTTCTTCTTAATACCCCATTTGGATTTTAGATCTCCACAAAGTGCTATTAAATCTATGCCCATATTAGGAAGTTTTGACCTTTTAAAAAGAATCGTACAAAGATTTTTTACCAATAAAGGAAGCTTGCATACAATCAAGTTATCCAACTTTTATAGGCAAAGAACTTCTATAGAATCAAGTGACAACTTTGTGATTGTGGATGAGTTTTGATGGCGTCTTGTTAGCAATTATTTTTAAGTAAATCTTTTTTAATAGTTCAATACTTAATAAGTTGGACTTTTCTTGTTATTTTTTTTGGCATAAGGCATATTGCATGGATTACACTAACCATTACAACAAAAAGGCAATACTAGAATGGGTATCTTTCGTAAGATAAAGACACAGCATTCAGTCAGGTGGTCTCGAAAAGTTGCCAATACTGCCTTAGAGAGAAGCATTGTAAATATAGGGATTGCACGGATTTGGATGCATGAAACTGCATCAATTCCTTAGCTCTTATTGAAACAAGAGTGAGAGCCGGGCCCTTGAGCCGCACGAAATGGCAGATTACTGTGCTACCACGGCTTAGATGAGCCCTGATGAAGGTTGTTGAGGAGCCTTCCAAGGCCAGATTACAACTCGATGGTGGTCATCACTGTCTACTTCAAATCTGGGTGAATTGGCACCAAGATCATTTCTTCGATCCCATAGGAAAGCATCCATCCGCCTCCAATCGAAGCTGGGACTGAGATGTTTCCAGATCATCTTGGGGATGGTAGCCGCACCAGCTCTTGCCAGGCAAGGAACATGGTCGGCATTTAGATCTGCAAGAAAGAGATGGGAGAAAACGAGAAACCGGAAAGCAGATAAAAATGAACAAAAAGAAAGTGAAAAAAGGATCGAGGCGGGGAGGAAGGAGCCCTAGATTTACAAGGAAGAGAGAGGGAGGAGGCGGCTCTCCTCCAAGAGAGACATACTCCCCCCGAAAACGAAACAGGCAACCATATGAGAACTTTTCGCTCGTAGCACCTCCTATTTCTTTGTCACCAAATGCTCCAGAGCAAACATAATGAGTCCACTTCCCGCGACTTCATCTGTAGATCTCCTCTTCCCTTCCAGCAGAAGCACTTCAGAGGCCAATCCAGAACCGTTGTTGGCATGACCTATTGGATGGCTCTTTGTTTCTCTTCGACGTGTAAGTAGAACTTAATTTTTTAGCATCTTGATTCTCTGATTTGAGGGTCTTTATTTCGATATGTATAATTCGATCCTTGGGACAAGTGTGGTGTGAAGTCACCATATGCCATTTCTTCATCCCAGCGCTTCTCCTCTATCGTCGTGCTACTTGTAAAGATTAAATGCGGTGTACCGTGCCAAAATTCTTTTAGTAGGCAACTTAAACTAACTTATTAAAAGTTACTAGTTATTCTAAAAACTTAAGCTGTTAGACAATGGACCCAACAATATTATTATGCTTAACACTCACATACACGTGCAAGCCCTCGAGGACTTGCACTATAATAATAAAATCTTATTATAAAATCTTATCAAACCAGAGTTATATCTTGTTAAGTTACCAGTTAGTCTAAGTTATTAGAGAATAGACTGTACAACGTTATCATGCTTCACACAAATAAGCACTCATGTTGTACATAATTTTTTTTTATTTACAGATTTATATCCATGAAAAGTAAAAAAAAAATTACAAGAAACTCTTTATATCCATCTCTATCAGAAACGTTTATTCTATCGACAGTATCTAAACCTAAATGTCCAGCCTTCTGCTCGCAGCTACTCATTGTTTGGTGAAATACCGATTCAACTGACCAGCACCCCGCATTGGCTTGAACCCCGGTGAGATACAAAGAATGCATTTTGGGAAAGAAAGCTCATTTAGTTGTACGTCTCTTCTCAGATTTTCAAAACCAAAAGATCCGCACAAACTCGTTCATGAGGGATATTTCTCATAGGCTGGCACAACGGGGGGTTAATGACCTAGAAAGCTTCCTGCTTTAAAAAGTCTGTGGCCAGAAGCTCTTGACTTCGTGACACTCCCAGATCTTTTGAGAGCTTTTCACATAACTGCACAGACAAGAGCCCTTGAATTAGATCCGGAAAGATGATGCAAGTGACACACACACACACATTATGGAGAGAGAGGGAGAGTGAACCTGTCTATATACTGTGGGATCCCCATATGATTTTCTTAATTCAACTACATACAAGGATGTGCTTATTTCAAAGACCTGCAAAAATTACAGAGATCGTGAGCTATGGAAAACTTGGAGTCTAGGATTAAGCTATAGTAGGTGACATTCAGTTGCTTACTTCTGCTGCAACTGAAAGATTGCCCGGGCTTCTTTGACCTTTATGCTCTTGCATCACTTTCAGCTAAAGAGATTGGAAATATGTTTAGGAAACGATCAGTTCAATCTGCTTTAGAAGCTTCACTTGTTTTTTAGTTTTGTTTTTCAGTTGAGCAGAATATTAACTCATTTACTAACCCTCCCATTTTTCTTCTGTACTGTGAATCCCATCTGTGTTACTGTATCCTCGATCCTCTCTAGCAATTCTCTTGGGGTATGATTGGATGTAAACCTGATCTTCCGCTCAGAGACATCCTGAAATTCACATAACAGCTGGTTCATACTTTATTGTCTAAATTAAAGATTGCAAGCTCAGTGATAAATCACTGCTTTCGACTTCCATCTTAGCTCTTACCTCTTTCTCAAAGAAGCCAGAGAGGTCCAGGCACGATGACATTCCAATCAACTGGAAGGCGTTGATCATGGTGGGTGATTCTGGATCTTTTTCCGATTTGTATGGCTGCAACAGAGGATAGCATCTAATCAGTTCTGGTACGAGATTTAAGTAGCTCTACGTGAGATGTAAACAAGAAAGAATACTGAGGCCCTTACCGGCTCTTGAACTGACAAGGCTTCGTCATCTACACATGGATCTTCTTCTTCTTCTTCGGGATTTGCAGGAGTATAGTCTTGTTTGAACCATTCATCTGCTTTGATCTCTGCCATTGTCATTCTAGTACGAGGGTTGGGGTCAAGGATCCGCCTTATTAGGTTTCTTGCTCCTGAGGAAAGCCATTTGGGTATCTGAGCGTCCCCCTTGAAAATCTGAAAACCCTCAAGAAGATTAGATGTTGAAATCTCGCAAGACATCTACTCATTCAGCAGAAGCCCAGAGAGAGAGAACATCTACATACAATTCTATATACCTTCTGATAGAGCACTGCTAGGTTTCTATCATCAAACGGTAGATATCCTGTTAGAGTTACATATAAGATGACGCCGCATGACCAGGTATCCGAGGTGGCACCATCATACCCTCTGTTAGAGAGAATTTCAGGGGCAACGTAGTTCGGACTTCCACATGTCGTATGCAGTAACCCGTCATCCTAGTACCAAAAGATAAAGAGTGTAGTGACTAGATGAAGGGAATAAGCTTGTTCTAAAGAGCTGAATTCTGTAGGAAGGCATACCCTAAAATGTTGGGGTAATGCACTCAGGCCAAAATCAGATATCTTTATGTTTCCTCTGGCATCAACAAGCACGTTCTCTAACTGCATTGCACCACAGTAAACAAGCAGAAGAATAAGCGGCAAGAAAACACGGTGAAGTATTATCTGATCCAGCGTGCAGTTCATCATCTGTGGCTTTTTTTTTCTAACTCGTGGGACTATTAAATCAAGAAGCAGGGGCGGAAATTACTTTAAGATCGCGGTGGAAAACGCCTTTGTTGTGACAGTAACTCACGCCATCAATTAGTTGTTGGAATAGTTTCCTGCCTTCAGCTTCTGAGAGTTTTCCTCTTGATGCCTGCAAACCATATATAGGCAGCATAAGCATCTTAGGGTTCAGAATGCGTGGAAGTTGAAAATGCAGATGGAAGGAGCTCCTTACAATTCTGTCAAACAGTTCACCACCATTCACGTACTCGAGGACCATGTAAATTTTGGTTTTGCTCGCTATCACCTGTTAAAATCATCAACCAAGAGCCGAATCAGACATGGCAGCATGTCATGCTACATGTACGCATTTTCTGAAACCAGCAGCTATAACAGAATCGTTAAACGTCAAAGCTTTGTTTATGGCCGAGTTCTGACGGATGGCATGCATTGTGTCTTTGAGATCTCGATCTCAAACCATTGCAACCATTGGACATTTCTTGTTCCCACATCACATATGCTTTAGTCCACGATGCATCTTAGAAACACGTACACTCAGTGTACGGGCAAAAGTTTGTGGGGGGGAAAAAAATGGCGGGGAAGGATACTGGAAACAGAATGGAATCAAGAGAAGTAATGATCTCATTCCCAAAATGTACCAAATCACTCCAAACCGTCACTATGTGAGACAAGAAAGAGAGGGTTCGTTCGATTTTGGAGTGTGAAATACAATTCCCCCAAGGCAAGGATAGCATGGTTATCATGCGTATGCAAAGTGAAGACCTCATATTTCACTACATTTTTTTTTCAAAAAATATACTCAAATTTTGAGGGAAATGATTCTTATTCATTTAATTCCAATAGAACTTATGATGCGTTTGACAATCCAATCAAGCACTTAAAGATTTAAAATATTGAACGGAGGAGTGACCGTATTTGGCACTGTCCAACTACATTTTCCGGTAATTCATAAGCCTTTCAAATACTACTATATAGTTAGGGTTCATTTGACAAATTTTTTTTTTTGGTTTTCAGTTTTTAAAGAGCAGCTTAATTTTTTTTTTTTACAAAAACAAGTGGGTGTTTGATAACTTTTTTTATTTTTGGGTGTTTGGTAACCCTTTTTATTTTGACTTTTTTTTTGGGTGGTTTGCGGTGGCGGTGGTGGTGGTGGGGCGTGGCGGTGGTCGACAGTGGTGGTGGCTGCCGGAGGTGGCTGCCGACAGTCGCCGGTGGCTGCCGGCGGTGGTGGCCGGCGGCCGGAGGTGGCGCCGACAGTCGCCGGTGGCTGTCGGCGGCCGGCGGTGGGTGTCGACGGTGGTGGCCCGCGGCCGGAGGTGGGTGTCGGCGGTGGTGGTCGGCGGCCGGAGGTGGGTGCCGGCGGTGGGAGGGTGTTGGTGGTGGTCTCCAAAAAAAAATCAAAAGTGAAAAAAAAAACCAGTTTTTGGAGTTTTTTTTTTTACTATGCAGTTTAAAAACTGGTTTTTTAAATTAGAGAAGGAAAAAAAAATAGTTACCAAACACACTTTTTTTTTCAGTTTCCAAAACTGAAAAAAAACAACTGAAAAAAAAAAGTTGCGTCAAACGTGGCCTTAGGATCGGGCCATCCCACTGGGGGACCCAAAGTGGGCCAATGATGTGAGTTTGTTTGAATACATGTGGGCCACCAACATAGAGATGAGATGACTGTGAGGATCTGATCCAAAAGTCCAAAAATAATTCGCCACAAGTAGACAAAAATAAAGAGGGCGTGGAATACTAATTATGGGAAGCAAAGCGGGCTTCTTGGACCGACGCGGTTGGGTTGGGACCAAAACAAATGCACCCACCCGAGCTGCCAGCTGGGACCAATTAGTGGGACCCACCAGCACATGCATTCATACGGCGTCGTATAGTAATAATTGATTGAAAGCTGTATGCAAAGAGGGGAAGGCCCAAATGAGATAAACGTGGGCTACATTCAAGGCTGTAAAAAAGGCCTAATGAAAGGGTAAGAATGGTAAATGTTATGTTAATAAAGATTAAAGCATTCTGCGGGAGAAAATTGCACCCGAAAACCAAAAAAAAAAAAAAACTTTTGCGTAAGAAGATGGTGCAGATAATAGAGAGAGAGAGAGACGTACACGTACACGTACACGTACACGTACACGCATGGAATAATATAAGGCCTAATCACGGTACCTCGTATAATCTGACAACATCTGGATGTTTGAGGAGCTTCAAGGTGGCAATCTCCCTTTTTATCTGCCAAAAAAGTAGTAGTTCTTTTCTTGAGCTCCAATTCCCCAGCTAACGAAACTAATTTGATTCATTCAGTAACTAAAAGTCTAAAAGGAACAAATTAATTGGAGATAAATCCATCAGGGTCTCGGAGCAGATTTTGCGCAGAAAACAGACGTAAAATATAAAGGGGCACACACCCTGGAAATTTGCTTGTGCAGGCAGATTCATTCAGAGGATTTAGGAACAATGACAGACAAGCCTCCCTTTTGAGTGACTCTTGGGCTACCCCCTTACATTTACATAAACTCACAGGCATCCACTCTGTTAATTAATTACCCCCCAATTAAGAATCTCCGTTGCAGATTTTCTGCAGGGTAATCTCATAACACCATGCATGAATGAAATCCCTCCCCCACCCCTCACAGGACCACAAAAAAAAAAAAAAAACTTACATAACACAGGAACGAACGAACAGACAAAGATGGTGCAAGCGGACTGATTTTGGGTTCAAAAACATGAAAGAAAAGAAGAAGGCGGCCATGTGATGATGCTGAAGATAAGAGACAAAGATGGTGCAGGGATGAAATTGGAAAGGAGCGAAGGATGACCTGGTCTGTGATTTTGAGATCCACGATACGGGTTTTCTCCAAGATCTTAACCGCAAAGGGGTGGCCGGATTCCACGTTCCTGGCGTACTTGACCTTGCCAAAGTTGCCTTCTCCGAGAGTCCTTCCCAACTCGTACTTCCCCACTCGCATTCCCTCCTTTTCCTTTCCCTCTCTGTTGTTTCCTCCTTGCTTCCCTGCAGCCGCTGCAGCTCTTACCATCAAATAATCCGAGTTATCTGCTCACAAACTGCAAACCCAGAATCCTATAACCCCCCCTTGAAGAATCCCGAGCTGTCTTCTGGGGATGGGCACGCTGTCTCTCCAAACGTACTGTTGAAACCCTGACAAATAATTGGCTGGAGAATAGAAATATATGCGGAGATGATCTGATGCGATGACCTTGTCATTAATGGATAGGTATAGGTATATATATCGGGAGTTAGGAGTGTACCTTCAATTCGTGCCTTTTTCTTTCGGTGCAAAACTTAGCTCTAATATTTATTTTGGGAAATTGTACAAGCCACCCTCATGGTTTGGGTCAGTTGTAAAAAGACCCATGCAGTTTCAAAAGTTGTAAGAAGACACCTGAGGTTTAAAATGTGTTGCATCCGTCAAAACAATCGTTCAAAATAACGGCAACAGTGCGTTTGGTAGAGATTAATTCAACGAAATGACAAAGTTGCCCTCTATTTCTTCTTATCTTCTCAAACCCTAATTTTCTTTCCTACTCTAATCACCTAAACCCTAACCACCGCCACCTCCTGCTGGCATCAGCCCTTCAAGCCAAAACTCTAACCGTTTTCACCAAGCCCCATCCACCACCACCCCTCATTTCTGCCACCACCCAACCTTGTGCGTCTATGCTGCCGCAGCCCCGTCACCATGCGCCGTTGATGTAAGCCCTTCACAATCCCGCCGCCACCATCCCGCATTCCAGCCACAACCAGCGCCACCATCAGCCCCACCCAATCCCGCTACAGCTATCATCGCCCAAACTTATCGCACAAAAATTCGCACAAGCTAAGATTAATTTCGGTGCAGCCGCCGAAAATTCGAACCCTTATCGCACAAACTTAGATCTAGGTTTTCAAATTGCAATGTGCAATTGAAACCCTAGACCTGACTTTGTGCAATTCGGGTAAATCAGATCTGGGTTTAGATCTAGGATTTCACAAACTTTGATGTTGCTGATTTGCCCGAACTTAGATCTAGGGTTTCAATCGCACCTTGCGATTGAAACCCTATATCTAAGTATGTGCGATTAGGGGTGGGGTGATGAGGGCAGTGGCGGCGACGGGTTTTGATAAGGCGGAGTTATGGTGGTGATGAGAGAGAACTGCTTCGGCTTGTGGACACGGCAAACATGGCTGGGTGATGGTGGTAAGGGCGGCGTGGCTGCGAGAAAGAGAGGGCTTGGGCTTGTGTCCATGAATGGCAGGCTGGAGTGGCGACGGTGTGGCTGGGGTGGTCTCTGCTGGAGACTTTTGTTGGCAGCGGTATTTTGGACAGTATTTTCATTTCGTTACGAAAATCGTTGGTTGCAACACATTTTAAACATCAGGTGTCTTCTTGCAACTTTTGAAACTGCAGGGGTCTTTTTGCAACTAACCCAAACCACGAGGGTGTTTTTTACAATTTTCTCATTTATTTTTGTAGTATATATTATAATAATTGCCAAATCATTCAACTTCAATTACCAAGTTCTCATATTAAAGTAATAATAATAATAACCATTTGTCTAGTATGAAATTCATATCTTACCACGTCCCTATCCAGACTTTTATTTTTTAAAACTTATCTTAGCATGAATTCAAGTTGGTGCTCATCGATTTAAATTTGAACTTTCTACTGGATTTAAATCGATTCGCTCTACTCTACAAAAGTATCGAATACAAAACCAATTGATTATAAGTAAAGAAGTCTACAAAGTTTATATATTAGAGTATTAAATATTGCGAATGAAGTTATAAAAGTAAAATCTTGAAATGTGCTGTATAAACTACGATCCCTATTCTCCGAAATAATTGGCTGAAGATAAAAAATAAAAAAAGTACAGTATAATTTTGTAATCTATAGTTATTCCCGAATTTTGGCTTCCAACAAATAATATAGGGCAAATTGCAAAACTATTCCTTTTCCTTGTACTTTAAATTCTAAATGGTCCTTCTTCTATTAGCTTTTATGCATTCCGTGTGCGCAAAAAAAAATAACTTTTTTCGTCCTTTCTATCATTTAACTAGTATTTTATCCGTGCGATGTACACGGGAGCAACTATAGTCAATAAATTATGTAAATAGAATAATAAAAGCACGATACTAAAGTTTTGGATAAAGAATGGAATAAAAAGTGATAGAATCCATATAATGATCACCTAAAATAAACATTTAACATTAAAACTTAACGGAAAAACTAATTGAAAATGATAAAACAATGGTGAAAAATTTTCCATCGTATTATATACAGTACAATTCAACAAAATCTAACAATGAAAGAGTGACAACTTAATTGAAGAACTATGAACAGTGCAAATATATCTATAGACAAAAAATATCAGCACAATAAAGGAATAGAAATGTGGAGAGAGTCATTTGAGTTATAAAATGAGCGTTGATATCCAAGTGAACAAAATATGACGGCTAGATGAAATAAAAAAAATAAAACAATAAAAGAGATAAGTGATTTGTGTTTTGTGATAGAGAGAAAGACTCACCATAGAGATAATTGTCAAATTTTAAGTTTCATAAAATGGGATTATCTCAAGGGAGGCTATAGTCAACTTATTATCATTTTGTGAGAGATATTTTTGAAACTTAAGTAGGATTAATAGGTTTAAAATTTTTGAAAATCTATTTTACAAATTTAGAATTTATAAAAGGTAACTTTTGGGAAGAGAAGGTCAACTTCGTATTTTATTCTGAGAGATAATTTTAGATTTTTAAATAAGATCATTGAGTTTAAAATTTTTGAAATCCATTTTGAAGTTAGATTGCCATAACAAAATTCTAAAAAAGGAAACAAATATATAAGTAAATATAAAGGGACATTATAAAAAATCACCTAAGAAGATAATTACTTAGATTTAAATTTTTTCCTCAATAAGATTAGATATTCTAGGTATAAAGATAATAGTAGCTAAAATTTAAGTTACTATACTGTAAATTGTCTGTGGAGGGAGGAAAGAGAGAGAGTGTGCATTCAAGATTAGAATTAAAAAAATTATAATAAAAAAAAGGTCACGTGGCAAGCTGAAAAAGTATCCACAAAAGCAATAATGTGACAACTTTCTCTTAACTTCAGCTTTCATATATATATATATATATATATATATATATTAGATTTGTTCTATGAGCTGAATTTTTGGAAGGAACTGGGAAGAGATAATAGCTCTAAATTGTCAACCATTAAAAGAAGAAAAAGAAAATTCCAAACTCGTCCTTTTCATCCATTTTCAACAAACCTATTCATCATGTGATATCCACGTCCCATCTTTCTCATCCAAATCCTATCAAAGGAAGAAGGAGGACAGAGAGAAAGAAGGAAGAAGAAATAAGAAAGGAAATAGAAAATGTGAAGTGTCGTCCTTTTAAATTTAACGTAACAGATTAGATCTTCAAAAATAACCAATTAAGTGATTGAGAATTGAGTGAAGGACAGAAATGGAACAAAATTCAGAAAATAAGGTGAACTTAGCAATGTGAGCAAACGAAGAAGGGCAAGTTTTGCAATTTACCCAAGAAAATGATTACTAGTAGAACTTGCTGCATTTTGTTTCAGTTTTATTGTATTTTCTAATTATTATTATAATAGCAGTAATAATAATAAATGTGGTGGGTTGCCCACACGGAACACGAGTACGCACCCACGACCCACGTTACGTGTAATATGTTTAATGGATCATTTGACCCTTTGCTTACTTTTGCTTGCTAACATTCCCAAACCATTGTTTTTGACATTTGACTTCATTCTTACGGCATTTTACTCTTGTTTTAAACGCGTCTGTTCATTGAAATAACTTTTCATATTACTTTCTTTCTTTCTTTCTTATTGGCCTTACAACAAAGGTGCTTTGAGCTTAATATGTTCTTGGATAGTCACGTCATACATGGTATCGTTTCATCTGTCTTGTAAACGATCGTCAAGAAGTTACTTCAATCCCATGCCCGCAACACACGTTTAAAATTCCCTAACATGTCATTTTGAATGAGTTCAGAGTCGGGTTGGGTGATGATTATGAACTTAGTACAGCCAGCCATATTGAAAAAAAGAAATCAGACATTTGACTTTATAATCTCATGTGTGGATCTCAATCTAGAGTTATGAACTTGTCAAAGTATGGCCAAGGGAACATGAAACTCTGCACCTCCGCGGGTGACCACCACCATGATTGAGTGTATAGTATACCCATTTTGATACGTCAATCCAATATCATCGAGGCTAATTATGGATCCCCTCACCTTTTCTTATCTAACTAGTTAGGTACTCACGCCTCCCTTCCGGGTACTTTTCAACAACCCTAACAATTACACAAAGTATATGAAAGGATAAATAAACGACGTTGTTATATAAATGTTGGAAGAATATTTTGCACCGAATAAAATCAAGTAGATGAAATTTTGGTTGAAATCTTAAGTTTCAGTTTTAGCAACCAACTAAATTGCTTTTCCCGCGTTGTCTTTCGCCATGGCTTTGGATATTAACTTCTCTCTATTTCATTTTTACAATTCTCAAAAGGTTGTATTTGTTCATAAATTTCATAGTACAAGTAATGTAACTTTTCCATTCTCGTTATAAAAGCAAAATGCTAAAATCCATATTTTCATATATTGTTTCCCTTTTCCTTAAAATGAATGTATATGTTTAATGAAATTGGTAAATTTTTAGAAAATACCATGAAAATGTGATCATGCATCTATATCACACTTATAGAACTCAATCGTATGGAAGTTGGGTTGACGGTGTTAATTAGTCACCGGTGGAATGTTGGCATTGGTTTGAGACGTCATTGGTTGGTGGTGTCGTCAATTTGAGGGATGAAGAAGACAGGGAAGAGATAATGACGTTTTCTATTGTGTAGTTCTTAACTGAGTGGCACGTGCGTATTTTGTATCAAATCATGGGTAAAGTATTAAAATCAATGAAAATGAACTTAGACCTTTTATTTAGTGTTAGAATAGTATATGATACCAAAAGTAAATCATGACTTGCCAAGGTACATATATATATATGATATACTTGTATATGTCGCTTTATCCATGTCACCACAGCATGCCTTTGCCAGCCCATTTTATTCTAATCTCCATGGGCAATTAGGCAATTAGGCATACGCAGACCAACTTATGAAAGAGAGCCACGGGTACACTTAGCCATTCATCTCATGTTACGTTATGTTTGGGGTGGCGGGTTTGTTAGGACCGTCATTTAACTATATGCTATTATACTATTCTGTCGTATGTCACCTTTTGACTATGCATCCACATAAACTCATTAATATATGTTTGATTTACCGTCTTTTAAAGAGGTAATTTCTTTTTCTTATCGTAGTGTTGAATACGTCGATCGTAATTTTCCTTTTCATGTTATTAAATTAACACCGTGTGATCGAATGATAAAGAGCATTTCGAGTTAGTTTAGCCAACTTTTGAATCCAATAAGCGCAAGCAAACCTCGTTGACAATCAACTTAGCTAATTTCAAATATTACTCATCATTTTACACTTGCTTTGTTCTTGGAATCACACCAGAAAATCATATTTGCCATGTCTCTTGAATCTTAAAATATGAAAAGGGTCGCTAAGTCAAATTGTTGGTTACCCAAAAGTGAAGAAATCCTACGCAGAACTTGTACTTTAGTACACAGTTGTCTGAATTGTCCATCTGCCGTAACTCTAGAAGATCTCGGTCAATTTTTCCTATCCATTTTCAGCTACCATGCATATGAGATGGAGATTCCTTTTCTTTGTTCAAGTTATCTCCCCAAGTATCTGGAAAAATCAAAAGTAGAAAATGATTCGAATATTTGAGACGTGATTCCTTCACAAACGGTGTTGGTGCCTAAAATTTGGATAACTTTAGCAGGAAGAAAAGTAGAACTGGCTAGTAGTAATAAACTGGGATGTTGTTATTATCATCATAATCATCATCATTATTATTATTATTATTATTTATGTTATAAATGTGTAAATCAAACATGAACTTGTTCGTTAAACACTTGGATGGCGTGATAAGCAACAAAAGTGACACCTTTGAATTGGAAAATGTACAAGATGAAGAAGTCATGGCGCCGATCAATAATCCTCTCGTACCAAAAACCACTGCCATATGATCGTAGCTCCAAATATTAAAAGTCAAATTGGAACGTTCCTACAAATAGTGATTAGAGGAGAGGCTTCCAAGCCACATCTTCTTACCCAATAATAAGGATAGGAGTAGCCTGGAAGTTAAAGGGACTGCCAAAATACACCAAAGCAGGAATCTAAGGCTGAAAATTCAGTAAACGCGGTACTGTGCTTCTCAGTATTAGTATTATTATTATTATTATTATTAAGCTATCACTTGCTTTTACTGTATGTTTCTTCTAATGGATATATTTTTTTTCAATAATAAAAGACAAGGATGAATAGAAATGACGATAACATTAAAGGTCCGTTTGGTTCACTATTTTAAATCCTCAATTTCGTAGTGATGATCAAAATTTCTTTTTACTGTTCATTTTTAATCATCTTTTATTTTTATTTTGAAAAAATCTCACTTAAATAGTGAAAAAAATGTAAAACACTTTAGATGTATTTTCACTTTTTCCAAGACGATTTCCTTAACGAAAAGGAAAATGTCTTCGTCAAGTCATTACCTTTTTTAATCTTTGATGTCACCCCCATTAAAAGAGACCCTCACTTATCATCTCTCTCTCAATAAGACAAGCCTCCTCCTGGCACGTGGCTTAGTACGATACTTTGGAAGTGAAAGTAATAAATATAACATGATAAACGTTTGTGTGAATAGTAAAATATGGGAAAGATTGATCAAAATATTTATAAAAATAATAAGTACGCGTTTTGACCCAAAAAAGTGACTGAAAGTGTTATAAGCACATAAGGCATTCAAAAAAGTAACTAGAAGAAGCTGGCCAAAATGCTAGAAGTATACAACCTAACTGTCTAACATTTCTCCAATGGTCCAAGGCTTTTTTGTGAAAATAATCTCAATGCTTTCGAGTTATTGCATTGGTTGAAACAAGTTCCAGTGCACACAAGTATCGACAATCCTCTATTCTTGACTAATAAAGATTTTTTTTTTAATCGTAAAATTTTGATGCACCCAGTACCTTTCTCGTATTATGTGGTTGGCAACTACAAAATGTTCGTGCACAACTTATGTCAAAACTCCGTGCGTGACTGCACATGGTGTAGCTGCCGGACGGTGGCCTATATGTATATTCTATGGGTCTACTTCTTTGATGTTGGTTAGATCTGGGTTGCTAAGGAGTGCCGGGCAATTCGGTCACCACAGAGCACGTTTGCATTTTGGCCTGATTATAGGGTGCTTCATATATATATTAAGCAATGCGTAAGACATATTGGCATGCGTCCAATTCTAGGTTCGGTTGACTTATATATTATGTATTATTTGAGTTTAAGACATCATATTGGCATGTATTTTAGATAAAGTTGTGCTGCTTCTGTAAATCTGGATTTTTTTGGTGGCCATTGGCTTTCAATTACCTCCCCACGGTCGATATCAAAGCTGGCGAGACTCTCGATGGAAGCTTTTGGGAAATATTTCAGGTTGTTCTTCTGCCAACGAAACTAGCCACAACTTAAAAGGAAAATCTAGAATAAACGCAGAAATCAGAGCCACAAAGCAGGTATCGTGCCGTGAGTCGGGGTTGCAATCAACCGTTGAGCAGACATTCATTTGGCCAACCAACCACGAGAGCTTTGTTTGTGGCTGTGCCTACATTGGATCTTAAATGATGTGAGATATTTCTATGCTGGCCTGGGGTACTCGAAAGGGACCATTACTTGTGGATTCATGTGTATTATTGTTGGCAATGAGCCGTGTGGTCATACTGATTGTGCCCTGCTAATGTACTGTTGAGAATTTGAGGGAATCAGAATCACTAAATGAAGACTTTGAGGCGCGTGATCGCTTTCTTTAAGACTTTATTTGTCCCCACTCGAAAACGAGTTTGCTGATGGGTTAGTGACAAATAATCCTCCAGAATACAACAAAGTCAGTAGGAATCTGCAAACAGCAAAATCGAAAATTCCTCTCGGAATTCTCTTTGAAGCAATGTACGTTTTGGCTATAGAAATTTTGCAGAAAGAAAAGACTTCGAAAATTTCAAAATCAGTATCTTGAAAGAACTGAAAATCAAGTATTTATAAAAATCTGACAAGGTATGAATTTTGGATAGACACAACTATTGGGAAATCAAAACAGTTGTAACAGTTAAAAAAATAACTGTCAGAAATGAATTTTTGAATAAATCAAAATTCAAATAAATTACACACCTTTACAATAAAACTATTTAAAAAATACAAAAAGTTTTCTAAAAATAAATCACATTTTTTTCGCGACCGCGGCAAGCGTGCTAAGTGCTAAGTAATATCCCACATTGGATGTGGAATAGTATGAGATGACCCTAATAAGACCTTGTCAAGAAACTCATAAGTACCTACTTGACTAGCCCTTTTGAGGGAGACAACGCCCTGTGGTGGGGCCGTGGACCGGGTTGTTACAGAGTTAAGTGCTAAGTGCACCTAATAACGCGCACCCGCACGCGGGTAGTATGGGGACTAGCACACTTTAGTCTTACTACCAAGTATAAGGTAAAAGCACTTTTGCCCTTATAAACCCTTTTTAAAACCCACTTCCAAGTAATGTGGGACAAAATAGTGAGTTGTTTTTCAAACAACTCAACTCACAAACCCAACATATACTACTCCAAATCAGCTCCAATGTTCATGGGTATATATGAACTGCCATCTCACATTGTTATCTCTATCTATTAAGGTCAATTCTTCTTCTTTTTTTTTTGTTTGTGGAGGGGGGGTTGCAAAGGACAGTAACAAAAAAGGGTTGTGGAGAAGCGGATTATTATTATTTTTTTTGAAATCTTAGTTGTAGTACGGAGCTATAATTCTTCATTTGACCTAAAGTAACTTTCGACAGAATTTAGTAGTAAAAATTAAAAGAAAGCACAAAGTTTAGATATGAATGAGAAGTTATAGAAGAGCGTGTTTTATGAGATAAAGTGAAAAGAAAATGTTGGTTGAGTTAAAACGACTAAAAACGCAAGTATCTATATCCCATCCTTGCACCAATACATTAAGAAACCAAAATACTAGTTAGGATCTCCATGTCGGATGTCCCACTACCTACCCTAAGATTTTCTGCTCGTCTCAATGTGCATCACCTAGTGCTAGCCGGAATAACAATAAAGTGACTCCCAAATGAGTTGGCCTCGTCTAATCAAGGAAGTTCCTTGAAAATTAGGAGCGCATTGTTAGATATAACTCTCTTCATCAAATAAATTTTGGCTACTATCCGGTTGTAGAACCTTTTACAATTCCGTATTTAATGATAATTGAGTAATATTTACTAATTATTTTTAATAAGTTTTTAGCGACACTTTTCAACAACAATTCTTAAAAAGTGTTACTAGATAAAAACGGTGACACGCACGGCATTACTTCCAGCCGGTCACATGTGGATCACGTGTCAGAGCTTCGTGGTAGTGGGAACAGACAAGATTATAATTCAGTCTAGTCTAGATCAGGAAGTGGGAAAAGGTAAGAGGAGCCAACATTTTCCAGCGTCTGCATGTGGAGCTGCTGAATCACAAGGATGATTGGGTGAAGTAGGTCGTAATAAAGAAGCGATGTCCCCTCCGTAGAGGCCATCTAGCCAGACAAACTATGAATGAAGCACAATCATTCAGTTGAGTGGTCATGGCCGCATGATCCCCCGGCTGGTCACATGTTGTGGTTCACGTTTGAGCTTTTTGGGGTTGTGGCGCACAGTTTTTTGACCTCGACAACCTTGACAACGTCACCCAAAACGCAGCAAAAGCAAAACAACAAACACATGCATATCATGTGGTGGTGGTGGTGGATGTGGATGTGGGACTTGTGATCTACTTCTTTTTTCCGGCTCGATCTCCTTTTGTGGTGGAACTGAGAATGAAACGAAGTTGTGCTGCCAACGCACCCAACGATAAAGTTTAGCAATCATGTAAATCAAACTATTGAGTGCTATAACATACTCGAACATGCACGCGTGGTTCACCGGTAACACAAATCATAAAAGTTCTTGCACTTAGCAACTACGGCAAAAATTTGATCTACCAAAGAATACAATGTTTAGTTTGCGGATGCCTTATATCCTGTGAGATGATAGTCTCGAAAATACATATTACTAAAGAGTCAGTTGGCCGGTTTGATTTTTTGGTACATCTATTAGTCTGATTTGTTGCCTACTATGATCGAACAATATATACGTTCGGTGACACAACCGGTCCACTATTGATAGATATCCTCTGGATTTGGTGTTGTACTCCATAATTCAAGTCAAATATTATGGCTACAAGAAGGACTGTTCCTCTGATAGCATATTAACTTTTTAATCTCGAGTGAGCTCGATCTTGTTGATAACTTTTGTTAGTTAGTGTATTAAACTTATAATAAGGATAATCGTAGTCACAAACATGTAATAAAATCGTTTCTTTAACAAAGAAAAATAAAGAAAAAGTGAATAGTGGTGGGGTACATCTTTGACAAGATTTGCAAATATGAAGCACATGTGAATGTTCAAAGATTTGCAACAACTCCACCAATAATGTACATCTGCTCCAGAGTGACCTGACGAAATATAACTCGAGCAATGATAAGACGGATAGCCACACCTAGAATCAGTATAGGGATCTTTAACATTGTCAAACTAAACAAAGGATGGCATAGGTAACGTTATTTTACCGGCATTTAGAACATTATATATCAGATTTAACAAAGGATGACAAAGTAAAATAGCTCGTTACAAAGTTTCATCACAAATTTTGACTGCTAAAGTTGTAGCGGGCGAGCCAATCTTTTAAATGTAAGAAATCCTTAATGCAACAAAAAATATCGGTTTCTTTTTTTGCTTTTCCATGCAGGTCGGGAGCAAAATTTTCCGAGCCCCCTTATTTTGAGTGACGCGGTGACACTCGTGCGATGTGCCTGTTACTAATCTTGCGAGTTGGTCGTTTGTTGCAGAAAGGCCATTAAAGGACAGTTGACGGAAATTAGGAAGAGTTGGTCCAGAAAGAAACATCTTTTCCCCTTGGCGGACGAACTAGCGAGAGCACAAACTTCAATTTCTACTGTACTCCAGTCCAGGTTGTCCTCAATGCGGGCTTTCCTGCCTACGCGTTCTTCTGCGTATGAAACAATGGGCTAGCCAACCGTCAAAGTAGCCCATCTTAGCAAAGGAGTTCCTTACTCTTAGCCCATCTACTGATATGATACGAAACCCGTTTATTGGGCTGGCAGTAATAAAGAAGGGCCCAACCACTCCCCTTCCTCTTCTTTTGTTCCATCATTTACCCTGAAAGCTCACCATGTAGAAGCAACGCATTTTCCTTGGTCCTTTATCCTATGGTGCAATACTCTCCTGAAACCTGATCTTCATACGATTGGGAAAAGAGACTCTGTTTGATAATGCAACATAACCCACACATAAAATCAAATGACCCTCTACCACCATTTTGGGACGGACATGGAGAGTCAAAAATTAGAATAACATGTACAGGCTAACCTTTTTAAAGGAAGAAAGAGTGAGGGAAGTGTAGATATAGAATTTGGTAACAAGAATATCAATCAAACACCGCATCAAAGTAACGAAGAACTCGAGATTTACATAGATTCTCACACTGAACACAACATACACCATGCATCAACAAAAGCTTTTTAAGTTGCACAAAATAGAAAGTTGTCCCGCTCACGAAAACAATCCATATTGCATGCGCAGCTCCGATTTAAAGCTCGTCGTCAACCTCGGCACCCGCAATGCTTTCCTTGATCTCCTGCGATTTTTGCTTCGCCGCTCCGTACTTGGAAGCAATGGTTTCCTTGGCAGACTCCATTGTCTCCCCAGCCTTGTTCTTGGCAGCCTCATAACCTTCCTTAGCCTTTTCCTTGGCCCACCCCAGGTGCTCTTCCGCCTCCGCTTCCTTCGTCCTCGCCTCTTCTGCCGCACGCTCCGCCATCTCCTTCGCCCTCTCCTTTGCCTCCTCCGCCTTCTTCCACGCCTTCTCTTTTGCCTCCCCAGTCATGTGCGAGGCTTCCTCCGCCGACCGAGCCGCCTTCTCCTTTGCCTCCTGGGCAGCCTGGTATGCCTTCCCTTTTGCTTCCTCGGTTTTTCTGGAGGCCTTCTCCTTTGCCTCCTGCGCTGCCTCGTACGATTTCTCCTTGGCTTCTTCAGTTTTCTGGGAGGCCCTTTGCTTTGCCTCCTCGGCCGTCTCGTATGCTCTTTCCTTGGTCTCGCCCGTCTTGCGACTAGCCTCCTCGGCCATTCGAGCCGCCTTCTCCTTTGCTTCCTGGGCCGCTTGGCAGGCGCTCTCTTTGGCCTCCCCGGTTTTCTGAGAGGCTTCCTCGGCCGCCTCGTAAGCACTTCCCTTGGCTGACTGGGCTTTCTCTCCAGTCTTGTGTGAAGCCTCCTTTGCCTCCTCGGCCGTCTCGTAAGCACTTTCCTTGGCTGACTGAGCTCTCTCTCCAGTCTTGAGTGAAGCCTCCTTTGCATCTTCGGGTTTTAGCCCGAGGCTTTCGGAGATTTTTTCCTTGGCCCACCCTGTCCATGATTCTGAGTTCTCTTCAGCCTTCTCTCCTTCCTGTCCGGTATACTTACCTTTTGCCATGTCCTCATGCTTGAGGTAGGCGCCAGTAGTACCATGGCAACTGACGGCAAGGACCACCAGCGTCACTACCACCATCATGGAGACCACCATGTTCCATCTTGTCATTGCTCGAGAAGTAACCATAATGATCAAAACTAAGACCTACAATACTATCAACTGATCAAGCGTTCACACGAGAAGAATGTCTGTTCGACTTTGAATCAAAAGCAGCTAGCAGATGCGAAAAACAGTAATCGAAGGCCCCAAAGTCATGAGAGAGTGGTGATGGGTCGGATGTGATTGGATTTTTTGTGGATGGGACTGAAAATTTATTAAGCAAAAGTGGGGAGGGGAGAAGGACGTGGGGGTTGGAGAAGAGACGAGTGGCACGTAACGTGGCCTTCATGTACGGCGGGGCTGTACAGAGCTGCACGTATCGTTCATTGACTGCTCCAAGTGTCACCTCGTTGGCGGCAACAGAGTAACATTATATTGGTATTGGTATTGGTATTGGTATTGGTATTGGTTGGTATATTGGTATGTATATATATATATATATATATAATAGGATTCGATTGATAGTGTCTATGCCTTCTAAACTATCAATCTAATTTTATCAGATTTTTGAATTTTTAAATAATAAAATATTAGTTGTCATATCTTCATTGGCTAAATATTCTAACTACTCCCACGCCCAGGCCTAAGGCCCTAAACTTTAGCCACGAACCCCACATTTTGCCTAATTGCTCCAATTTTTCTCTTAAAGAAAACCTAAGGCCTTCACTTCTTCTATTTGTTTTTCACGCCGCCCTTAATCATCTTCCCACAGACCAACAGAACTGCAGTCATCATGGCCACCATGGTGGACGGTTAGGCAAGCTGGGCTGGGTGGGGATTTTAAGGGGTGTGGGTGCTAAGGTGGAGGGACGGGGGTTCCATTTTCTTTTATGCATTTCCCCTTCCCTTTCCCTTTCCCCTTCCCCTTCTCTGCATTTCCTTTTCCCTTAACGACTCTGCAATTATAGAGTGGTTATGCGATTGGCGGTGGTTGGGCGATTGGCGGGGGATGGACGTCTAGACTCGGAGGTCGTGGGTGGCTGGCGGTGATGGGTTGTAGAAGATAGGTGGGGCGGCACAGATGGAGGCCTGGTGGAGATTCACGAGTGACGGCTGTCGTGGGTGGGCTGATCGATTGAGGCCTGAGATGGGTGGTCGTTGGCGTGCATTTGGCGAATCGCCGCGGCGGCGTGGTTGGGCCTGGTGGCGGGAATCGACCGACTGCGACTGTTGGTGGGTTGATTGATGGAGGCTGGACATAGGACTCGACCGAGTGGCTGGATCATAAATGCACACCGATAACACCATCAGGTACTATACCCTTTTTCTCCCTCCAAAAAACCCATGATTTCGTTTCCAAAAATGGATGCTTATTTTGCGTTTGTTTTTACAGGCACAATGCAAAGCGCAGGCACTGGCGCCGCACCACTAATGAAAACGAACTTATTGTATGATTCGGGGAAGTAATTTCTTATTTGCGTCTGTAACATTTTTATACGTATACCATGTTATATGGTTTGTTTTCATTAGTAATGTCGGTTCAGATTTTGATGAATGCGTGCCATGTGTTTGTAAAAAGTGCTAAACGACTTGAGCATTTCTATATCCACGTTAAAGTAATGATATTGGTATAGAGATTTTCTCATATGTTCTTCCCCTATTAATTGTGCGTGGTTTTTAGGATATCTTCATTGGCAGTGTGATGCTGATGAATGGGACTTGAGTCCATGAAAGCCATGTGAAGGCTTTATGATTTGGCTGCCAGTTGGTGATTAAAAAGAACGTGTGTTTTGATCTTTATGTAGAAAGTACTTACCGGGTTAAGGCGTATCAATTTGAAAAATTTACGGTAGTGACTATCTGATGCCGAAGGCGAATGTACTTTATTGCATGGGCTATAGACTAAAATCCTGTTGACAACCCAGCTAATCTGAGTTAAATTAAATCATGTCTTTCTTTATGAAATGATTTTCACTATTTTCCAAGGCATGAAGTGAATGTAACAGATCCTTACTTATTTTCATGTAACATTAAAAAAAGAAGTGAGTACTCATTCCTTCTCGATCCCCATGCTCATGGTAAACTCATAATTTGTTGTATATCTTTTTTATTATTATCGTTTAGATTAACGTATATTTTCTATAATTGCACATGCATCATGTGTGCTGACTATGCTTTTTTTTAAAAAAAAAATTACTAACTATTTATATAACCTTACAAATGATATGATAAGAAATAGTAAAATCAGCAATGATGTGATAATATCTGGTCATAAACTTTAATTAAAAAGACGTACCTAGAATTGAAAAAATAATATTCATTGGAGATTAATTTTTATCACTAATAATGAAAATGAACTTAGTGACCAAAAATGAACTCATGAGTTAATAAAGATAATGCTACCACGTACCATACCTATCCAAACAAAAGCAGCCATAACTCACCACATGCCATCTGCCCATTGCCAGCACCAATTCACGAGTTTTTGAGTTGTTATGTTTGGGTCGAATCGCTAAAGTTTACACCATGTGCACATATTCTCCTGTTGTTTAACGTGTACGCTACTATACTATCTAAGCCATCGGTTCACAGAAGCGAGAAGGAAAAAAGCGAGAGCGGTAGGACGGCAAATTTGACATGTACGTCTAACGGTTGCTTGCACTTTCTATTTATTCTGTAAGGTGTTGTTTCTATTGGATTGGTAAAAACCTTAAAAAAAATGCAATGGGTATTAGTAGGAGATCTTTTTTGTTTACTAAAGGTAAAGGAGTTAGTTTACAAGTACTTTTGTTATCCATGCACTTAGCTAGAAATAAATAAGCTTTTCAAAGACCACCCAAAAAGGATAATTAGAGAAAGGCCTCAAGAAACATGAAACCAAGGAAGGGTGAAATTGAATCCCAAAACAGGTCCACCATCAACCAGGGCTTAACTCTAGAAACAGCCACAAAGCTGCATTCCAAATCCGAAATATACGTGCCAACAGAACAATATAAAAAGGAAGAAATTTTGAGTCCCCTGCTGATAGTTGATGTTTTCCCAGATGATAGCTATGTTCAAGCAGAGCCAGTGAAACATATAACAAAAATATAAGCAAAAATACATTTCCGGCTTGGGATACAGTTATAATTTACTATCTTGGTTAGACGATTTTCATGAATACATGACCATATTCGGTATCAACTTTTTATCAAAAAGATCAAACATTGTTGAACCATCCCTTTGCATGAGGATGAGTTGAGTAATCCTCCTTTTCTTTTTTTCACAATTGCGTCTTTTTATCAATCATACTCAATTACGTGTCACCAACTTAATAGATTCCTAGCCCAACAAACACCCAATCCAATTTTCTAGAATTTTTGATTTATTTTATATCAACTTAATTACGGGTCACCAATTCATTGGCCAAAAAAACAGCTTAACTCCCATGCAAACTTCCATCACACCCACGTCTCCCACTTCCACCACTTCATCACCTTCCCTAAAAAAGCAAACCAACAGAAACAAAATCAGCCGAGAGTTATTTCCATTTTCTTGCACTTCAAGGGAGCAAAAGAAGCATTTCAATTTCTATTCTGGGCAACGTATGTGATTTCTTTGTCAGTGGTTTTTGCTTTCCTATTCTGGGCACTGAAGGTTATTTCAATTTTGTTGCATTTCAACTCTTTTCCTTGGCAGCAACAGAAAGCAAAAGAAGCATTTTTATTTCTCCCTCTGAGGTTATTTCTATTTTCTTGGAGTTCAACTCTTTTCCTTGGTTGCAAAGAATGGTTGCGGATGATATCTTTACACCATTTGCTTTTCTATATCTATTCATGTCTTTGATGGTTCTTATTCTCGGTGTTCCCAGGTCTTTGCGATTTTGGTACTACGCATAATCTATTCATGTTCACTCAGCAGCATTAGTTATGGCTTTTATGTGTCTATTTTTTCCTTTGATCGTGATTACCTTTACATATTTGCAACTTTATCTGGTGTTTTATAGATGACTTGGGCTTTTTACCTAAGAGAATTTCAACTGATGAGAAAGCAGTTGTAGTTTTCTATTGATTATAACATGAGCATATTTCCATTTTCTTGCAGTTCAAGGGAGCTCCTTGGTAGAAATAGAAAGCAAAAGAAGCATTTCCGTTTCTATTCTGGGCAACGTGAGTATATGATTTCTTTGTCAGTGGTTTTTGCTTTCCTATTCTGGGCACTGAAGGTTATTTATATTTTCTTGCAGTTCAACTCTTTTCCTTGGTAGCAATAGAAAGCAAAAGAAGCATTTCCACTTCTCCCGCTGAGGTTATTTCTATTTTCTTGGAGTTCAACTCTTTTCCTTGGTTGCAAAGAATGGTTGCGGATGACATCTTTATACCATTTGCTTTTCTATATCATTTTCTTTCCTATTTTGGGCACTCAAGGTTATTTCTATTTTCTTATAGTTCAAGGGAGCTCCTTGGTAGCAAAAGAAGCATTTCCATTTCTCCCGCTAAGGTCTAAGTCTTCTCAGCAAGTCTTCTCTACAATTGGTTTTTTATTCGACCATACTTAACATATGCCATGTAAGAGACACTTTGAAATGCAGTGTTTGCTTATTTTCTAACAAACTGGAACTCCCCCTCTTTTGCTTTCTTCGTATTTTGTAAATATCACCGGCCATAATTGGAAACCAATATCTTCCCGTTTCAGTATTTGTGGGAACTTTCATGCACGACCTTTTGTGTAATTATTTCCGTGGGTGAGCTTCTGCTTTGTGGCTGTAAGGTGCGGGATTAGGGGGGGAGAGAGAGAGAGAGAGAACACAGACAGTTTGTGTGTGTGTGTGGTGAGTGGAAAGGGGAGGGGGAGCCATGGGTTGTGGGACGTGGGTGCAGGGTGGTGGGGGTATTTTCGTGTTGTGGGGGTGGTGATGGGTTAGTGTGAGTGGGGGTCGTGGGGGTCCGCATGCATAGTAGGGGGTGGTGGGGGTCGTGAAAGTTACTGTTTGAGGGGTAAGGGGGATTGTGGGGTGGTGGGGTATTTTCGTTATTGTGGGGTCGTGGGTAATGGGGTGGTGATGAGGGGTGGGTAGCGGTCGTGTGTAACCCCCTGGGGTGGTGATGGGGTTCGGGGGTAGCGGTCGTGGGTAACCCCCCGGGGTGGTGGGGTTGTGATGGGGGTTCGTGGGGAGTGGGTAGCGGGTAGCGGGGGGTTTGGGGGTGGCTGATGTGTGAGAGAGAGGGGTGGTGGGTGGTGATGAGGTTCATGGGTAGCGGTCGTGGGTAACCCCCTGGGTGGTGGGGTGGTTTGGGGGGTGGCTGATGTGTGAGAGAGAGGGGTGGGGGGTTGGCGGGACTGTGTGAGAGGTATGTGTTGTGTGTTGTTGGGTTAAGGTGTCTGTGCAGTGGAAGGTGGCTGGGTATTGCGGTAATTAGGGTCGCTGGGTAGTTGGGTTTTAGCCAGGGGGTGGGGGGTCGTGGGTGTGGTGGTTTTACTTGGACTGTGCTGGGTGTGGTACTCAATATTATGTTATGTTTGTAAAAAAAAGAAGATTCCTTTTTGTAGAATGCTATTGCTCTCAAGTTCAAGACAGTTATTCAAATTGCAGTATTTAACAAGAATTTGGGTTTACGTATGAAGTGTTGCAATGGTGCAATGGAACAACACCAAAATGTGTCACATAGAGCAATTATTTTGCACTACGATGCATAGGAGAAACACTATAGTGGGTTATGAAATTTACACGCAGACACGTGCAATAGCAAAATGTCTTTCCTATTATTGCCTGTGCTGCATCGCTTTACACTTCATCCCGACGGGCAATATAAATTATAATTCTGATTCTCCAACAAAAAAAACCCGTGCATAGCATGGGGTTTTAGCTAGTTGGTATTGGTATCGGTATTGGTATTCGGTGCTCGTGGCCTTAACGGGAGGGCAGATATCCATCTCGTGGATGGCTGGTTCATCTAAAAAGACTAAAATGACAATTAAACCTGTTTTTTGCTTTGCTATTGCTTGCTAGAATGTATACACGCTGCATTTTGTCACGAATTTTTCTTCTACAAAGTGAAGGACCTTGCCACAAACTGCGCAAACAACAGTTTTAAGTTAGAAACCGAAATTATTGTGGGAGTGAAACTAACATCAGAGAGGTGGTATAATCGACGGAAAAAAAATGAGACTCGAATAGATAGCATTGAGAAACAGTCGCAAATGCACTAATAGAAGATAAATTTCTGAAAAAAAAGAAATGGCAACGCTAAAGGTATAGAGAAGCTTAAAACATGTAAAATAGAAGACAACTGCGCATCGCCGACACGTGCATGCAAATCAAAGTGGTACTTAAAGCATAAGACAGGGGTGCTTGTGTAAAACTCTGTAGTGACGTGTGCCTTAACAACTTTGTAATACCTTTTTAAGGTGTGTGAACTAATGGAATCTACTTATAAGTTGAGATAAAAAAAAAGCATCTACAAAAACGTACCTGAAGTCGAGTTTTATCAAAACTACCGAGATATCTATACTATTATTCAAACTCAGAGTTCTATTTGTTCTTCAAATGCTCTGGTTTGTACGCGCGCGTGCTGTCACGTCTTGACGGGATCATGTGTAAAACATAATTCTGAAATATGTTAATCCTCTGGCGTTTGGAAAGAAAGTATCTGAGCCGACTTCTTTAAAACAATGTATAAAATATTAAAAATATCTTCAAGAGATTTTTTTGGCCGAATACGCTAAGTACTTTCTCAATGCTATTTATGTTACAACTACTTTTATCTATTAGTCTCCTACTCCTAATTAAATCAAGCATAATAAATAATGAACAAAAGCAGTTTATCTTTATAGTGCTTGCAAATGAGCAACTTTATACAAATGATAACACTCTAAGTATACAAAGCAAAGCACTTGACTCAAAGATTGAGTACTCTTCGGCAAATGGTTTAATGGTTCTTGCCTAATCTAAGATAAACATGTTTACTTAAGGTAAACGAAGGTGCGGTATAACATGAACAATGAGATTGTTTGTGTTTTGTGCTGAATAGCATTAACGAAGAATATATTGGTGGCTTTTATAGCCGAGTTGTTATTATTTGGCCTCTGGTCTATTCAATCTGGAATTGCACGCATTTTAGGCATGCCTGTTTTGTTCATTTGTTTATGTTAAGCTTCCAAGACGATCCAATCTAAAACTACCACGTGTCTAAGCATGACTGTTGTACGTACCATTCTATTCGCATTATATAAGCTTCATTGATTGATCTGACCTCACCACGTGTTGGGGCTAGATATATAGACCTTTGTTTTACCTTCTTAATTAAGTTTCCATCTAGCTTTTGACACATTTTTTACAATTCTTCTTTTGATGACACATAGCATAGCACTTTAAGTCTTATGAGCCGTGTGTCTTTCTCTTGCTCAGAACTCACTACGTATCATTTAATCATTACTGTTTTCGATTTAACCGTGTTAGTATTTGACAGTGACCAACTTGTCGCACTTGTGTTAGGACGAATCGGTCTTTAGTGGGGACTTGTTCTCAATCGATTTTTCACTCATTGATGGCATGGCATGCTTGAAGTATTTAGATGTATTAGCCTTCCTAAGGCCGATACGCGCGGTGCAATTTTACTTGATGCAAACAAGTACTCTTATCACGCAACATTTTTTGGCCTTTCAACTCTACCGTGCCATAATATACTAACTTCACATTAAAAAAGAGCTAATCAAGGTCATTGATGAAATTTCTCAACACTTAATTTATAACCCAACTATAGTCAAAGCTGTTCTATTGTCCTAGTTATTACAACTACTCGTCCCAAAATATCAAACCATAAACATTTTACTCCATTTCTAATGCTCCTTTCCTCTTGGTCTTATTTTCATGGAGGGTGACTGGGTTGAGACGTACGGCCATACTCTTTCCGGCACCAGAGTTTATATGCATGTATCCACCTGCTAGACTCGGGCATCAGGGGACTTACTGCTGCACCGGGGTCAGAGTTGTTATTTGCACCGCCTACCTGCACAGAAACGAATCCATTCAATGTCTTCTTCTTTGCTGTCAAGAGGAATATCCTAAGGAGATCGCACTGATAAACACGGCTTGCCACAGCACTAGAATGAAGATGACATTGATGTCATTGATCATGTCGAAAGCCTGTCACTGCAGGAGTTTGAACCTCTCAGAAGCAGTGCACGGTTTGCTTTAACAACTTAAGAAACATCTTTTTTTTTTTTTTAAATTTGTGACACTTGCTAGTTGTGATTTCTATATTAGATATGTGTACAACACACAAGCGATATAAGACATTATCGCTTAAGGTTTTATTTGTTCCCACTTGAAATCAAGTGTACTAATGAATTGAAGACAAATAACCCTCTAGGTTACAACAAAATCTCAGTGGGAATTTGCAAATGCCAAATTCAAAAGCAGTGAAAGTCTTGGCTATGGAAAAGGTTTTAATTTAAAATTTATATTCAAATGGTAGATCACACATTTTCTCTAAAGCTTATTTGTTGAAAAAAAAAATATTTCAAAAAAATAAAATAATAATCGAGTTTTTTTTTCCGTGACCGAGGCAACCGTGTAAAGTGCCAAGCGCGCCTAGTAACACGCCAACTCGTGTTTTACGCGGATAGCATTGGAACAAGTACATTCTAAACTTATTATGTAATACGTTGTACAAGTACCTTCTCATTTATAAACTCTTTTCAAAATCTATTTCTAAACAATGTGAAAATAAACTTACTTGTTTTCGATCAAGCTCCTCAAACTCAACGGTTATCACTGAGCTTGCCGCAAAACATATATGGATTCTATGTTTGGAAGACTTTAGATTAGATCCTGTAGCATATTAAAAGGTATATTCTGTGCATGGTATTAGCAACTCACATGTCATATCAAGTGAGTATTATACAAGAGAAGTTAATAACGACATAGACAGTGAGAGGCAAAAAGAATAATGAGGAGAAAGAATGAGAGGGTCGTAGAGAGGAAGCTGGAAGATACGTAGATGAGAGGTTGATAAACACGAGAACTAGCTTTCAACACCAAAATTCAAGGGCAGTGACCCAACACAATGCCTCACAAACTCCAGGAATTGAAAGTCGTTCATTAATTAGGGTGAAAACCACGTCCCCCGGCTGAAATTACGACATCAACTGGCAACATGTTTCAGTCTTATCTCAAGTTTTGTGATGGTCACACATAGACTTGATACGAACAAGCTCTAAGAGAACAATTTAAAAGAGAAGAAAACACTATCGTATGGATCAGAAGCAGATATAGGAAGTAGAATCATACTCTGATTCTTAGTACAAAGCCCAATGGTCGTCAACAAGTACCGTAGTTAATAAGTCAAATAATTCTTGAAGCTAGTAGAAGCATGAACGAAGCATGAACGAAGCAGAGATATAATGCCATGAACAAACGAGTTATTCATGATCAGAAAAGGAAAACAAAATCCTCGATGGGATCGAAAACCAAAAAGGACTCTCGAAAGCACAAGGGCGCACGCGCTACGGATAGATATCAATCCATGCGAAGCAAGCGGCATGCAAGCGGACATGACCATGCGACTTAGGCTGATCTTCGAGTGGCCTACTTCGACAATTTGGACATGAAACGTCGTGCAACAACCAAGTGTCGATGCAACGGGGATGGAAGAAGTGGCTACACAATGGCAACATGCACACCATCTCGCCAACCTCGTACTCGCATCGGCAAATTGTGCAAAGCGTATCGTTAGCCCCTCGGTGCGGACGAAACTTGAGAACCACCTTGTCAATCTTACGAGCAGCAGACATGAAGCGAAGTAGGTGAAAGGCGACTAATATGCCCAAAGTATACACGACAAGCACGACGAAGAAGGCCATCTTGTGCTGCTCAATGATGCAAACGGTTTCCTTGAGGCTGGATGCACCTCCACCGATGCCCGTCTCGGCAAAAGCCACTGCAACAGCCTCGAGACCCGCCCGAGGAACAAGAGATCAGTCGATCGATCGATCACTTTGCTAGCTAGCTGAGTAGACTGATCGGTAATCACGTACGTTGTAAGGCTTTAACTTAGTTGTAGCGATGAGTGTCTGAAAGCAGCAGTACCTTGACGTACCTTATAACATCTCTCTGCTTACCAAAGATATAGGACCTTTACTTGACTAAGAAGTATAGATATAGTCAAACAATTGACGTTAGGTTGGAGTTATATATTCTATCCACAACTTAAATAAGTTACAATACGTCCTTACAAATAGTTTAGCAGCACTTAGTGGCATTTATACATGTCCTTACAAATTGCTTGTGCGCAAAGGTGTTGCAATCATATTTTGTAGCCTAAAGTATATGTTTTAGTGCATACAAGTTTTATAGCGAAGAACCCCAATGGCATCTATGTAAATGCACTAAGATTCGAAAGCCAACCAAGTCAAGTTCAACACCGTAACAAAACGAAGGACATTGTTTAGTTTCGACACAAAAATTGTCAAAAAAAACAGAGAGATATAGGGAGAGATGATTGAATAGTCATGTTGAAATATTTCTTGTGGCAAGCTTAGAATTTTATCGCAGGAACACCACCCAACCTTTGCAAAAGCATACCAAAGAAAGAGAAAGGGAGCACGAGAACATTCTCTTTGGTAGACATACGGAGTTAGGACCCTTTAATTTCTCCTCTTTTTTTCCTTGGGCTTCGCCCTCAATCACCGATTTATATAACAGGGAAAAGAATTATTATCAAATTAGTCTTAATCCCGTACGTTGCGAGAGCAACAATCGACAAGATATTCATTGAAAAAGTTTGATCATCCTTGTATACGCCTAATAGTAGTAACAAAGAGAAAATAACAATAGTAGTTGTGATATTAACACAAACGTTATTTGCAAATTTTTATATGATTTTTTGCTATTTTCGGTCGTTGAAATATGAAAATGAACTTTAGCAGTACTCCTTAACTTTTTAAAGTGAATTTGCATGTAAAGTGGTAAAAATATTTCAAGTAAAAAAATTATGATAAAAGCCACTAAGAAGAGAATAAAGGATTATAAAAATATAAAAAAATAATATTAGAGAGATAATAAGATTATATACATGACTTACTATGAAATAAAATAGGAGAGATTGGGGATGGGGAGGAGGGTGGGGTGTGTGTGCGCGTGAGAGAGAGAGAGAGAGAGAGAGAGAGAGAGAGAGAGATTTTTGACACAATTTTAAGAATTGCTGAGATTACAAACCAATTTAAAATTCTTAAGTGAGACATGTTGACATTTAGAGAGAGATGTAAAATCAATTTGATTGCTAACAAATGGAAAAATAATAAACACGACAAGTAAGAAAGAGAACATTAACTTTCCCGCAGCCTCAACTTGATGACATATATGTATAAACTTAATAATGAAAGTGACCATTTGACCATCAAAATTGCTAGAAAGTTGTGCGCTCGCTTTACAAACCACCCGAGCATGCATGACACTACATTTTCTGGGGTTAGGCTGTCAAAATCTCGATGCTATAACCATCAACAGCTCAGTGAAGTTAAAAGTAGAGGTGATTGACCTGAATCCATCGTTGTATCAGGAGTCGATCTCTTGCTGTATATAGGGCATCCGTTGCTTGCATTCTGTCTCGCTTGGGCTCCCACAGATAGACGCGCACACGCAGGAACAAATTCAGCACACACGCATACACACGCGCGCGGGCCCAGTACACCAATAGCCACAGGAAGGCCAAGAAAAACCCAAGGGCATTAATCATATTAATCTGAAGTGTAATTCTAAATGCTGGAAAAAACTCCAAAAGCCAAGAAGACCTAGCTAGTAATCTTCATTACATTTAGGCTGTTTCACAGACTATTACTTTTGGAGATTAAAATTGAAAAAGAAAAAATACCAAACATCATGTATTCTCTTGGGTCTCTTCAGTCGTAAGACCTGTTAAGAGTAGACGATCTGATCCTTCAATAGTGTCATTCTTCCCTTCCCTGCATGTGCCAGAAAAATTTAAATCGATCAGATAGATTGTCAACACCACAAGTTTTGGGAAACATTTTAGAGCACAATGAAAGAGGGGCAACCGAGTACGTTGCCAAGTATAAAGATCTCCCCACACTGTTCATTGTCCAACATACACCTAATGAGATAGCTCGGAAGAATTGCCTTTGATGCCCAAAATGAAAAAAATTTGCCCTAAAGAAAAGGGTAATTTTGACAGGGGAGTCAAACCCTACCCTGTCTTGTCCCTCTCTTTAAGAGGGAAGATAGAAGTAGGAACTGCTTGTGCCTTAGAAGGTAACTTCAAGGCAACGAAAAACCAAAAGAAGTGACTGACAAATGAAACAACAAACTGTTTCAAACTTTTACTAATAACAATTATCAAACAACAATTCCATAGGGAAAACACGTGCAGATGTACCAGTAAAGCTTAGCACTTTCTCACAGCATCAGAATTTTGCATCCAAAAATAGAATGTCACTCTTAGACATTAATATCTAACAGTAATAACATCAGTGATCTGCATGAACCTTTCTTGTCTTCTAGCCAGACAACAGAAACTAAGAAAACCATTTACTACTTTTATTATCATTTGAATTTCGAACTCCAAAAAAAAGTCTAAAATCCTAAATTTTTTCAGTTTTTGCCCTAATATATAAATTAGCTGAAGAGATGTATATACAATGGCTTTATAGAGCAGCGCACATGCTACAACAGCTGCAGTGGCCAATCCAGATTTGACCCACTAAATGCAGTACTGCAACTGACTGTCATTTTTTGTGCAGGGCATCTTAAAGATTTGAACTAAGTTAAGACGAGCGGGAATCTAAGAAAACAATCATTTCAAAACAACGATCTCTATATAGTATTTCGAACTGAAAACATGATCGATACTATCTTATCACCAGATGATGCGAAGTATATATGTGTTTGTATACGTACACATGGACAGATACAAGCATGAATGCCCAAACGTGTAAATTTACCCGGCAATAATGTAGCTATATTGAACCACATAATAACGATATATGTACAAGGCAGGCATTTATATAGAGGGAAATGGCACATCACAATGAAGAGGGAAATGTAGAGGGGAGAAAACAGAGGAAAATAGAAAACTGTCCTAATAAAACGCAAAGGTCAGCTGGAGTTAATTAAATCATACTTAAGAGAAGTGCAAGGGGAAAACCTACTTGCATTTCCTCTTATTATGACCAAGGCCCTTGCACATGCTACACTGGAGTTGCCGTTTAATGATATCGAATGATTCAGCCTGCTTCATCTTTGGACGACCTGGTGGGCGTTTCGTTGGTGGAGGAGTTACAATAATGGCTGGCACAGATAATTCACTATCCAATGGCCTCTCTATATTAGGTACCGGGTGAATTGACTCAGCATATGTTAGACGGTAACTCTCAGCTGTGTAATATTTGGAGCAATAATCATACGGGCTCCTATTAAGCCAATCAAAAACAGCAATAGCATGGCAGCAAGGCAATCCCGTAAGCTTCCATCCTTTGCAGCTACAGTCCCAATGATCCATGTCAACTACATCAACTGAGTCACTGCGAACCTCAAATGTACTACCATGGCAGAGTAACACTTGAAATGAACCCACTTTTGAAGTCTCACTCTTTAGCTTCTCCTCCGCAGATGGTGTCAGCTTTGTTACCCACCGATTGGACTCAACACGTCTTGTATAGAACATCTCCATCATCTTCCCACGTAATACATCAATCATCTGAGTAATGGGCAGTTCATTTGCATCTGATACCCAACTATAGAATAGTTCTCCAAAGTTGGATGTCATATGATTATACCTCGCACCTCCAAAAAAAGCATTTGCCCAATGGTCTGGCTCGCTCCGTATAACCCAATTGTAAGCTTCAGGTGAGATAGCTTTTATGTTTTCACTACACCTTTCAAAAGCCTCAAGCTTTGGTGCATGAGCAGCAGCATAAAAATCTTGAACCATGAGACGCCTGGCTTCATGTGAAAACTGCCCCTTCAAATCTTTGTTAAGTTTCTCTGCAAGATAGCGAAGACAATAACCATGGTAGCAATCCCCACCAAAAATTTCACGCAATGACTCTTTTAACCCCCTCTGAAAATCTGCAACAAATGTGATATGTCGAGACGTTGAGACTACAGATTTCAGTTCCGATAAGAACCAATGCCAGTTGTCATCTGTCTCGTCATCTACCACAGCAAAAGCCACCGGGAAGACACCATCATCCCCATCTGCAGCAGTTGCAACCAATAAGGTACCTTGGTATTTTGAGTTTAGAGGAGTGCTGTCTAGGAAAAGGAGAGGGCGGCAACCTTGTTGGAACCCAGCTATTGAGGCATGAAAAGCGACAAACAGACGATGGAAGCTCGAATCCTCCTTTGTTGCGAATGCAGCAACACTACCCGGATTAGTTTCCATTATATTCTCACAGAAGAAAGGTAGCTGGTTGTATGCCTCTTTATAAGAGCCTTGAAGCTGCTCCCGTGCAATTTCCTTAGCGCGCCATGCCTGAGAGTAATTCAACTGAATCCCATACTCCCTCTTTATGTCGCTGGCTATATCCTTAGGCTTGTAGTTTGGAGAAGCTTTCAACTTTTCCTTGATGATACTTCCCACCCATCCCCTTGTTGCCCGATAACCAGCTTTTACAGCTGCTCCTTCACACGTATGCGTTGTGCTCATTTTCTTGATACAGATTAATTGCGTGGTGGCTAACCTTGAGGCATATATACGCCATGGGCAACCTTCTGCTTTGCATTTGACAGTTACCCGGTGACTGTCATTCTTCTTATACTTGTAAGTGAATCCGTGTGCAATTGAGTACTTATGCAGGGCTTCACGGAACTCAGTAAAGCTACAAAATCTTTGGTCCACACCAGTAATGGTGTTCTCCCACTGTGTTGCAGCTCTGCGATGCTTGTCATCATTAAAACCACAAAGGAGATGACCTGGTGTAGTTTCACCGGGCATGTACATATCGATGGGATCACCAGTCTGGATTACATCATCTGGAGCACCTGGAATAACCACTGCTTCAGACAGAGTCGTCCTGCTCGACCTGCATAATATGGCACGACGTAACAATGTAGACTTCATTTGGGTTGGAATTCAGGAGCATGTATGAACGCCAAGATTACCGGTTCCATTGAACAACATTGAATGATGATATCACGAATCTATCCTATATATAATAGGATTCGATTGATGGCTTCTTTGACCATCAAAAAGCCAATCTCATTTTCTGAGAATTTTGATTTATTCTATAAACAAAATAATAGGTGTCAAGATGCTATTGGTTACAAAGAATTAGTTTTAAGATAAATCTGAATTTTGTAGATGGACATCCTAAAATGTAGTCTAAATATTCGAGACACTCTCCTAAACTTTTGCAGTTACTCCACCACGTTTACAAATTCCTCCTCTTCCAGACCTAAAAAAAAAATGCTCCACTCTGCAACCTTTCCAATTCTCCTCTTTGTTATTCTATTTGTTCTCTTTCTCTTCATCCTTTTCTCCAATATCCCCCTTTCTTAAATTGTCTTCTTCTGATTAAAGGCCTGGCAATCCAAGGCACAAAGAAGAAAAAACTCAATGCCCATCTTATTTAATACATTTCATATATTCAGTTGGAAAGTTCATTTCCCTTGAAAAGGTACGCCTGGGGATTTCTAGGATTTATATGGCCAATCAATTCAAGAGCAATAGGAATCGGTACAGTGACTAAGCTTTTGCAGTATCCCTTCATCAGATTCAATAGATGTTATCCCTACTGCAATGTGTGGGGGCCTTGCTTTAGCAAAAGCCTTTGCCTTCAATTTATGGGCGGAAGAAATCTCCTACAAAAATGATGCTACCTTATTGGGTGATTTGGCAGAGTCTATATATCTCACTTCCTAAGGCGGAGTGGGAAGTGACTCTCTCTCCCGCAGACAACCTGGCCATTAGTAAGGAGCATGAGATATAGGAAAGAAGCAAGCCCAACCTCCATATACTGGTCATAAGGCATGAATGTTGAATCCATCTTTCAAGGGGCTTTTCTGATGTTTAAAGCCTTCTTCACTATCTGAAATGTGAAATGAGCCATGGCGAGGTCCTATGGTACGCTTTTCCTTGCACAACGCGTACAACAGAAACCTGTGTGTAGTGTAGTGTTCTAAGAAATGCCTTAATAAAAAGATATAGGAGTTTGTCGCGTTGGTTCTAAGTATAAAGGATCTACTTCGTGGTCTACAACATCATCTTCTTCCCGCTTTCGTTTCTTAATTTTTTTCATTTTCTATTTACTTCCTTTGAATCATCAACAATGTCACTATTTTCAGGCTTTCAATAGTCTCATAAAAGGCGTGACATTATCCATATTCATGTAGTAATATTTAAGTCCGTGAAATTTACAGCATTGCTCACTTGATTTTGTTTTTGCTACTCTCTCTATCAGTGTGAGCAAAAAAATGGAAAGTGTAAACAATATAAGTTTGCATGGAGACCGATAAATGGCTTATAATGTAGTTATCAAATATTTATTTTCTTTCTTTTTCTTTTTAATTTTGATAGTTTCTTTTGCAATATTAATTACTCACTAAACTTCAGTGACACACATCAATTAACGACGAAAGTATAAACACTATAAGTTTGCATAGAGACCAATAAAAAACATCGCTTATAAGGTAGTTATCAGAGATTTATTTTCTTTCTTTTGCTTTTTAATTTTGATAGTTTCTTTTGCAATACTAATTACTCATTAAACTTCAGTGACACACGTTAGTTAATGAATAGAAAGATTTATGATGGATGGCCCTCTGCATAGCACAGGATTTTAGGAAGCTGAGCATTGCATATATTTTGTTTATAGGTTCGAGTATTATTACTATTTTTTTATAAATTGCTTGGTAATGTAATTCGATCAAAGGTTAATTAATAAATGATTATGTTTCCGTGCATAGCGTGGGATTTTAACTAACGCCCTTCCCGTGCATAGCACGGGGTTTTAGCTAGTGTCTGTTAAAAGGGATGTCTTTCGAGTAGTAAATATACCAACTGATATTTCTTGTAACCGGAGAATATGTGATAAGTAAAGAATGATACTAGGCAAATCACCATATACAAAATTTCCAGTTGAACGGATATGCATTTGTCATACAACGATTGACATAATCTAGTGCCACTTCTTGACAGATTTAATCTAGTGATAAAAAAATAGTGAAAGGCATACAAAGATTCGCACCAGCCATTTGGCTAAATAGCAATGGTGTGTCCAGGGATTTTCTAACAATGACAGCAGTTATTCCTATAGAGCTAAAAACTTCAACCTATGCTGGAAGATAAAGTAATTTGGTATGTTGAACAAAATCTATTCAGTGGCTTATGCAGCAAAGTATGTAAGCACTCGTAAGACAATTGTGACGTCGTGTAGAATTTGTAAGACGGCTCACACAGCAAATGTTCCTTCTATCATGCGGCCTCTATGGCCAACGACCATGGAGAAATTTAGAAGGTGGAGTGAAATAACAGAATACAGCTGTATTCTCTGTCAACTGCAGTGTGAACCTGTGGAACATTGTTCAGTTGAAATGTCACCCAGCAGCTTGGAGTCCTATGCAACATAGGAACAGATTACAACTTCAAGTGCAAAGGTGTGCTGTTGTTTAAGACAACCGATTGCTGTGTCTTGAAAAAGAAGAAAACGCGGATATTGAGGAACAAGCTACATATATCATAAGTTTCGAATTACAGAAGTTGGGAATATAAAAAACTAGTGTCGCACAATGGAAATAAATTTACAGGAGTTGTGGAAGTTGAAATTTGCAATGGTGCTCTGTTCTTACTGCAAATAGTTATGCATCTTATGCTGGGGATGTTTCTACTTATTTTTATGTTAGTTACTGCACAAAAATGGGGTCTTGCTAAGATTTCTTCAGAACTTCGAGATGGACGAGAGAGGATAGAGTGCCTGCTTTTGGGGATTTTGATCTCGAGAAATGAGTGGGCTATTTCTTTGCAAAATTGTGCTCATTCCCCACTTCTCCAATTGTTGCTGAGCACCCCATTAAGGACAGGTCTTTTTGTTCATATGTCAAGGGCTGGTAAGGTTTTGCGCGTTGTATTGAGTCATGGGTACAGGACCCTTTATACATAAGACCTATTGCTCAATTCCAAACATCTATGCAATGGTTCCTTACTTCGACACTTCTTTCTTGCTTGATGGTGGGGGGCTTCCACTCACCAACGCAGGTAGTTTTGTAAGAGCTGACACCTAAAAACATAAACGATGATCCTCCCATTGTTTAAGAAAACCAGATTGTGGCCAAAACCGAAAAAAGACAAAAAGTTATGAGCAGGATAACATGTACTCGAAATGGAAAGCTACAAATCATAAGCTGGAGACAGTAGTAAGTACCTACTAGCAGGCATGTTGGACACATTTCGAGCAGCACCTTCCTCTGTCATGACAAAAACCTCCACTTGGTCAGAATCCCCATAAAAGTTCACCATGCGGTTGAGGTCCTTATCCTTGGATATAGTAATCAGCGTCCTTTTATTCCCAGGGAGGAAGTACTTAATCACCATGCCGTCAACACTGCAAGGAAACGTTTCGGCTAGTTCCTTCTTGAAATCACTCAACAGCGTTTCCTCTTCAACATCGAGGGCATAGGCCTCCCCGCCATTGTAGGACAAAGACCCATCTTTTTTGGTCTCGAATTCGCCACCAGACTGGCATATTGCTATGATTTTTTTGGCCGGCATTTTAGCATTACCCAAATAAGGACTTGCTGGATTGGAGCCAAATTCTACACCAATAGACCCGCATTCCCAAAACAACTACCAAAGTTTAGACCTTTATGAAGTTGAGAGACATAATTCCCCAAACGCAGAAAAGTAAATTCACAAAAGAAAATTTGACCTGCGTTCACAAGATAAATTTCAAAGTTCAGACCTTTATGAAGTCAAGAAAAATGAATTCCCCATACCCAGAGATCAAATCGAATGAAGAACGATGACAAAGTGAAACCCTAGTAGCTTGCACCTCAAAAGAAAACGGAACTTTGAGGTCACCCGGCATTATGGAATATCAGAAAAGAACCCTTCTGTTGGGTATGCAGTACGAATTATCGATAAAGAAAGAAGATTTACCTCTAAAAGAAGTAGCTCCCCATTCTTGTCATTCCTTTATTCAGACAATTACAGTATTTAACGTCTTCTCTCCTTGATCGGCCAGAGGGAGAAACCTAAGCAAACTAACTTCGTCGGGGCCTAGTTGATACAGTAACGGAGCTGCTCTTTCGTAAACGCCCTAGATTTCTTTTCTTCGTGCAAAAAATCTTATACGGAGTACTTTAAAATTTTCATGTCTTTTTATGAATGTTAGGCCCGTTTGACAAAATTTTTTTCCCTCTTTTTTTTTCAGTTTTAAAAACTAAAAAAAAAAGAGCGTTTGGTAACCATTTTTTTTTCAATTTAAAAAACCAGTTTTTAAACTGCAGAGTAAAAAAAAAACTCCAAAAACTGGTTTTTTTTTTTCACTTTTGGTTTTTTTTTTTCGACCACCACCACCACCCTTCCACCGCCAGCGACCACCGCCGACCACCGCCGGAGACTACCGACAACCACCTCCGGCCGCCGGCAGCCACCGCCGGAGACTGTCGGCAGCCATCTCCGGCCGCCGGCGACCACCGCCGGAGACTGCCGGCAGCCACCTCCGGCCGCCGGCGACCACCGCCGGAGACGGCCGGCAGCTACCTCCGGCCGCCGGCCACCACCGCCGGTGACTGCCGGCAGCCACCTCCGGCCGCCGGCCACCACCGCCGGAGACTGCCGGCAGCTACCTCCGGCCGCCGGCCACCACCGCCGGTGACTGCCGGCAGCCACCTCCGGCCGTCGGCCACCACCACCACCACCGTCGACCACCGCTACGCCCCACCACCGCCACCGCAAACCACCAAAAAAAAAAAGTCAAAATAAAAAGGGTTACCAAACACCAAAAAAAAAAACCTCAAAAAAAAAAGGGGTTATCAAACACCCACTTGTTTTTATAAAAAAAAAATTAAGCTGCTCTTTAAAAAACTGCTCTTTAAAAACTGAAAACCAAAAAAAAAATTTTGTCAAACGAAGCCTTAGTTTAGCTCTATTCACTTTTTTTGAATGTTAGTAGCTATTATTGCCTCAATCCTTATCAAAACCTTAACCACAATCAAATACGTCTTCCGTCCCTAAAAGAGTGATCCATTTGACTTTATACGTATATTAAGGATTTAACTTATATATTGGCTGTCTTTTTTATTTTATCCTTTAGAGAGAGGAGGGAAGAGTGTGGGCCACGAGAGAAAAAATTGGTTGATAGAGTGTTAAATGTGGAGAGAGAAATAGAATAAAAAAGTATAAAGTGGTAGATCAGGAGAGAGAAAATGAGTTGGTAGAAAATTAAATATGGTGAGAGAAATAAAATAAAAAAAAGTATAAAAATGTAAAAATACCTACAAAATCTTTCCTAATTTGGAAGTGATCAATTTTTGTGTGACGATCCAAAAAGAAAATATGATCAGTTTTTTAGGAACGGATGAAGTATAAAAATAGTAACATCATGCCATCGCACAACCATCGCCTCCAAAACCAAAACCCAAAAAAACACAAAACCATGCCAGGGGCCACCACCACCATCTCCAAATCAAAACCCTAACCAAAGTAAAAAAAAAAATCAAAACCTTTAACTAGAGTCGCCATCTCGCCACCACCTTCTCTAAAATCAAAACCAAACCCTAAAATCAATATGTATGGTTTTGGAATAAGCAGCAGAGCGATTATGCACTGTGGTAGTGGTGGTGATGTTTGAAAAGCACAGACTTACTCTTGTAAACTCTTATTTGATGGCAGTGACAGTAGTTATGGGTTTAGAATTATGTGGTGATGGCGTTGATGTTAGTGGTGATGGTGTGGGTTTGGTGTTGGTGTTGGGTCGTGATGTTGTTAATGGTAACAATGGTGAAGTTGGTGTTAGTATAGGAGCAATGGTGTTGGTTTGGTGTTTGGTTGTGACGATGGTAGTGTTGGTGTTGCTGTCAACGATGGGTTGGTGTTGCCGTAAGCAATGGGTCTAATTGTCGAGCTAGGCATACCAGCACTTGTGTTGGGTGTGATTTCGGGTAGTTTGGTGGTTGTACGGATAGTGGTGGAGGTGGTGGGCCTATACGAGGGAAGTAAATAAGTGGATGTGACTGTCAACTTGACATCTCATACTCTTTAATAAATTTATGAAAGTTATTATATTATAATCACTAATATGAGATTGTGAGTGCTTTTAATTTCAAGTAAAGAATAAATAACTTTTGTAAGTGGATAAAAAAAACTTTTTGATGATAATTTACTTGTGTAATATAATCATTTACAAATGAAAGTTATCTTAACATCACCTTTCTAAATGGATAAAAGAAATTTATTTATATCCACTATGGTCATTTTGTCGTAGTGAAACTGATTTAACACTTTTAATCCAAACATTTTTATAGTTTTAAGCTAGTTCATAACTAATTTTGACAAATAATAAAGTGATTCTACTTAAAGTAGATTAAATTTGATTTGAAAAACTGATTAAGATTTAAGTAAAATTGTAATATCTCGAACTTTGGGAACGGGTTGAACTAGTCATCTGTGACCCAAAAAATAAACGGGCGCTAATTGGAGCAATACTCGGGTATTAGAAGCTTGTGGAAGCTTAAAAGAATTTTGGGGCAAAAATGTAAATTTTGAAATCTTGGGGGTATTTTCGTAATTTTAGAAAAAAACTTTGGGGGTATAATTGTAAATTTATTTTTGGTGATGAAAGGTAATAATATGAGTGATATTTGATTTAATTAACAAGGATTAAAAAATTTTAGGGCTTAAATGTAATTATAGAAAGTTTAGGGGTCTTTTTTAAAATATGTAAAGTTTGGGAGCATTTGTGCAATTTTATAAAAGTAATTTAGGAACTTTTTATTTAAGCTTGTCACCTCCTACTAGCTTAGTTGACTAAGCCAATTTAAATGGTTTAATATGGAATGCATAGGGGAGAGTTTGGATGAGAGGAAGAAAGAAAAGGAAAAAAAAAAAAGAGAGAAAGCAAACAAATCCAAATAAATTGGGGGAAATTCGGATGAACAGTAACAATGAAAGAAATAGAGCAAGAGAAAGAAGGAAACAAAGGGAAAACAAGGATCTTGGGTAGAAAATTTGAGAAAGAGAGAGATTGAAGAGAAGTTCAAGGGTAATCTTCCCCTTCCTTCCTAGTATGCAATTTTAATTTTTGTGAGTATGTTTGGGCTTGGTGCAAGGCGTGGGGGTGCCATGAACATGGCTGGGCAGCCATGGTGTTGGTGTATATGCTTAAGTGTTTCGGGTGAAAGATTGGGGTGTAATTATGCGTATAAGTGTGTGAATTTTTACAAATTAGTGATGTTAGATTATATTTTCAAGTATTGGAATGTGTTTAGATGATTGGAGTGTGTGTTTGTGAGCTGTGTGAGTTGAATGAAGTGGGTCTCGGCTGACTGAAGGAGGAAGACGAGTGTATGCAACTAAGGTGCATTAGTGTGTGTAATAATGTGAATAGTAAGTGTTATTGTTGCTAAAGGTAGGAATTATCTTAAGCAGTTTTTTCACGAATTTTTATAAATAGAGAGGGCCAAAATTAGACAAATTCCAAAACTGTAATCCCCAATATTTTTATGAGAACTACACTCTGGAATTTTTCAGAAATTTTTGGGAGCAGCGAAAGGCGCTGAATCGGGGTACCGATTAAAGAAATTTATCGAATTATTTAGCATAGTAAATCAAGTTATTTCAATGTGAAAATTTTATAGAAACCTTATTTTACTGATGTCATTCATTGTCTAAAATGTCGTGTCATTTTGAGGCTGATAGGTATTTTTCACGGAACTGGCCTTTTAGCGTTCAGTCCAGACACCGGTTCGAAATTTTCGCACGAAAATTTTCTAAAATACTTTTTATTCCATAAATGACATCAGGATATTTCCATGGTAAAACCCAGAGGGAAATTTCCTCTACTTCAGTAATGAAATGTTACAATCTTTCTCTCAAGTTTTATACCAAACTTGAGGTATTCCACATTTACAGAGAGTACTATAGCGGGTTACCTCTTTTTGAATTGAAAAACACAAATCTCTCACCACCAAGAACTTTCAATGCAATGGAGAAATCACTGAAATTAGAAGGAAACAACTTGCTCGAGCTCTGATATCAACAATTTCTTGAGCTCCTTCACCTCGCCTTTTGAATAGGCGCCCAGGTGAAATGTGACGTAGCCGTCGTGAAATGATTATTTTTGGGTATTGTTGGCTACTGGCGTTGGATCAGTCCTCGGTGATTGTTGGCGGACATGGGGTCTAGTGGAAGGATCGTGGATCTTGCCTGACGGAGCTAGGGTTAGGGTTTGGAATTGGGTTCTTTTTATTAGGGTTTCGATTAAAGCGACTGAGATGGGTATTGTTTGTACTTGAGTATTTTCTCATGTACACCATCGATTCACCCCAATGGTGGTCATTTTTACTGGAAAAAACTGCAGATGGCATATAGGAAGAAGAAACTAAAGAGAGAGAAGGCGAGCAGCTTTTGTGCTAGAGGCCAGAAAGGGTGCTAGAGTTTTAAGATATTTTTTAGATTTTTCTGGTGCCGAAAATTCCAGGGGCATTTTGGTAATTTGCCACCCCGAGAGGGGTACTTTGGTAATTTTACCCATAAATGGTATTTTTTAGTAAAATTACATACGGTAAGGATATCAGTGATGTTGCCTATGGAAAGGTCATTTTGATGATTTAAGTGTAACGAGGGGGTATTTTGATAATTTATCACCCCGGATGAGTGTTTTGGTAATTTGACCTAAGAAATATATTTTTGGATATATTTGCATGTGGTAAGGATGTTGTAGTGATTTTACTCACGAGAAGACCATTTTGGTGATTTAAGTCTGATAGGGGTATTTTGGTAATTTTACACCCCAGGGGCGTTTCGGTAATTTTACATACCCGGTGAGGGGGGTTCATTTTGAGAGTATGTGTGAGTTCGTATTAAGCTATATTTTTGTTCTGTAGGCTGTATTCTAATGGCTCAATTATTCCGTTTGGGTTAAAGCTAAAGACTTCCGATTAGGATAATTTAGCTGCGGATCTAGGTAAGAGATTCTATCTGAACCTTGGGTAAGGACTTTTGTCCGAACCCTTATGTGATTACTCGTACTTGTAAGTACTCCTTTGATATATTTACGGCTAATGCCGAACTCTGCGTTATGTATTGATACCAGCATGTTCTTGTCCAGAAAACTCTAATGTTGAACCTGAATCGGTTATTTGGAAATCTTGTGATGCTCGCATGTTATTGCGGGCTGGGCAAATTTGATAATTGTCTGTATCGATTCTTCTGAATTGTTGTGATTATATTCGATAATTATTCACAGTCGTTTTGTTGTTTATCTGTGATTTTCTTCTGAAATTATGATTTCTTCTGAATTGTTATGTCTAAATCTGATATCTGTTCGTAATCGCTTTTGTTGTTTATCTGTGATTTTCTTCTGAAACTATGATTTCTTCTGAAAAATCTAATTTCTTTTGAAAATCCCAAATGCTGACTTATGTCAGTATGATTATTGTTATGAGAACCCGAATTGATTTCGAGGATATGAGCTTATGTTAATGCTCATTGATATTGTTAATTTCTGTGTTGACCTGGGTACCTGTTTAGTGGGGAGGGGTATAAGGCTGGTTGAATCCTGCATGAAACGCAGGCTAGTACCCAAGTGGACTAGTAATTATTTTAGTACATCATGCATGTGTACACTATATGAGCTTGCCATAGTGTCATTGCAATCGCCCAGGATCAACATTGATTTTTGATTTTTTTAGCTAGAATGATTTGTACTTGGGTTGAAAGCCCTTGACAAACATTCATTGTACTTAGCTAGAAGGATTTGTACTTGGGTTGAAATCCCCTGACAAGCCTTTATCGTATTATCTGATTTGATTTCTGCTTGAGTTAAAATCCCTCAGAAAATCTTGCTGTATTTTCGAAATGAATTTCTACTCGGATTGAAACCCATTAAGCAAGGAAAAATTTCGTGGTACTTGGAAATGCGGACTTGAAAAGGATCTGTTATTGATCGTTTTGGATCTGTTCTGATTGTTAATATTTATTTTGGTATCTATTTCTGATGAACTTTGCTCAGTTTGGGTAATTATTGAATTTTGATCGTTCGAAGTGTCTTGAAAATCATTGTCGGTTAGATTTTTCAGAGTCGTGTTATAATCTCTTTTGTAGTCCTTGTACGACCTTACTGAGCTTTCAAAAGCTCACCCTTCCTTTGGCTCCCTTCTGCAGGTAATGATAAGTTGTAGCAGGTTCGGGAATGTGTTAGAGTCTGCGTGAGGTTCCGGTGAGCCCATCACTATTAAGTAACGCGACCCCTGCGCAGGTCGGTACTGTCGATTCATTCATAAGGACTTGAGTTGTAAAGAATTTAGATTTTAACAGTTTGAGTTCGAGCAGCCTTGTAAGCTTGCATTTTAAGAATGTTGAGATAGCATCGGATTAGATGTTGTAAAGTATGTGTTAGTGAACAGATATGACAGGTTTGATGTGATCCGGTAGGTTAACGACTCGAGAGTTCGGGACAGCGGAGCTCTGGATTTTCGGGGGCATTACAAAAATTCTATTTTTTAGAATCAATCACAAACGAGCTCTTAAACTATGCATTGGGATTCTTGAGGTGAGTTACTCGGTCAACTTGCTTGATGGAGTAATGCTGAATTAAGAGTGCTTGAATGTCTACTTTTGCCTTTTTAGAAATATTTACCACCTAACTGGTTTAGAAAAAAAAAATTCGCATTAATAAACCGTATCGAGTTAAGAGTTTGAGATGCTCGATGTCAAAATTGAAACACGAGGAATTCGACAAACAAGACTTCTGATTACAAGTTTTGATGCCTAATTAATGATTTTTCATAAATTTAATTGCTGAATCAATCCTAATTACGGGCTCCTCAGAGTCAAACCTTAAGACTTAAGTTTATGAAATGATTACTAACTAAAATTTCGGATCAAGATCTTTTGCTGCACCAGAGGCATTGTATCCAAAAAATGCCGCTAAATATTTTTTAGCGACAAAAAATATCGCTATAAAATTCAATAATACTAATAAAACACTTTAAGTGACAATATTTTGCCGTTAAATCCTGCACGTATGATATATAGAGGATCTTGAGCCAAGAATTTTCCTTTATATATCGCTCTTATTCCCAAATAATCAACGGCCAAGAGAAATTTCTCGAGCCCAAAAACGACTGCCCACGATCAAATCTCTTTGACAGTGTCAGGCAATCAACGAGATTGCGTGCGTACATTTCTGTTGGACAAGGGAGGTATCCGTACTAAGATCTCAACCAAGGGGAGATCTACGTAAATTAACGCTTTTGTAACTAAGAAAGACCTTAATCTCCCCTCCTTTATGGGCATTCATAATTTGCCGACTCTTGAACCGGAAAGGAGAAACTAGGGCTTCTTTCGAACTTCACAAAGTGACTGATCGACGATGAGTCGTCGTGGGGGAGGGCGGTATATCACGAAAGTGAAGGACGTGACCGGTAATTTGGGGCGTAAGGTCAATCTCATCGGTGTCGTTGTGGAGTTCAGTATCCCCAGAAAGGGCAATGGAACTGGTACATATTTCTTATTTCCACGTCTAGTAACAGAACCACAACAACACGCATATTTAACATTAATCATCAAAGAATCAAACTTTGTGTTTCACCATGTTGCAGATTATTGCACAGTACTGAAGATAATGGACAGATCTCAACAGAGTCCCGAGTTATGCGTTAATGTCTTCACCGAAAACATTCATCAGTTGCCCCACATTCGCTCTCGAAAAGACATCATTCTCCTTTGCGACATTAATATTCGGGTACTTGTAATCCTGACAGTTCTTCCATCAGTAGTTGATTCATTCCTGTACTTATTATGCTTGGCTGAGTTTGACATTCTGTTGGCCCCTCTGAGATTAAGTGTCAAAAACAGGATGGACATATTTACTTTGCTGGACCCAAGACCCTGTGGCTTAAGCTTTCAGGTCAAGCTGGCCTTGTACTGTGTATGCCCTCTTTGTGGCACTTGGTTCCCCATCGTGCTTTATGGAATTTGAGAGTATTTTAGAATTATAGCCTGATCATAGTATTGAGGTCATTAACTTGCTGCTTAGATTTGTTTGATTGGAAGAGCTTACTTGGTTAACTGCATGTCAAGAATCGCTTTCTGCTTGTTCGGGCAGCAAGAATTCACTGGATTGAAGAAGGGTGTCTTCAACATTGTTAATGACTGGAAAAAACCATGAGCTACTTGAGCCACTGCATAAGCACTCTGCTTTGCCCCCTGGGATCTGACATTTTTTTCGCTTTTGAACATTTAACAAATTATGGTAAGCTAATTAATCGCCACAAGGTTCCTTTATAATGTATCATACTCAACAATAGCTTAAAGCTGCATGTCCCTACTGGATTAGCTCAAGAACTTAGCTATAAAATGCTTGGCTATGAAGTTTTCTTTCGAATAAATTGGAACTTGTAAGCTGAGCAGAGAAGTGCATCCTTGTAAGCATTCTTTTTTAGGACTTCTCTTGGCTACAACAATCATAATTGGGTATTAGTCCCGTAGCTAGTTAACAGATTTTGCTCCGTGATTAATTGGTAGGCTCTATTATATTTAAAGTTCATTTTGCCTTGACTGAGAAGTTCTCTGTGGCCAAAAGCAACATCTATTTAACTGGGTGTTTTAATAACCTTGGTATCATCATCCATAGTATTAGTTGCTCACTCTGAACTTTGTTATTTTATTTTTTCGTTCTATTATTTAGTTACTCACTCTTTGGAACATTCAGCATTTTATGTTTTGAGTTTTGCTGAAGTTTGCCTTTGGTATGTGACATTATTGCAGTTGGATATAATGGGTTTATACAGTGAAATACTGTCTTGTTGGTGCATGGTTTGCCTGTAGATAAGGCAAATTAAGTTGAAAGCACTTTTCATATTGACTTTCGGTTTTGTTATCAGCTACGTACTTTACAAGCCATAACATTAGTATTTTTCACAAGAACTTATTTTCTGGCCATGTAGTATTCAGATGAATTATCAAAATTCTTTTGGACAAAGTTCTCCTCTGATAATAAGCACATTGGAGGCTCTTATGATGAGGATATATTAAGTGGGCGTTGTTTACTTATTGCTAAGAGTAATGTTCTAGCTGCTTGATCTTTTTGAAGTACCAATATAATGAAAAGATGTTTTGAGAATGAGCTTTTTCACTTATTTGTCGGCTACCTTATGCGTCTTTTGCTGATAAGAGTGACATTGTACAAGAGATTGCAGAATGATTCCCAGAATCCGGTTTGGGCTGTTTTCAGCAAAAGCTACTCATCATTTGCATTGTTTAGTGGGGAAGATATCAACGACTTTATTCCATATCAAGCTTCTCCTAGGTTTTGCCTGCTAGATTCTGACAAAGAGTTCATGAGAAGTTTGAGGACCTGGTGCATATCCTTTCCATATGACGGAGGTAGGTACGGGCTAAGAGCGTATTGCTTTACCCATTTATTCTTAATATAGGCACTAATTGCATTTTGCTAGAGAGAATAAATAGATCTACATACAACTGTGGAAACTTTTTCATGTTATTAGAGTCTATGTTACATGGACTCGGTACGAGTGTCCGAGTCGGATGCGTGTCCAAGTGTCGGACTCGTCTATTTTTCAAAATCTAAGACACAGGGACACGGCAAAATATTCCCACCTATTCTTGTTTCTTAGTTATTCCATAGTTTACATAATATTTTATGGTATGCATATTGTTTTAATTGTGAACTGAGATCATTTCAAAGCAATAATGAACTAAAAGAAACACTATAACATAGTGTTCCTAGTGGCATATCCTACGGGATGTGTCGGACACATATCCCATACCCATGTCCAAGTGTCGAGTGTCCGACACGGGTACTTCACGCATTTTGAAGAGTCCATGTAACATAGATTAGAGTCTTGTTGTTGATTTTAACAAGTATATCTAATTTTTATAATCTGGGAGTGCTATTGCTCCTTATCAAGGAAGAAAATGACGTGTGATTACTGTTTACTACTGATCTCTTAATCTGTGGCTATATTTGAAGTTCATCCTCTCTATGATGCTATTATTCTGTGTTGAACAAGCATCCTTCACCATTGACCTACTCTATCCATAGTCCACACCCAAGTCCATGGATGCACCTTGGATATTGAGTCCTTCAAGTTTTTAAGTACATGACTTATGCTAACATGATTAATGCTTCACAAGTACATCAGAAGCATCAACTTTCTGGCAATTGCACCTTTTACTTGTTGCAAGAAGATAGATTTGATTGGTGTCGTGTCGTGTCTGTCTCATTCGGGTTGCTGTCCACGAAGCTTCTCTTTCCCTCAGTTGCATAGTTGGAAGAAATTGCTATCACTTTGCCTCATTGCATTATCTTGTCTTTTAGTCTTCCTTGTTTCAATTGCTTTTACTAGTTGTCTTCGTTGCTTCTTCTTCCTTCTGAATTGCACCTGCAGTTTTCGTTCTTCTTCTGGATCAGCAATAGCGAGTTTCATCATTTCCATTACTATGGCTTTTCTTTGTGTATATGTTGGAATACCCCCTCTCTCTCTCTTCCCTTCCTCCCTCCCCAAAAAAAAAAAAAAGTGGAGTTGGATAGGATTATGTGACTTTGCATTAGCAGGCTCAAATTCGAGATTTTTCTTTACCTCTCATCAGATCCTCTCTGCTTCAACACAATGGAAATGGTGAAGCCGCAGTTAGAATGGCAATGGTGGCTTTACAGTAGCACTCGAAGTACCAATAGTATAGCTTAGCAGTGGCAATGGCACTAGATTGCGTAATGTTAGAACTTACGGTACCAATCAGTTGCATAGAAATTTGCAAAATGTTCTCTTTCTGTCTCCATTTATGCTAATTTTGAGCATTTTTCCTGTTATTTCCTTGTTTAAACTCTCACCTGCAACCTGAGGCAGGTGGTAATTTTTCTAGCCGGTGATTTAAGACGTATCGGAAATATTACTTTTTATGTATCTTATTTTCAAGTTTTAACCGCTTATGAATTGGCTGCTACTTGGAGATCTTAACCTACTTTGCAGGAGTAAGTGATTATGTGTTGTCATTGAAAGATATTAAGGACAATGAATATTTTGATCTAGTATGCAAGGTAACTAGTGTACATTTTCTTGTTCTTAACACGTGCTAGCAGGCTTAATCTGATAAGAGTGGTATTGTGTCTTTACGATGTCCTAACTAGTCTAATTACTCCCACTTTTACAGGTTCTGCATGTATGTGAAGTGTCAAAGGATCAGTGGATGCTTTTTGTGTGGGATGGAAGTGATGCTCCTGCCTTACGCTTGTATGCGAAGTAAGCTTCTCTTTTCGCGAAAGTATTTCCGCAACCTATTATACTTTTCCACACCTCATTCGCTGCTAAAAAAGTGCATTGCTGTGAGAATGCTAGCCTTTTAGGACAAAATGAGTTCTGGACAAGCGTACAAGGGTGTGGAATAGACGTTACCCCTTCCTTTTTTATCATGTGATGCAGCCTCCAGCTAGGCCGTGGAAGCCTAAATCATCCCATGCATTCTTCTCTTTCCTCATCACTTTGGACATCCTCTGACAATGAACACAACTTGGATGTTTTTTTATGTGAATAATCAAGCAAAACAAATATCCTTTTTGCCCACTATCTACCCTGTAAAATTACAGTTTATGCTATATTTTCTTTTCAAATCTGCAAAAGAATGCTCTCCTTGCCTTCTTTAAACAATCTTTGGTCTAGTTGAGCTCATGAAGACCTTCTTTTTTGGGTTGACACTATTCACTTTTGTGATGCATTTCCATGCCATTTGTTGCAGACCCTTGAGGTAACACTTACTGAAAAAAATAGAAGTAGGTTTTGGTCCTTTCCTTTTCTTCTGTGCTTAGCATTGATTGTTTTTTCCACCATCCAAATGTAACTCCCTCGAGTGTTAGATATATGAAATCATGGTAGAGGAGAATGCTCTTCAATTTTGGCTTCTTCTATTTTGGATGTATTGTAAGATTTATGTATCTGTTTTGTTTAAAAACCTGCCTTTTGGTACGTGTCCCACAGGCTTGAAGACGAGGAACAGAATCCACTCCCACTTCACATTGAACCAATGCCTTTGCCTGAAATTGTTTTACGCAAATTTCCTCCGGTTGGGACTGTTTTGAGAGTTACTGCTAGCCAATCATATTTAAACCTTGGTGATCATTTTAATGGCATTGGCCACTGGGTGAGAATCCGTAATTTATGCTGTAAACCGCACTTAGGGTCGTCCTTATCAGGAGAAATTCCGTTAGGGTTGTGGAAAGGCCTTCTGGGGTCAACAACTAAAATTCGGTTTCTATCCGAGAAAGACAACAGTGTCGCTGAGCGTTTAAGGTAAAGTTCGGTTAAGGATCTTGGAGCTAATACTTACGATAAAATGGATTTTGACGGAAAGGATTGAAGATTATCACATATGACACAGTTTCATGCTGGTTGTGGTTTTCTGGATCAGGAACTTTGATGCACGAGTGTCAGGAAGAGGGGGTCGGGCTCCTTTATCAAGTACTCCTATGCCTAATATTTTAACTGGTATATCCCTGTGCTTTTGGACATGACTGCTGCTGCTTTATTCTTTGTCATAGTCCAAGTTGTCATCAGTTTTACTGGAGAACTTTGTTAGCTGCTGAATATAAATACATATTTCTTTATTTTGTCTGTTTATAGAGACAAGTTACAGGGAAGCTGAATTCGCAACATTGATGGATCTTATCACTTGGCCACAGGTACTTTCTGATTTAGGAAATAGACGTGTTACATTGTCCATTTCCTCCACCTTTTTATACCCCTGATGCACTGGTGATTGTATAATTCTACGGTTACCTAACACATCCAGTGAATGCATTTTCCTGATTGATAGGTGATTGGATACACAATCACCCAATACATCTAGTGAGTAATCGGTGTATGAAACTGTGCCCCAGCCACTGGATAATATGATTCTTATTGGGTCTTGGTTATCTCTCAACACATCAATTGTTGGGTTAAGCCAAATGAGTACTACAAGTGTTTAGCAATGGAATTTGTGTAACTCTCCGAATTCAAGTAGAAGCTTTCATTTGTATTTGAATTAGCTATCTTTTCCCTTGGTTAATGACATCTTATTTTCAGCTGAACTTAACACAAGCACACCCCTAAAAAAGTCGAATCCCATCCTTAGCATTATAAAAATATATCAGGATCTCTTGTTACTTGTACAAAGAAAGAATATGTGGATACACTGTTCTAAAATGATTGCCTTAGACTGAGTGATAAGTATTTGGCATGACTCTAATGTACATGTCATATTGATATCTAAGACAAACATTTGTGTGTATTTATGCAGTAGTTGAAATTTGATGCTTTAGCTAACTTGGAACCTCTAATTGCTAACCACGCAGGATAGCTGCAAGCTCAAGTGCGTTGCTCGTGTAGTAGCACTTCTTCCCTCACAAGCTAAGGACTTCCGTTCACCGCTTGGACACTACAGAATAAGGATGACATTAGAGGATTCAACAACCAGAATACATGCTCTATTAAGTGGCGAAGATGGGGTAAAGTGAATTTTATATACTTTTTGATGCCTCTTGGATAAGAACTTATATATGAAGGGTATATATTGGACATTTCACTCATTAATTTTGTGCTTTTTATTTGTTTGTATTGAATTGTAAAACAATTCTAGGAAGTATTCTTTGAGAGATACCCGGCAATTAATGTACTAAATGCCCAGATGAAGAAGCTACTCGGTATGCCTGAGTCGGGAGACACTCCGAGGGACCCGCCATGGACAGAATTTTGTATAAAGTTGCATGCTGGTGCTGCAGGGAGTCGTCATCTTCATATATGCGATACAAGGCTTTTGTAGCACCCTTTGCATCGGGAGGGATGGCTTGCGATCCACTATTTTGTAAATATTGTGTATAGTCTGTGTAAGTAATCTCCTGTTGGGTCTTAGGTAAACAGGTTGGAAATAGAGGGGCTTTAATGTGCTTTCGTAAAGTTTGGAACGATCTAAAAATAAAATAGTCGGTTACGTTTTGAGCTGCGAATGTAACATAAATGTATAACGCAGTTGATATCGTAGTGTCAAAGGAACAGTTGAATACATGACCTTACCTTCTTCAGCAATGAGAAAGAACATTGAATAAACTAGCTGATAGAAAAGCCGCGATGTCAAAGTTGAAATGAATGACTAATATCGGGAACTGCGATTGGTCCATTTCGATCTAATACTAGGTTGGTAAATAATGGGGATAGACTTGTTTAATCAACGGAAAAATCATATCCCAAAGACTGGAAAATTGGATAACGTGGAACGACGCGTTGTAATTGATACATTATTACACAGCGACGATATATGGGGTTTTGCAAGATTTAGACCGTTGGAAAGAAGGCAACAACAGGGATGAGTTATGCGGCGGCGCCCGTGGTTGGACTTGGACCTCCATCATCGTCCTCTGCCTCTGCGTCTTTTATTACTAGTTGTAGTATTATTCAAAGACACGCGTCTCTCTCTTCTTCCACCGCCGCTCATACTCCACAACAACATTCAGTACCTGTACATCCTATCTTCCCTTGCCTCCTCCCCTCTCTCTCTCTCTCTCTCTCTCTCTACATAAACACACACACACACAGATTTTTTTGCGGTAGTATTATGTGAGATAACAAGTCTGCATATTTGGTGGATACAGAATTGGGGTGGTAGGGATGGAGCCATGGAGGAGGATTCGTTGAAGCTCACTGCACCACCGAGTTATAAATGGCGCTTGGTTATAGCTTATGATGGCACCCGATTTTCAGCTCCCTTCTTCGCTCTTCACTCCTCTTCTCTTAATGTGAATTTTTTCCTTTATTTGAACCAAGGTCCAAGTGGGTTGCTGCCCTTTAATGTTACTTATGATGCATTAGATAAGAAAAATTACAACTTCTGGATTTGTTGTTTCACTTTCTTTCTTAATCTTAAACAACATACATACCCTAATTTACACTTCTGAGGTATTCAGAATATCATGCTGCCCGGCTTCTTATCTATAGATTCTATATTACGTTGGGGTATGTGTAGCTAGGGTTAACTGGCAAGGTGGTCAAGACTAGATGCCATTTTCAGAACTGTTGGTCCTTAAGCGGGTCTTCATCTGATAGTTGTAATACAATAATGTCAATCGTCCAACAACATTTCTGCTCTTGTATGTGATGGACAGAGCTTTCCTCAACTTTTGTGGGTGGGTAGAAGAAATGATGAGAACTAGTGTTGCGTACCGCTAGTATTATTTTGTTTAATTGGAATCTAAGGCACCAGGTGAAGAAGATTTATCTCAAGAGGTCTAAACTGTAATTGCTTTTTGCTATTGTGGTTCTAAGAAAGCTCTCTCAGTTGTACTTTATAACCAAAATTTGTAATTATTTTGATCAATCTAGACAGCAATCTATTTTGTTTATAGGCTACTCAGACGTGTCTTTTTAACTGCAAGACGTCGCCATTCTTGTGATATGAATTTCTTCTCTTTGGGGTTTGACAAATAGAACAGATATTATGCATCATGTGTCGCTCAGAATTCTAGTACAAGCATGTAATACCCTTGTTCATAATCAAAAGCTCAAAGGGCATGGGCAGAAGAGCTTTATAAGGTAATGTAGTGGGAGTTGTACCAAAGTTACATGGAGTTAGGATCTGTTGTCTGGCTAGAAATGATTACTTTGCTTCGGGTTTGCAAACATTCATGAGAGAACTTTTTTTTTTTGTTGACTGATTTGAGTATGCATGCTGCAGTATAAGCTAGACAAATTTAACTTTACTAGAGATTTTGAAAAAATCTTGTTGAATCTGGTAAGAATGTCAACACAATAAATGGTAATGTAAGAGCATTAGTTTACATATCCCAAAGTTTAGCAAGAAACGCACAGAATCTACCTATTGAGATTCATTTGCTTTGCTATTTTAACTAATTCCTCTGAGTAGAGAAACATTCATGAAACTCCATAATGGAAACAAACTTATTCTTTTCAAGTTTTGAAGATTGAAAGTCAAATGCATAAAAAGGGGACAAGTTACTCTGTACGTTAACTAGACAATAAAAGAGGGGAGGGAGGGAGGGGCCATGCATAAATAATTCTGTAAGAAAATGATAGTAGAACTTGGCCCCAAAAAATAGTAGAATTTGACGAACATGGGAATGAGTTGGGAAAGATGTTTCATTTATCCATTGGCAAGGATCCCAAATCTTGCAAGGGCACCACACTCTTCGAATGGTAAATGTAACTCTAGCGTTTAAAGGCCGACTATGAGCAGTTTTTCCAAAAGATCTCTACATACTTGAGGTTCACTTGCCTCAGAACCTATCTCTAATGACGTACCAAGGAATGGAACAGGGACGGAAACGGTTTCTGGTCTATGCTATTGTGTTAAGCTGAAATTCCCTTCTTCCTTACATGGCGGCCTTGCCCCGAGGCTAGGCTCCCCAATTTTTCAGTACGGACATTAGTTTTGTAAAGTCATGCTAAATTTCTTCCTCACCCTGCCTCCGGTTTTTTCATGTTCTTATATTATACTTTAGGTTGGCAATATCAGGAGTCATCACCAACCATACAGTGCCTTCTGGAACAAGCCTTGATTCGAGTTACAAAACTAGAGCGGAAGAATCTACATTTAGTTGGTGCAAGTAGGACTGATGCAGGAGTTCATGCCTTGGGTCAGGTTTGACATCCTCACATTAGTAGGAATTGAGCAAGCAGTAATGTGTGTGGAAATTAACTTAAGTGACTTTACCTTTCAGGTGGCACACTTTGTTACCCCTTTTAACTATGACGGCCTGGAAAGCATTCGCGCAGCACTCACTGGTCTTCTTCTTACTGATATTCGAGTCAAAGATATTAGCCCGGCACCACCTGAATTTCATGCTCGTTTTTCAGTTACAGGCAAGATTTATCACTACAAGATATATAATGACCCCATCATGGATCCATTTCAGCGGCAATATGCGTACCATAGTGTCTATAAGCTGAACCCTGATGCCATGAGAGGGAAGCTGCAAAGTATTTCATAGGAAAGCACGACTTTTCTGCTTTTGTCAATGCATCACGGAATGAATGGCCACGAGATCCAGTGAAGGAAATTTTACGCTTTGATGTAATTGAAATGGTAATTTTCTGGTCCGACAACGGTGTGAAGATGATTCTGCGTTTCTGGGCTTAATGCATAGTTTTCCCAGATGATTGGAGTTGGTCCTTGAAGGCAAACCAACACTTTCTCCCTACTTTTCTCTTTTATATTTTGCGTCTCAAGTAACAATATTCATGCAAGTGAAAGGCTCTAAGATGATGCTCGATGATATTGTTGTTTAGGGATGTCTTTTGCAGCTCGAAGTTGAAGGCTCTGGTTTTTGTATAGACAAGTTCGAAACATGGTATAGGGTTCTCTTTCATGTTCTATATTTAAACGCAATCATATCTTTTTGAAATCATGCACTCATCAATTTCAGTTTATTTATCATAGTTTATTACGATGTCTTTTCTGTTTTTATTATTATGACATAATGAGTTAAGCCAGTGAAAGATGGGTGTGTAACACTTCCTCTCGTATTTTACCGCTGCTAGGTTGCTATCTTGCTTCAAATTGGAAGAGAAGCGATTCCTCCTGATATTGTCCCCAAAATTTTGGCTAATCGTGATCGCAAAGAGCTTGCGAAGTTTGCCTTGTCTGCTCCTCCTCATGGTCTCTGTCTTGTTGCCGTCAAGTATAATGAAGAACATATACGGCTTCCAACAGGTTGCCCTCCAACTAGTTTTGGTAGGCGTCATAGCATAAGAAAGTGCAAGCTGCCATGTTACTGACAAATTTATTTGCAAGAACTGCACAACTATGCATAGCACATCCAAGATGAGTTTTCATTTGCAGATTTGACATGCATTCCTAGATTCGGTTACAACCCAAGTAATGTACTCGGTGAAGCTAGATCACAGCTAAGATGTTTTGAGTAAAAATGCGTGCTCAGCCAATATTTGCTCCATTTATATAACCTTAGTAAACATTTGCCAGGAATGTCATGCAAAATAGCTTATATTTTTTGACGGAAAATTCAAGAATCCTTAATTACGATTATATTGTTGAAAGTTGTAATGGTTTAATAACACATACAAGTGTATTTTCAGTGATGATAACATGCACGTAGGTATCTAGATTGTACCCGACGTTCACCCTTCTTAGCTGGTGCATTCCCAGGATAGAGAGCTGCTCCACAGTGTCCATGATGGCCAAACAGTAACACGCCCCGCATCATCGTACTAAGATTCCGGCATTAGGTTGGTGCAAGTGCTGATGACTTGCGCGGACTCTGTCCACTGCGGTGAGCTCTCACGGGCCGCATCCTTGATCGAAGGAAGAGAGAGAGAGAAAAACCACCAAATATTGTGTTGCCAAAATTGCCCCTCAACTTGGATGGACATTCACCATCTTTTAAACGGAAAAATGGATTTGGTTCAAATTGGAACAAATTCTCAACCTTGAGGCGTTAGTCGTTAAAACTAAAAACCCAAGGTCGAATCAGATGTAAACCTCAAGGAGTTTAGTGTAATTTACCCTCACGGTTATGCTTCAAATAGTTCCAAATTCACTTATGTTCGCTATCTCCTCCGGCAAAGTTACGATCACTGCTTTGACGGAAACAACATCTCCATCTCCCGTCCTCCCTCGGGTTAGTATCTCCTCTTTTTAGCTGGTGATTTAGGTTTCATGATTTCTTCTTCTGTGTAGTTTTAGTGCACGGGAAACCCTCATGTTAGAATTAGTCTCTGTAAATTTTGGCATTTTGAGAGTAGGGTTTGCAGTGGTTGGAACCAATTTCGTTAAGAAGCTGCTTATAACGAACCCGAATTTAGGTCCCTTCAAAAGTTTCGGGATGCCGATTGTTACGATATTCCGAATCTGTTGACCTTCCATCAATTATAGCCGATATACGCAGAGTCGTACATATTTAGGGAGATATTGTATCTTGCTCTCATTCTGCTTAGCTGTGGATTTTACCATTTTTTGCCACAGAACCAGCCGTTATGGGTTTAAATATCAGAATAGGAGATATTGTCGAGTAATGAACTATTCCTTATCTGATTCACCCACCCAATTTTGTCACTTCTGGTCTTTATTGTTTTTTACTGCAAATTTAGATCTGGTTGGAGAGGGAAGTAGAAATAATTCCTTTTTTGTTAGACGCAGCAGAAGCCAACTAGTCACAATGTGATTATCAGCTCCTCTGGGAAAGTTTCCATCATTTCTCTAACAAAAGTGGCACTAGTACTGGTTGGTAATCTTCTCTGCGGCTCTTATGACTGGTGCAAAAGAAAACCTTCATGTACAGGAGTGTGTGATGAGAAGGTTCTCTCCTATTCCGCTGCCTCTACTCCCTTCTAATAGTGTGGCACGTCAGATTGCATGGTATAAAAGAAGGATATGTCCCAGGGATCTTCGACGTGTTCAAGGACAACAACACTGCATTGAACGAGAGTACCTACTGGAAAAAGGCTTTACTAGGCAACAAGGAAGATCACTATAATAGTCCTGAAGGCCTGGGGACATCTTACCTAGTGCGGAAAAGTGTCTCCAAGGATATTATGCACAATTAGTATGCCTTTCTTTTTTAACTATTTATTAATCTTCCAACTTTATAACCTTGTTAGAGTGGTCTTATTTGTTTGTTAGGGTAGATCAATTTCCGTGTTTTTATTGCACTACTCAAAAGGATAACTACGAGGGGTTGGCCTGGCGATCAAGGAGGTTTAGCGACAAAATTTATATTTCGCCCGTGTAGCTGTTGATTAAAATTGGCCCCCTAATGTCCAAAGGGTATATAATCACGATTAGGATAAATTGCACTAAACCCCCTGAGGTTTATACCCGGTTCTCAAATAAGACCTTGGGTTTTCAATTTTAACAACTAATACCTCAGCGTTGAGGATTTGTTCTAGTTGGACCCAAATCCGTTTTTCCGTTTAAAAAATGTGGATGTCCATCCAACTTGAGAGGCAATTTTGGCGACACACATTGGTGGTCTCTCTATTTCTCTTCTCTCTCTCTCTCTCTCTCTCTCTCTCTCTCTCACACACACACACACACACCCAACACTTCTCCCTGTGTATGAAGTTCAACAGCCGTGATAACTAGAGCCCACGATGTATCAGCAACCCATAACCGATCCAGCCCACCCAAAAAACATAAGTCCCTACGATTCCTCCATTCCTTTTCATGCTCTGAAAAGCCCGTCGACCAGATCGACGGCCTCCTTGGTGGAGACGGATACCTGGCCCAGTGCTCAGAGTTCCGGCAAGTCGCCGGGCACCTCGCATGCCTCTAGACGGTCATGGTTAATGCCCCCAGCGAGGTCTCGCACCTCGTGAATGGCACCGTTAACAAGAACCCGTCGGACGTTGCCTCCTGGATCCACTCGCTCCTCTCTGAGGTCCACCAACTCAAAATTGTACCCGACCCGTCAACCTTCTGGGATCTGAATTACATTGCTAATATCTAGGCTGGTCCCCTTCTCGTAAACCCGATGGTTAGTGACCGGAAGTTACCGGCGGGAACCAAAATCGAGGAAGGTTCTGGTATTAGGTTGGTGCATGTGCTGATGACTTGCGCGGACTCCGTCCACCGCGACGAGCTCTCACTGGCCGCATCCTTGATCGTAGAGAGAGAGAGAGAGAGAACCAAATATTGTGTTGCCAAAATTGCCCCTCAAGGTGGATGGACATCTACCATTTTTTAGATGAAAAAATGGATTTGGCTGCAATTGGAACAAATTCTCAACGTTGAGATGTTAGTTAAAATTAAAAACCCATGGTCTTACATGAGAATCGGGTATAAACCTCAAGGCATTTAGTGTCACCCGAGGTACTTCACTTGGGTCCTTGCTCAAAGCGGGACGACGACCGGGAATTTTTTTTATCCGAACAATTAGTTGTTGTGTACCCATGGATGGAAGAATAAGTTTGTCGATTATAGGCTAAATTGCATTTTACTCTGTATATTTTGAGCCATTTTGGCTAATAAGACCTTGCTATTTTAAATGGAGCAACTAATCTTTAAAAGTCTTTAAATTGCAGTAATTAGATCCTAAATCAAAGCACATGTACAATTTTATGGAAGGAAAATGCTTGCTGGTGGGTAGCAGCAATACAGTATCACAAAATAATGTAAGAACCTTTGTTTTTAGGGTAAACTAAACCGACCATTCCTGACATTTGGCCTAGTTCAGGGAGACACCCCCTAACACCCCACAACACTGTGCGGGCGTCTGTGTGTTCATTAACCAGCTTTAGATATCTTTCTCCAGTTAGAGACTATCGCTAACATCTTTGAGCGTAAAGATGCATATTTATGTTTTATAATACTTTTCTTTTCTAATTTGGATGTCAGGGTCACCAAACAATGCCAAGCCCACTACCAAATAGACCACAAGTCCATAACAAAGTACATTTTTTTAAACAAGTCATTTTATAAATAACTAGAGCAACAAAAGTTACAGGGGATTAATTCACATCTTCATCCATTGACAAAAGGGGAAGATGGATGAAGGGGGGAACTAAGCCAAAGAAATTATTTAACATCAGCCCATCTAGCCAGATTTTGAGCTTTCCTATTTGCAGTTCTACTGACATTTACAAAAGTCCAGCAATTGCAGGATTTCAGATTGTCCTTGGATTCAGTGATGTTCGTCCAATCAACTATCACTTAAGCATCCCCCTCAAATACTACATTAGAGCAATTCATCCTTAAAGCCATTTTGATAACTAGGAGGGCGGCAACAGCTTCTGCCATTTCTGAGCTCATGGGTGGGGATGCTTGGGCCTGAGCAACTACAATCACTCCATCATGATCACTGATAATCGCTGCTTGGATGGACTTATCCCTTCTGATAGCTGCATCAAAATTAATTCAGTGCCAATTGAGAGGAATCGGCAAGCTGTGGGATTGGGGGGGGGGGGGGGTTGATTGGTTGTTGATTTGGGATGAGGACATGCAAATTATGTCAAAAAGCTAGCTGAACATGTTTAATAACTTGGTCCGCACCGAGATCAATTTTCAGGAAGATTTTTATGTTACGAGTCCACCAAATTTGGTCTAAAATTGTATAGGCAAAAGGAGTATATTGGCGCTTGACGTCACTATCACAATGGTTTGGCAATGCTGGACATATAATGAACTCCAGCCAAAAGGGGAAATTGGAAGTTGTTTGTGCATGGGAAGAAGAGGTGAGAGGAGGAGGACAGAAGTTTTCATGGAATGCTAACCAGATCGCACGAGAGAAGGGACAGTTAATAAAGAGATGTACTGTAGATTCCATCTCAGATTGACATAGAGGGCAAGAAGTGTCCATACCCGGATTGAACAATTGTATTTTGAGGTGTACGGGTGAGATATTCTAAGCAATTTTTCACACCAGCATTTTATGTCGCTCGCGTAGTTTTGCTTTCCACAGAGATTTCCACAATTGCAAAGATCCAGGATGATTTGGCTGGAACCTGTGATCATTCTCCAAGAGGTAGGCTGCCTTGGATGAGAACTTCCCAGATTTGGAGGGGATCCAGGCTAAAAAAATCCCGGCATTTAGATGGAGATATTCTAATACTCAGAATTTCCTTGATGATTGAATTCGGGAAAAGACGATGCAATTTCAGCCTATTCCACGTGCATGAATGTTGATCGATAAGGTCTGATACCTTAGAGTTGCTATGATTGATGGAGGAAGAAGGGGGAGATCTGAAGCCTTGCAAAGTGGGTATCCATGGTTCTTGCCGAATGTCGATGGACTCGTCATTTCCCACAATGAAACAAAGCTCCTTTCTGAATAATTTTTTGGCTTGACACGATACCTTTTCATATCCACGAAGCTCCTCTGGGAGGTTTGTGATCCAGAAAAGGGGTCTTTTGAGATACTTAGCTTCCATCATCCTTACCCAAGTTTTCTCGGGGCAATTGAGCACAGTCCAACCAAGTTTCACGATTAACACTTTATTCACTTTTCTCATCAGTTCAAAACCCAACCCACCAAATTGTTTTGGTAGGCAAATTGAGTTCCATGCTTTAGGGCAGTAAGCGTGCATCTTGGACTCCTTATGACCCCACCAAAATCTCCTTATGGCACTATCTATTTTATCGCATGCCGCTGAAGGAAGAACAAATGTAGACATAGTGTACGCAGGAATAGCTAATGGCACTGCTTTTATTAGCATTCTCCTTCCCGCCTGAGATAGACACTTTGCCTTCAATCCATAAAGCCTTTGGTTAACTCTCTCGGTAATTGATTTAAAGAGCCCCACTTTGTTTTGGTTGGTGAAGATAGGCAGACCCAGATACTTATCACTGAGGGGTACTTGTTTGAGCTCCAATTGCGCACATATCTCCCGTCCATAATCAGGTGCCATATTCTTGCTGAAGAAGACTCCAGATTTGCTGCGATTTATTTTCTGACTTGACCAATTTTCATATTTGTTAAGGCATCTAAGAATTGCCCCTGCTTCAGAAGCATTTGCCTTGCAAAATAAGATAAGATCGTCAGCAGAAAGGAGGTGGGATATGGGGGGGCTTCCTCGGCTAGCTCGAATGCCATGTACATTGCCTTGCTCTTCCTCTCTAAGAATCAATCGAGTTAAGACTTCTGATCCCAATATAAATAAGAATGGGGATAAAGGGTTCCTTGCCAAAGACCTCTGGTTGGATAAAATATGCCATGAGGTGATCCATTGATTAGAGTAAAGAATGAGGTTGTGCTTATACACTGTTTCACCCATCCTGACCATTGACTATCAAAGCCAATTTTTTTCCAAAACAGCAAGAATGAAAGCCCATTCCATTTTGTCATATGCCTTTTCCATGTCAATTTTTATTGCCATAAGTCCACTATTCCCTTTTTTCTTTCTCATGGTGTGCCATAATTCTTGAACAATGATGCTATTGTTGCTGATTAGTCTATTCGAAACGAAGGCTGCTTGAAGAGGATAGACTAACTTGTTGAGGACAGATTGCAGGCGAGAGGCAAGGATTTTGGAGATGAGTTTGTAATTGATATTACACAGACTAATCGGGTGATAATGACTTGTAGCCGTTGGGTTCTCCAACTTTGGGATAAGGGCATGCGTATGGTTTTGCTCTTTGAGAATATGACCCCTACTGAAGAAAGATTTACACTGTTAATCACATTGGCCTTTGTGGTTTTCCAGTAGGATTTATAAAACACAGAAGTCATTCCATCGGGGCCAAAGCTTTGTTGGAACCCATATGATTAAGAACTTGACCAATTTCAGCATCGGAAGGAATAGTACAGAGCACCCAGTTATCCGACTCTGATATTTTTGGAAGTATAAGATTCTCCAGGTCTTGAGGGATGGATGGATTAGAGCTCGTTGATGTCAAAAGAAAATTCTCATTAAAACAATTACTGATCTGCTTCATACCCGTGATCCATACTCCATCATTGTTCTTGATGCAATCGATCGGATTTCAGCATCTTCTAACAACAGTGGTCAGGTGAAAAAATTTGGTATTGAGATCACCTTCCAGAATTTTTTGATATCTAGACTTTCCATCCACATAGATTCCTCATTCTTTAGTTCTTCATCCAACTCAACTTGCAGATTTCCTTCACGGGCAAGGTTGGTATGATTCGACACTTCCTTTTGAACTTTATCAATTGCTTCCGAAAGGAATTTGATTTTGGATTGGATATTGCCAAAGTGGGAAATATTCTATGCCTTAAGGGCTCGATGCACATTTTTGAGTTTCTGGCAAAGTTTGAATTGAGGTGAGCCACGGACTGGAATTCTCCAAGCATGTTCCACAATGTAATAACTAGTGTGGTCTCTTGTCCAAGAAGTCAGAAATTTGAAAGACTTGGGGTACTGGGGATTGATTTTAGTGGTGCTAAGTAAAATTGGATTGTGGTCTGATTGATGGGCAGACAAATGTTGTATTGATGCATTAGGGAAAAGCAGACGCCACACCGGATTAGCTAGACCACGATCATTTCTTTCCTTGATGTTTGCTTGTAGAGGCCTTTTATTATTCCAAGTGTATGGATTACCAGAGAAACCGAGGTCAATTAGTTCCAACTTTTTTATCACTGATATGAGACCTCCTATTGACGACGAAGCAAACGGCCGTCCTCCAAGTTTTTCAGACGATGCAATGATTTCATTGAAGTCACCTATACCAAGCCATGGACCCGATAAGGACTCCACTATCCTTATGAGGTTGTCCCAAAAAACTGGTGATATAACTCAAATATAACTCCCAATAATTGGAAAATACCCAGCAATCCCAGTGAAACTGGAAGATCAATAATTATCTTATTAGAGAACGTGACGTGATCCTCGAGGATTTTAACGTGATCCTAACACATCTGGCCCATGGCCCAGTCTCACTAGGAGTCTTCTCCTACAGCTATATCAAGGGATCTACCCCCAGGTATGAGACACACAATCTTTAATGCTTTTTTAGAGTTACTATTCTATAGCTGCGCTCTGACTTAAGTATCAGAGAGTTTTTCGCCGGGAACCCCACTCGGCGGTCACTCATTTTCTGTCTTGTAGGTCATCAGTTCAGGCTTGAGTTCCGTAACGTATGCGGAGCATATTTTTAACAGCAACATTTTGGCGCCATTCGTGAGACCGGCCAGCCTAGCCAATCGACCTCAAGAAAATTTAAACACTCGTTTCGCAAGCGACGGCGACAATGTATCGAAACTGCCAACACAAATAGACCTGGCAAACGGTTCGACCCGCCGGGTACGGGTAAAACCCGGTCAGGTCCGGGTAAAAACGGGTCGGGTAATTTATACCCGGATTTTTCGGGTACGATTTTCTGGGAACCGTACCCTACCCTTGTGGGTAGGGTATTACCCACGGGTCATGTCTTTTTTTTAATAAAAAAATCAGATTTTAACACTCTTTAAAAACAGTTTTTGCTGGTTACCAACTTATTCAGTAGTCCTACTTGCTGTTATTTTTCTCTTTTTGTTTCTTTTGCTTATTTTACCAACACATTTCATGTCTTTGATTGTTATTGTTAAAACAATTTTCACTTTCCAGTTTACCAAAAACTAAAAGTTATGACACATAAAACATTAAAACTCATAATATCCTACTTAGTTACTTAGTACTTACTACTAATTACTTACTAGTTACTACTTACTAGCATACTAATTGTTAAATACCATAAGAACAAATTCAAGCATCTAACCTCCTTCCCCAATCCCCGCCCATAATCCAAAAACTTTCAATAACAATTACATCATATCACATGCATAAATTCATTGAAATTAAATCTTCAATTCCATCGTCGTCAACTAAAACTTCAAGTCTTCAAATCTCCGTTAAGCTTCTTGCATCCAACGAACCATCCATGTTGATAGGCAAAGATACCACAAGGTCACTATCGTCTGGCTCATCACCTACATTTAAGCAAATATATGATTAGACTAAATCCCAAAACATAAATATAAACTTCATATTCAAATGCTTTAAAAATAATAACTTACTTTGAATTGCATATCCATACAACCAATTACGTCCGCAAACCAATGGGCATTATCCGGAGTAAGTGAACTCTGAACTTTTGAAAGAACTTTTGCTCCAATAATAAAAGCCGATTCGGATGCAACAGTGGTAATTGGAATGCTCATAATGTCACGTGCCATATTAGAAAGAATAGTATACCTAGACCGATTGTCTTTCCAATACTCCAACACATCCAAATATGCATATTCCACGCGATCATATGCCGGCTCCTCCAAATAAAGATCCAAATCCGATTTCTTCTTGGCCTCAAGTCGTCGCTTTTTAAAGTACTCTTACATTTTTTGAATGAGAAATGTATTAAACAAAAAATATAAACAAGTAAATGAGGAACGAAAACATAAAAAAGAAAATAACTTGCTTCGGCCTCATCTTCTTCCAAGCAAACGATACTTGTACCAACAGTTTTATCTTTTGGAACAACATAATTTTGAACCACATATTCTTCATAGAGCTTTTAGATCTGATTTTTGAGTTCTTTTGCCTTATCTTCCCCTCTACCCGCTTCAATCTTTTCATAGCAATATTCAACATATCCCAACTTGTAGCGAGGATCAAGCACTGTTGCTATAGCTAGGATAGTACTATAAGATTCCCAATACTTTAAAAACTCAGGGTACATTTCCATCGCCATTTTTCTCAAAACTAGATCCTCACTTTCCATCTCTTCTATTATACGCAACTGAATTCTCCACACTGAATTAAAATACAGATTTGAAGTTACATACTCAGTCCCAAACACAAGATTGGTCATCACAGCAAATGGGGCCAAAAACTTTGCAATTTTAGCCTCCTATCCCATTCTTCATTGGTAGGACAATACTTGTAGCTAGGTTCAATGAGGGAATAATTCACAAACGCTGACCAAAATTTAAGCCCACACTCTAACATAAAGAAAGTAGAGTTCCAACGAGTGGGAACATCCATGCGCAAACCCATCGAAGTAGCCACACCAATTTGCTCACAACACCGGGCAAACTTTATCATCCTACCCTCGGATCCTTTCACATACTTAATGCTCTCCCTAATCTTGTAATCTTGTAAATAGCCTCATTACCAACTTTCAACCAGTCTTGCACAATGAGGTTTAAGATATGAGCTGAACATCGTATATGAAAATAATCCCCATTACTCACCAAGACTTTGTTGACTAGCAATCTATTCTTCAAGTGTTCTTGCATGTTATCACAACTACTGGCATTATCTAAAGTGATCAAAAAGACTTTTTTCTCAATTCCCCAATCCTTCAAAAAATCATATGCTTTGTCGCACAAGGATTTACCATTATGTGGTGGAGTAAAATGAGAAAAATTAAGAATCCTACTATGCAATTTCCAATTTTCATCAACAAAGTGTGCAGTCAAGCAAAGATATCCCTCATATCTAATAGAAGTCCACACATCCGCCGTCAGACATAGCTTCCCTCTAATTCTACCCAAAGCAAGCTTGAGCATGTCTTTCTGACTCAAAGAGATTTTCAAATAATCGGCTTTTGCAGTATTACGAGTATAATGCTTGACATCCGGATTCAAATAACTGTGAACATCCTTAAGACCATCATGTTCAACAATCAAGAAAGGATAGTGATGCTTCATCATTGCAATAGCCATTTTTTCACGATAAACATCTTGAGAAATCTTTAGGAGTTGTCCCCGTGGCAAAACTAGAGACTTTACACCACCTAAATACAGCCCTATGTTTATTATTCTCCTACACGATATCAAATTTTTTTCCAAATTTCACCTCTAGTAGATTTTTCATCAACACTAGTGTCAATATCATTAGCAACTTCATCGAGGTTGGTAAAAACTTGTGGACATTCATCTTCAACATCAACAACCTCAATATTCTCAATGGGTGGATTCTTGTTTACAGATTCCATAGATTCTACAATAGTCCAAAACAAAGAATAAGAAAAAAAGCGAGAACAACAAGTTAACAAATCCAACAGGACCAACATAACACATAATTTTAGATTTACACTACAATAGTCCACTAGTCCAACAGCAAATTCAGCAATACGCCAATACATAAATTAACTGGTTATCCAAACAGAATTAACTGGCAAAATTGCAGCAATAAGCCAATACATAAATTCAGCAATACACCAATACAACCAGTTAATACATAAATTAACTGGTTGTCCAACAGCAAATTCAACATGTTAATGGCGAAATTGCTGATAAATTGCTGATAATGGTTACTGACTTTGTATAAATTAACTGGTTACCAACAATTTCTGCAATTACAAACTAACTGTTTACAAATTAACTGGTCAGTGACTTTGTACAGGGAGTCCTACACGAATAAGGAATCAGGATCATGGGTTGTTCATTGTTGGCTCAAACTATAATAAAAAATTAAAAATTAGTAAGATTCTAGTCATTCCTACTCATTTTCATACGACTTTGGAAGAACAAAGAGTATAAATCGAATTGATCAGTATAAAATTGGAGAGATTAACTAACCTTCTACGTGGAGGTCCGTGTTTACGGCGTGAACATCGGCGGTAGACTGGTAGAGACTTCTTAGAGGCTGATGCTGCTACGGCGTGAACAGCTGCAATAGCGGTGGTCGGTGGAAATATCTCCAGCGTCTCGCCGTCTCTCGTGAGATGGGCTGACGAGCGACGGCTGAAGGGATGAGTGACGGAGGGCACGATCTTTCTCCCACAGATGCGGTGTTGGTCAGCGGCGGCGTGAGAGGGAGAGAGGGAGAGAGGGAGAGAGGAGTGATAAAATGAGAATCAGACTTAGGGCACAATTTTTTTCCCATTACATACCTAGAAAAACGGGTAATGTCGGGTAACCCGAAAACCGAACGACCCAAAAATTTTGGGTCGGTTCGGGTATGGGTCCGATTTCTGCGAGTATTGAATATTGGTACCCGTACCCGGGATTTTGGACCGGGTACGGGTATGGATTCATTTTTGCCAGGTCTAAACACAAATGCCACCATTGTGGGTCTCTAAGTAAATTGTCGTCACAAAAGAAAATTTTTGAGAGTTCAAAATTTTCAGATTATCTATACACATAGTATAAAAGAACCTAATGTCACGGACTGAACTTTCTCGCTACGTCGAACCGTGAGGTACTTAGCGAACAAGCCCCTTTGCTCGTGCTAAGTCATTCACTTGCCGCAAGAAGTCAGGGCCTATCACGACCTTGAAGTCATCCATTGGGGCCACCGAGAAATCCACTAAGCCCTTCCACAAACCAAGGCACATCTTCACTTGACGTGCAGCACCTTGTAGAGGCTTTGCGTTGGTGTTGACGAACTTTAACCATGCTCCGCTGTCAACCACTTTGAGGCCTAGCCGTTTGGCCTCTTCCATCGTCATGAAGTTGTGGGTTGCCCCTGTATCAACCGTCACTTGAGTGGGCTTCCCATTCAACTTCGCTTGATGTATAACAACCATTTGCCCGTCGAGCCTTGTCCATTCCCCGTAGGGACCTTTGCCACAGCCTTCGCATGTAGAGCATTGAGGATTTGGAGCGAGCCCATGTGCATAGCTTGATTCTCGGCTCCTCCTTTTCTTCAACCAAGGCATTGAGCTTGCCTTGTCGCGGGCAATCCCTCGCCCAATGCGGCCCTCCGCAGAAGAAGCATCCATCCTTAGTCTTGGTTTTGGCTCGCCTCTCCTCTAGCTTGCCATGGCCTTCAGACTTGTTGGTGCCGGCTTGGTTATTCCCCTTGTTCCATGCCTTGGGTTTGTCTCCCCCACCTTTGGCGTGGTTACCTTTCGAAGCTCTTTGTGCATTCTTCCCCTTTGAAGAGTCCTTACTCTTGTGTACTCCATCAACTACTCCGCCACTGTTATGGCCTTGTCAATATCCTTCACGCCTCGGCGTTGAAGTTCTTGCTTAGCCCAATTTTGGAGACCGTCGGTGAAGTTGAAGAGGAGGTCCTCCTCCGTCACGTTGGGGATGTGAAGCATGAGAGTAGTGAACTCCTTTACGTAATCATTGATGCTACTCTTGTGCTTCAACTCCCTCAACTTCTTCCTAGCTTCATAGGTAACATTCTCGGGGTAGAACTGCCTCTTTATCTCTTTCTTGAATACATTCCAAGTGTCTATGGTGCATAAACCCTTCTCAATATCATTGTGCTTCCTACGCCACCATAGTGTAGCAGTGTCGATGAGATAGAGAGTGGCAGTTCTTACCTTAGCCTTTTCATCTGTTATGCTGGCACCTTCGAAGTAGTGCTCCATATGCCATATAAAGTTGTCAAGCTCCTTCGCATCCCGCTTGCCACCAAATTACTTTGGCTTTGGCGCGTCCACCCTTGGACTGAGAGTGACGACAGCTCTACCCGCAATGACCTTCTTGCACATGGCCGTTTCTTGCCTCGTCTCCTCCATGCCAACTTTAACCACGTCGAGTTATTCTTGAAGATTCACGAACAACTCCATGAATCGAGTGCGCAGTTCATCTTGACCTGTCACAGCCTTCTTGAGCGACTCGAGCTCCTCCAACACATGATCCTCCAAGGTTTGGAGGTTTTGCTCGACGAAGCCCAACCAGTCTTTCACATCGCCCATGGCTTTCTCCAAGACACACGTTCGTCCATCCAAGGATGCAATTGTATCTCTTGACTTGCTTTGGCCACGACTACCCTTCTTCCCACCAGTGTAATGGATCTCGCCCACGTTCCACAACGACATTCTCCTCGACAACTCCGGATGCTCCCACACTAGTATCCATGCCTGCCATTGTTGCTCCTCGGTTGGCACGACCCCTCGTAACCAAGCTCTGATACCACCTGTCACATACCGAACTTTCTTGCTACGTCGAACCGTGCTGCACTTAGCGAACAAGCCCTTTTGCTCGTGCTAAGTCAGCCTTCCACTCGGGCTGGGCAATGCTAGAAGCAAAAGAACCAAGAAGAATACAAGAGAGAGTTTGGGAGAATGTATGCTTGTATTGCTTGTGTACATAAATACTTGGGTGCTTTGGCCAAGTGAGGCCTCGGCTATTTATACTAGTCCACCTCTCAACGGACGGTGGAGATACATTCCATCCTACGGATCATATTCCGCTTCTAGAATTCTCTAGCTATTTACAAGGTTATCTACCATTCTAGAATTCTCTCTAGATCTATCTCTTATGTACAAGAAGAGTATAAAATATTCTGGAGACTTTAGCCCACTCATCGCCTCCGTAAACGTCCTCGTAAGCGACCATTAGGTTCTTGTGTGACGTTTCTTCCAAAATTAGCATCCATATCAAAAATTGCGGGAGACTAAGCTCATTCCCAGCCATTTTAGCACTTTGCCCATGGTTTTACATTAGATTACACCCGTGCCACCCAGTAAATTAGTCAGAATCCCACCCTCAGCTTTGATCTCTCCGTCAACCCCTAATTGCACCACCTTCATCGCCTTAAACATTGGCGCTGCCGCCGCTTCCGTAGCCCCACCTCCTTCTCCCTAACCCAGTTCGGGAACAACATTTGATCCGCCCACATAATTACGCGTTGATAATTCACGCCTCACGTGAAATGTGGACAACGGAGGCTTTACCTTTCTTTCCATTCTCATCTCCTTCCCGCACAATTTGTTCTTGTAAACACTTTGCCTCCTTCTTATCCCGGCTTAGCAGCATTATTGGAAAAAAAAACTGGTAAATCAGTTTCCTTTGTTCATGAAACTTGTTCTAAATTTGAAACTTTTACTTTGTTTGATTTCAGTTAATTTTCTTACAAATTGAAATATAAATTTCTTTCTCAGTTATGGATGAAAGTGTCAAGTAAGAGTGGGGTGTGTGTTCTTCCCATTTTTCTTCTTATCTTCTAGTGTCACTTTGTTTTTTAAATTTTAATTGTAACGGCTAATTTCGTTCCTTTTGTCGTGAGATATGTCATAAATTTTTTGTTCCGTTTTAGTTAATTTTTACTTTGTAGTAAATTTGTGACTTTTACTTTGTTCAGTTTTGGCTCTGTTCAGGTAATTTCGTTCCTTTCTTCGTGAGATTTGAGATTTGTCATGAATTTCAGTATTACTTCTTTAATGAATTGCTGCTGGATTTTATGTGTTGCTCTACTTATTGTTTCTATTTGTTGCTCAAAAGTATAAGTAATTACGGATGTTGAAGACATCATCTTGTTCTATTGGTAGGGAAATAGATTTGTTCGCTTGTACTTTGAGATGGAATGTTATTAGCGCAATTCTTCAAGGTTTTCATTTTTGTTCAGGATGAGATAAGTCTTCAAGTTGAAATTCTGTGGTGCTCGTCGAAAGTTAATATTCTGGGTTTGAAGGGTTCAAGAGTTTTGGATGCAGTGGTGATGATGATAATTGTGGGGGTGGTTTTTCATTGTAGTGATTTTGATGATAATCGCCATGGAGGTGCTGGTGGCTTTGGTGGAATGATGTGGTGATGGATTTAAATTGATGGGTGTGGCTTTGATGTGGCGGGGTAATTATAAGTACCATTACTTATGTTGATATTCGGGTTATTGAGCATTTCCAGATTTCGCTGGTGGGAACAGAAAATTGGGAGCACTTCAAACATTTCTGACGACCAACTTAGCAGCGTTCATGTCAAGGAATTCTACAAGAGAAGTGATTCTCCTCTTGTAAGCCTCGAGTACTGTCATGAATGAGTAAGTGAATTTGTTGGGGAGGAGCAAATTCTCTACTATCTACAAAGGTACATAAAAAAAAAGATCCACTTTAGCTACCAAGACGATTAGTATCACCAGCTGCAAGCCTAGTGAAACTGATTTGGTTATAAGGCTTGAGTTTATCGACATTTCTGCAACATAAAAACCTTGTTAGGCTTAGAGGTTTTTGATCTAATGGCAGTTGTGAATGCTTTTTCATTGGATTTTGCTTCTAAAAGAAAGCTGCCAACTATATTGATGTGGTAGATGGAAGCAACCATGTTCTCAACTGGCCTACAAAGGTTTCAATCATCGATGGGATTGCAGAAGTTTGGCTTCACCTTAGGATTGTTTGCTTACTTTTTTTACTGTGGATGTTATATTGTTCAATGATAAGTTTCCAAAGGCATGCCAACATTCTGGTTGATAGATTATAAGTACTTCTCTATGTGGACCTGTGCTATAATGAATTGATGCTATTTACGGGTACTAAAATAGCTAATGGAAGCAATTGAGAAAGATGTGCATCCCTGAAAGCTTGAAATCAGATGTGCTAAAAATAACGAATTAAGTTTAGAGACATGTTATTCTAAGCAACAAATTCAACTTATTGCATGCATCAGCTGATTGTATTCTCGAATCCCAGAATATCTTGCTATAATCTTCATATATTGTATGTCTGTGTCTTACCTCTATTTTTACTATACAAGGAACCTTTATCTGTGTCAACTCTTGTATAATAAAAAACAGTGAAAACTTTGAGGGTTTTGTACAGGAATCTTCAGGGTACGGAAAGTTATTGTTTCTCATAATCCATGAAGGCTTTATGATGCTGATGATATTGACATCTTCACCGTGAATTTTCAGGATTTATCATCTATCTTGCTGTAATTGGGTCCAGCAAGAAGCAACAAAATTAAGCGTCCCGCCTTAAAACGCCCTATTCATTGGTATTGCTTGAATGTCCTTTGATTTCCTTTTGTTGCTTATTTGCACGATAACCATCTTTAACATTTTTCTAGATGGCTTCAGGTCTAATGAACAACTTATTCTCAGTCTATGTTGTGGTCTAAAACGCAAATCAGGAGGCTACTTGGTAGGCTATTTTTTTAGTTATCTACATGTGGTGTTGTAGGTGACCTATAAAGTGTATTCAAATCTTACTTGGAGTGATTCAATTAGTCTCTCTTTGTATCTGAATCTGGTCATGGAATTATTCTTAAAGAGTACTGCGATTTCTGCACATTTTTGTAGTTGATCCTTAATACAAAATTAACATGATGTCAATCTTGTTTGTAGGCTATTGTAGATCCGGTAGTACTTTGGAGAATTACTACTGCTAGCCTTTGTTTTGCATGCAGCTTGGGAGTACAAAGTAGTTGGTTTAACCACTAGCAGCAGCTACCAAGTCTATTAAATCTAATGTACTGGAATTCATAGGCATGGATTTGAAATGAAAATTAAGAATGGGTTTGTATTAATTGGTTCATGAGATCCCGTCTTACATCATTTTCTTTCTACAACTATTGACAAGTTCATATAAAGTAATATCACTACACCGAAGTACAGATGATCATTACGTTGGTTATTCGTTTTGTAAATGCCTCTTGGATTTCATTGTGACAGTGACACTGATGGTGTTATTCGCACTACTCTTAGCCTTTTCTTTCCCCACTTTCACATTTTGAATAATAATCTTGTGCCATTAGCTGCTAGGGAAAAGTCCGCATATATTAGATCCCTACTACATCTTTATAAGAGTTTGGTACTGTTGGGTATCATTCCGATTTTTATCTAGGTTTTGCTTTGATGTGCAATTTGGATTTGGTTTTAAACAATCCCTACTCTGAAATGTAACAAATACATGTCCATAAATTGATATTACATAAATTCTAAAGGTTACGAGATTTAATATATAACTCCGATGAACTCAAAGTGGAGTTTGCAATAGTAGAGCCAAGCAATTATTTTCATTTTGCTCAAGAAGCCACTACTTCAGAGGTAAGGTAACAAAGATGACTATATTAGCCTGCTGTGATCAAAATTTTAAACTCCTTTTAATCTTTTATATATATATTTTTCATTTATTTTGTTACTAAGTTATTTTATTGTTTACCAAAAGTACCTAAGCAGACGGCGATCAGCCGCACCGCCACCACTTTCGGCGGTGATCGGCGGCAATCAGCCATAACCAAAATTACAAGGCAGTGCCAATGTAGTCTTGGCCACCACGATCAGTCGCACCGCCACAGCGGGGCTGCTGTATAAACAAAGAAGAAGGAAAAAATAAATGTGGGGGTATTTGCATCACGCATGAGGCAGTGTCGTCGCACATAACCTCCAGATCGCCGCCCTGGAGGGCAAAACCCTAAACAGCTACCCCATTAACAGCACCTACAAGCGCAACCCTATGCATGCTTAACCATCAAGCCACTGGAGTCATCGGCTTCCCTAATCGCCGCCGGTGGCCAACCGGCGGCATCGTCGTCAAAAGGTCCAAAAAAAAAAGAAGCATTGCCGGCGTTCGCCACCACAGGTGGCCATCGATGTCGACCCAGACTGAGTTTGGTGTCACTGCCAGCGGTAGCTTCGCCACCGATATCCCGACCAAGCACACGGAATCGATGGCCGGTCGTCACTCATTCGCTCAAATCCGGTCAGTCGCAACCAACTGGCATAAATCCTCAGTGTTATGTCCTTTTGACAGAAGCGCCTTCCCTGCTCTTGTTGGTTCCAAATGATAAAAGCCATTTCGCACTTTACCCACTCCAATTGGCTTCATCGAGAGTAAGTCCTGTATCACACAAAACTCAGATCCAAAAAATAGAACGCAGTTAAGATCTCAAGTCAATTTATTGACTGATAATAAACTAAAACCGAAATTAGGTACGCCTAAAACTTGTTCGAGATGTAAATTGTGGCCAAGATTTACTCATCCCAAAGTGTAAACCGGGATGGTATTACCATTGGGAATTTGAATCGAGGGTATATCTGGATTTGTATAAGCATCGGTCATACTATCAATTTTGAATGGTATATGGTCTGTAGCCCCAGTATCAATAATCCATGAGTCTGGCTTACCAGATATATTTTGTGAGGCCATATTTGCAGAAGCCCATTAGTGGGTCCTGATTAGTGGCCCAAAGACCAGCAAGTCTTTGCATTTCACTGGTTGTAAAGCTTGGAAACGAAATAGAGACGTCGGATGTGGCAGCAAATTGCTGGGCAACCATTGCCACTGGTGCTGTGTCTCTGGTAGTGCGAGGCCACAGCTCATATGCAGGGCCGTGATTTAGAAATGTCTCGTATGCGTCGGTTATAGCGGCAAACAACTGGGCAATCACTGCCAATGGCACTGTGCCTCTGGCTGAGTGGAGCCATGGCTGATTTCCTCCTCGACAGTTTGGGCCTTCTTCATCCAAGTGGGTATTCGATGATCTCATAACAATTCTCTCTGAAGTGATTGGATCGATTACACTGGGTATAATGTAATCCACCATGCCGTCTTTCTCCCGGATTCTCACCGCGCCGATTAGTTTTCTGGTCACCTCCACCCCACATATACGGTGCTTTGGCCAATAAAATTGTGGCCTCGATAGTAGAGACACACGTAGCAGCGACCACCTACTGTTTTTCTTCTTGGGCAGCCACGACATATGCTCTTTCAAGTCCTGGCAATGGATCAATGCTCAGAATTTAGGATCGCAGCGTCTTGTAAACGTTGTCCAATCTCATCAGAAAATTGAAGACTTTCTATTCTTCCCGCATTTTCTTTCTGGCACCACAATTACATACAGGTACGGGTCTAAGATTTTGTAATTCATTCCACACTTGTTTTGACTTACCATAGTATGTAGAAATGACAAATTTCTCTTCTTGTAGTAGAGCAATAGATCGCTTCAGATCATACACTCTAAGTGCAATTCCCTGAGTAAATCGTTCATCAAAATCTCACCAAATTTCACTTGCAGTGTTTGCATGTGCAGCACCCATTTGTAATTCTCTATAAAGAGAATCGATGATCCATGATTTGACCACTGCATTGCACTAGGTCCATGATTGAAAATCCATGGAATGAACATCGGGTTTTGCTATCGACTCATTCACCAACCCTGCCTTGTTCTTGGATTGGAGCGGCGTCAAAATTTTACGTCTCTAAGTGAAATAATTCTCTCCATTTTTACTTAGAGGTTGTGTAATGAAGATCATGCCTAGATGATCTGACAAGTGCAAGTAGAACGGGAATTTGGTGTCAATTGTGATGTTTTGAACATTCGCAACAGGCGCCAAACCCTCATGACCATAACTAGCAAATTCGTCTTCCATGACTAAAAAGTTGAAAAGAAATGCCTATGCTAGAATGATGGCTCTGATACCACAAAGAAATGAAGAATTGTATTCATTTGTATATTTTTACAGAATGGCAAAGCATGCCTTTATATACAACATAACAATAATTTTAGATCCTAAAATCAAGCTAATTTAGATTTAAGAATCATGCTAATTTAGATCCTAAAATCAAGCTAAAATCTCACCAGAAGTCAGCTATTTGTTTCCATGAATACGAGACTTTCCTTTAGACTCTCTATCTGAGCTACACTAAAAATAGAATTAGAGGCTATTCTTTTCACAATTGGTGCAAAACTAACTCTTGTCAACACCAACCATATAGAGCCCACAACACCCTTTAGAATATTTTTTTTTGGCTTTATGGCTTCTCATCTGTGGTATCACGGAAATAAGCTTGTGATCTCGCACGTTCCTTTCACTACGGATAGGAAGATTACCAAGGAAACCTCTTCCATGGCCTATGACTACTGTTTCTTCATAAACCTTGAAGGGATGAGCACCATTTGAAAAAGCTAACCCAAATTGGCTGAAACCACCCCTTACCTCTCTCCCCTCCCCGATGTGAGCACTAATTCTAACTCAAAAATGAATAGAGGAGCAGTTGCTCTTATTCGGGACCACGCATCTCACTGGGTGGCGGACTACTCCCTAAGGTTGCAAGGTACAAATAGTTAAACTATTGAGTGGTGGGCAGTCCTATTGGAAGTGGACGTCAAACGTATTGCCACCTTACTTTTATCTGAACAATTCCACACCCTCTCTGTTAAAACTTTGATTCTTGATTGCTGGACGCACCTTAGGTGCACGTGACATGTGCAGGTGTAACACCCCCGAAAATCTGGAGCTCCGTCGCCCCGAACACCCGGGTCGTTAACCTACCGGATCACACCAAACCTGTCAAATCCTGTACACAACCACATACTTTAAAGCATCTAATCCGATACCGACTCGAATTCTCCAAAATACAAGATTTCGACAAAACCTGCTTGAACTCAAACCATTAAAACCTAGGTTCTTTTCAAGCTTGAATCCCTAAAGGATGAATCAAGAGTACAAACCCACGCAGGGGTCTTACTATACATTGGTGATGGGCTCACTGGAACCTCACGCAGACTCTAACCCATTCCAGAATCTGCTACAGCTTATCATCACCTGCAGAAGGGAATCAAACGGAGAGTGAGCTTTTGAGAGCTCAGTAAGGTCGTACAAGGATTACATAAAAGATTATAACACGACTCTAAAAATCCAACCGACGATGATTTTCAAGACAGTTCGAACGATCAAAATTCAATAATTACCCAAACTGAGTAAAGTTCATCAAAAATAGATACCAAAATACATATTAACAATCAGAACAAATCCAAACTGATCAATCAAAGATCCTTTTCAAGTCCACATTTCCAAGTACCACGAAAATTTTCCTTGCTCAAGGGATTTCAATCCAAGCAGAAATCAAATCAGATAATACGATTAAGGTTTGTCAGGGGATTTCAACCCAAGTACAAATCCTTCTAGCTAAGTACAATGAATGTTTGTCAAGGGCTTTCAACCCAAGTACAAATCATTCTAGCTAACGAAAATCAAAAATCAAATGTTGATCCTGGGCGATTGCAATGCCATTACGGCAAGCTCATATAGTGTACTCATGCATGATGTACTAAAATAATTACTAGTCCACTTGGGTACTAGCATGCGTTTCATGCAGGATTCAACCAGCCTTATACCGCCTCCCCACTAAACAGGTACCCAGGCCAACACAGAAATTAACAATATCAATGAGCATTAGCATAAGTTCATATCCCCGAAATCAATTCGGTTTCTCATAACAATAATCATACTGACATAAGTCAGCTTTCGGGATTTTCGGAAGAAATCAGAACTTTTAGAAGAAATCATAATTTTAGAAGAAAAATCACAAATAAACAACAAAACGATTACGAATAGATATCAAATTTAGACATAACAATTCATAAGAAATCAGATTTTCAGAAGAAAATCACAGATAAACAACAAAACGACTGTGAATAATAATCGAATATAATCACAACAATTCAGAAGAATGGATACAGACAATTATCAAATTTGCTCAGCCCGCAATAATAGGCGAGCATCACAAGATTTCCAAATAATCGATCTATGTTTAATATTAGAGTTTTCTGGACAAGAACATGCTGATATCATACCAAATTCAGAGTTCGGCATTAGCCATAAGTAAATCAAATGAGTACTTGCGAGTACGAGTTATCAAAATAAGGGTTCGGACGAAAGTCCTTCCCCAGGGTTCAGATAGAATCCCTTACCTGGATCCGCAGCTAAATTATCCTAACCGGATGTCTTTAAGCCTTAACCTAAACAGAATAATCGAACCATTAGAAACAGCCTACAGAACAAGATCATAACTTAATACGAACTCACACAGGCTCCCAAAATGAACCTCCCCTCATCGGGTATGTAAAATTACTGAAACGCCCCTAGGGTGTAAAATTACCAAAATGCCCCTCTCGGATTTAAATCACCCAACGGTCTACCCATTCACTAAAATAAACTTTCTATATGTAAATTTATGCAAAAAAACCTTTCTTAGGTCACATTACCAAAATACTCCTCCGGGGTGGTAAATTACCAAAATACCCCGTTACACTTAAATTCTCAAAATGACTTTTTCATAAGCAAAGTCAAAAAATAATCTTACTGTATGTAAATTTACTTTAAAATACCTCTTATAGGTAAAATTACCAAAATACCCCTTCGGGGTGGTAAATTACCAAAACACCCCTAGGGGTTTCCGACACCTGAAAAATCTCAAAAATATCTTAAACCGCTATTTTTAACATCCTGATGTTATTTCTGGCCTAAAAAGTATTTTAGAAAATTTTCGCCGGAAAATCCCGAACCGGTGTCCGGATCGAGCGCTAAAAGGCCAGTTTCGAGAAAAATACCTATCGGCCTCGAAATGGCCTGAAATTTAGATACTGAATCATATCTGTAAAATAGAGTTTCCATAAAAATTTTAGATTAAAATAACTTCATTAACTAGGTTAATTAATTCGATAAAGTTATTTAATCGATACCCCAATTTAGCACCCTTCGCGGACTCCAAAAATTCCCAAGATTTTCCAGAGGGTAGATCTCGTAAAATTATCGGGGGTTACTGTATTTAATTTGGTCTAATTTGGACCCTAACTATTTAAGAAAATTTGAAGAAAAACTGCCCAATAATTTTCCTCTTTAGTGACGATTACGGTCACTATTCAAATCATCCCACACACTAACACACCTTTTGTGCACACACTCTTCTTCTTCCTTGAACCAGCCGAGACCCATTTCCCCCATACGCTACTCCAACAGCTCACTAACACATTCTACTCACACCTAACCACATCAACTCATGCCTAACACCCACTAACACAAATCTATACACCAAATTACACTTATAAGCACCCACACAAACACAGCCGAAACTCACACACTCAAGAACACACACAGTGTTACACTTCATACACCATAAACACCCACCAATTCCCTCGGGGATTCACTGAAAAACACACAAACCCACCCCATTTCCATCTTCAACCTCACTTAGACACCATATACACAATTTCACCCACCAAAATACACATGAACACTCACCCGAACCATGGACACCCAAAGAAAACACACACCCTGCACACACACTACCACGTAAATATATATTACACCTTTACACCACTAAATGTCTTCTTCTTTACCCCTTCAAGCCTGAAAATCTATTGAAAACAACTTACACATCAAAATTACATAGAACTTTGGCCATAATTCTACACCCGAGGCATTCGATTCTCAGAAAAATATACCCTCTGCGTAGCCATGTTCATGGCTTACTCACGTGCTCCATGATTGCGTAACACGTACATAAATACCATAAGCACACACTAGGATGTTCATACTAGAGATTTGAGTGGTTCACCTGCTAAAGAAATGGCAGAAATCACTCCCTTTTTCCTTCAGTTTCCCCTCTCCTGAGCTCTGTTCCCTCTTCTGTTTCTGTTATGTTCTTCTCCTTTCCCGAAAGGGAAAGGTTCCCTTTTTGTCTTTTCTTTTCTTTCTTTAAACTTATCCATTCTTTCTCAATTATCTTCTCTCTCTTTTTTTTCCTAGCTTAGTCATTAAGTTAGTAGGAGGTGGCACTCCCACAATTTTTCTCAAAATTTCAAATTAACCCCCAAGATTTTCCAAAATTATGAAAATGCCTCCAAAATTTTAAAAATTACATTTTTGCCCCAAAATTCTTTTAAGCTTTCACAAGCTTCTAATGCTCGAGTATTGCCCAAAATTAGCGACCGTTTATTTTTTGGAGCCCAGATGGCATTTTTAACCGGCTCCTGAAGTTTGGGATATTACAGCAGGTCTCCCATGTAAATAGGAAATCAACTTTTGTACCGACTTCATGGCAAAACAGACGGCCAATCAACAAAATCAATACCAGTATTAAAATCACAAGCCGATTTTTTTTTTGTCCAACCTTCTTTTATCTTATGTCAGTGGGAGAGTCACTCCATTTTGTATGACTTTGTTTGGTGACTATATAAAACATCTTCTGGTTTTCAAATAAGAATAATAAAAAAAAAGATGCAATGTGGTCATGCACAACAATGACCACATATTTCAACCAATAGGTACTCCACAAAAAAGATAAAGAGCATAAATACATATTATAACATGCAAAAATGCTAAAAATAGTAATCAAGTGAATGACAATAACGTACTAAGCAAACATAACGCAAACTAAAGTTTCCACACATTCAGGGGCGGATCCAGGATTCTGCAGGGGGGGCGCAAAAGTTGCATGTAAGAGCTTTAGTTGCTAGTGTTATAAAATTAATGTAATTTGACCACGACCACGCTTGGTGCAGGAAGCGACATCAAATAAACTAGAATCATTTTCAGTCTTCAATTGCATGAGATATGCAAAAAAAATAATAGGGCTAATTACACTTATTTCCCTGAAATTAGGGTATAATTACAGGTAAGGACAATAGTTTGAACAAATTACACTTATGTCCTTTGACTAGACGGAATATAAAAATACATAACGGTTTTGACGAAAAGACTTTATTACCTCTAATTGAAATTAAAATTTCTTTTTTCTTTTTTTGTTCTCTCTTTTCTTTCTCCAATTCAATCTCTCTTCGCAATCTCTCCACTCTCCACTCTCCCCCCCACCCCCACCCCACCCCCTGTCACACCCCCATGCTCCCCCACGCCGACGCCACCTCTGCCCTCGCTCTCCCCACTACGCTGTCGCTGTCCCTCCCTCCCTACCCCGCCGCTCGAGCCCTCTCTGACCCACCGCGAGTCGCCCTCTCTCTCTCTCTCTCTCATGCCATAACTCAAAATCACGGTAGGTTTGTTTTTTGGGTTGTTGAATTGATGGTGGGTTTTGGTTTGGGAAGAAAGAAGAGTGGGTTATGGCGGTGGGTAACTGCGGTGGTGCCGGATGTTGGGTTACGAAGGTTGGCAGTGGCGTGTAGGTACGGTAGTGGGCAGCTACAAAGTGGGGGAGGGTGGGGCAAAGAGGGATGGGGGGATGAAGTTGTCGGCGGCGTGGGGCGATAGAGCTGCCGGAATAAGGTGAGGGAGGGGGCTGCTACGGGGGGCGAGGTGGGGGAGAGAAGAGATGGATGGGGAAAGGCAACATCGCCGGCAATGGTGGCTACGCCAGCAGAAGATTAGTCACCGACGGTAATTTGAAAATCTAATTTGAAAATTAGGGTTTTTATACAAACCCTAATCCTAATTTGAACATTTAAACCATTATATTGGACATGAGTGTAATTTGCCTAAAAAATCCTAATCCTAATTTGAACATTTAAACCATTAGATTGGACATAAAGTGTAATTTGTCCAAACTATTATCCTTACCTGTAATTATACCCTAACCTCAGGGACATAAGTGTAATTATTTAGTATATGCAGTAAAGGGTAGTATTATCATTTTAAAAATACATAACGATGACATCATAAAAAATACACTTTTTGGACGGAACCCTAACGGATGGAAGTGTGTGGGTGATGGGGGTGAGGGTTGGAGGTATAATTGGTGGCGATGGTAGCAGACTAGAGGACTTGATGGTGGCCATGGTTGGGACGGTGGTGGTGTGGGGTGGGGGAAGGGGACGAATTAGGGGCCATGGTGGCAATGTCATACCAGGTGGTAGTGGTAGAGGCAGGGGATGTAAGTCTAATTAGTGGCAACTGTAACGACTCGGTCCACGGCCCCACCACAGGGCATTGCCTCCCTCAAAAGGGCTAGCCAAGTAGGTACTTATGAGTTCCTTGGCAAGGTCTTATAAAGGTCATCTCATACTATTTCACATCCGATGTGGGATATTACAATCTCTCATCCTTATACCTTAGCGTCCTCGCTAAGGCTCGATCACACATAGCCCATAATCTTCCTCTCTAGCCAATGTGGGATATACCGGGCTCACATTTCGTTGCCCCAACCATCCTCTTGATGTGGGATATACCCGGGTTTGCCTTCATTTCCCCAACCATCGACAATCCAACTGAATATCCCAGCCCGAGCTTTCGAGAGTCGGCTCTGATACCATCTGTAACGACCCGGTCCACGACCCCACCACAGGGCATTGCCTCCCTCAAAAGGGCTACCCAAGTAGGTACTTATGAGTTCCTTGGTAAGGTCTTATAAGGGTCATCTCATACTATTCCACATCCGATGTGGGATATTACAGCGGCGGCGACAGACTGGAGGAATTGATGGCGACCATGATGGGGATAGTGGTGGTGTGGGGTAAGGGGATGGATTAGTGGCCATGGTGGCAACGTCATACCAAGTCTGGTGGTGGTGGTGGCGCTCTATGTGATGGGAGTTTTGTTAAAATGTTGTTCATTTTTTCTTTGGCTTATAATAGGGTTTTAAGGTTGGATCTTAAAACAAAAGTAAAAACAGAAAACCTAAGGTACCGTTTGAAAACTGGTTGGTTTCCAGTTTTTTCCTCCAGTTTTGTAAACTGGAGAAAAAACGTATTTGACACACAAATTTTGTTTTCTTTTCCTTCAGTTTTTAAAATCAGTTTTTTAAAACATGGCTGTTTTTGAAAACTCCCATTTTGTAATTTTGGGTTTCCAGTTAAAATTTTTGTTTCGAGACTATCACCATCAGCCCCCCCCACCCACCCGTCACCACCGGCCACCTCCAGTCGACTAAGTCCGTTGCTTGCGGACCACAATTGCCGGCCACCGCCATGCCCCACCACCACTACCACCACAAAAAAAAAACTCAAAATAAACACTTGGTAATCAAATATCAAAAATAAAAACTGGGTAATCAAACACCTATTTATTTTTATAAAAAATAAAAACAAAACTGATTTCAAAAAGACCCTTTAAATCTCAAAAATAGAGTTTTAAAAAATTGGCCCAAATTGCCAATTACTCTGAAACATGGGTGCTTCAAAAGAGGGGAAGTGAGGGCATCGGGTGCGGGTGCGGGTCGGGTGCAGGGTGGGTGCGGGTCGGGTGCGTGTCCATCTTTTTCCTTTTATTTTCTTCAGTTTCTGAATATTGGGTGCAGATCCGATACTTATGGGTAGAAAACATAATTTTCAAAAGAATTTTCGAGGGCCGAAACGTAGAACAGGAGTTTCGGGGGGTTCAAAACATAAATTAGATATTTACACTACCCAGATTAACGGGCAGATCGTCAGATCGTGAAGAGAGGATAGTCTCAGAAAAAGAGAGAGCAGCGACGGTAGTAGCCTCGAGGTAACCATCCGTGACCATCGAGACCACCCGCGATCACCGGAGAAGACGGGCACTCACCTCCGGCATTTCTCGAAAGGTGAAGTCTTCTGTCTTCCTCTCTCTTTGCTACCTTTGTCTTCCTCTCTCTTTGCTGGGTTGTGATTTGGACCAATTTCTTTTGTGGGTTGTGGGTTTTGGGTTTTAGGTTGTAAATTGGAACCAATTGTTGTTAGAAAGTCCATACCCTATGTTCTCACTGAAAGATGTTATAATCAGATCACCTCTCTTTTGTTTTCACCTCTCTCTGCATTGGCGTTTGTTTCTTTTGCTGCACCCACAGAAACACCGATATCTTCTTCCTCTCCACGTGGCTTTGCATTCTTATAAACAGAGTGTCTCAAACACCCCCCCCCCCCCCCTTCCCGGTGTGTGGGCATTGTTGAGGCTTTCCAAAGATGTTAATTTTATGCTCTCTCCTCTGAAATCTTGATGCTGTGAGAGCATTATAGAGGAAAAGCTAATACCTTGACATGACTTTAGAGGACTTTAAAGATCCTACGATTGCCCAATATTAATAACAAATACGAGCGTAAATTTTGTTTCAACACCTTGTATAAAATGTTGACAATATATTGGCAATGATCTCTTAGCGACAAAATCTGTATTTCGCCCTTCGAGCCGCTGATAAAATCGGCCCCCTAATGTCAGAAGGGTATATAATCACGGTTATGCTTCAAACAGTCTCAACTTCACTTATATTCACCATCTCCTCTGGCAAAGTTTCGATCACTGTTTTGACGGAAACAACATCTCCGTCTCCCGTGCTTCCTCTGGTTAGTATCTCCTCTTTTTGGCTGGTGATTTAGGTTTCATGATTTCTTCTGCTGTGTAATTTTTGTCTACGGGAAACCCTCACGTTAGAATTAGGCTTTGTCAATTTTGGCATTTTGAGAGTAGGGTTTGCGGTGGTTAGAACCAATTTTGTTAAGAAGCTGCTTATACTGAACCCGAATTCAAGCCCCTTCAAAAGTTTCGGGATACCGATTGTTACCATATCCGTAATCTGTTGACCGTCCATCAATTATCGCCGATATATGCAAAGTCGTACATATTTAGGGAGAGATTGTATCTTGCTCTTATTTTGTTTAGTTGTGGATTTTACCTTTTTTTGCCACAGAACCTGCCGTTATGGGTTTGAATTCCAGAATAGGTTTAAATTATTCCTTCATGGTTAACAAATAACTTTGAAGGGTTCATAAGGTAGTTTTCTATTGCATATTGTTGATAACACCAGGTGTTCTGTACTGACTATTTTTCTATGCACTATGTGGCTTGTCGAGTAATGAACTATTTCTTATCTGATTCACCCAATATGTCACTTCTGGTCTTTATTATTTTCTACTACATATTTAGGTCTGGTTAGAGAGGGAATGAAGAATAATTTCTTTTTTGTTAGACGCAGCAGAAGTCAACTAGTCACAATGGTTGCCGTGATTACCAGCTCCTCTGCAAAAGTTTCCATCATTTCTTTAACAAAAGTGGCACTTGCACTGGTAATATTCTCTGCGGCTCTTATGACTCGTGCAGAAGAAAACCTTGCTGTACAGGAGTGTGTGATATGAAGGTTCTCTCCTATTTCGCTGCCTCCACTCCCTTCTGATCGTGTGGCACGTCGGATTGCATGGTATGAAAGAAGGATGTGTAGGGATCTTGGTTGTATGGAATCACGCTATCGGTTAGCCCACTACAAACCATCTCCAGCTTTTATGGCAGCCCTCAAAAAGGTCGACATGTTCAAGAACAACGACACTGCATTGAACGAGTACCTACGAGAAAAAGCTTTACTAGGCAACAAGGAAGACTACTATAATAGTCCTGAAGGCCAGGGGACATCTTACCTAGTGCGGAGAAGTGTCTCTAAGGATATTATGCACAATTAGTGTGCCTTTTTCTTCATACTATTTATTAAGCTTCCAACTTTATAAGCTTGTTAGAGTGGTCTTATTTGTTTGTTAGGGTATATCTTTTTTGTTTGCAAGCTCTTTCCTTGTTTATATAGCACGGCTCAAGGATGACCACAAGGGGTTGGTGTGGTGATCAAGGTGATTTGCTCCATTCCTTCATCTCTTTGGTCCAAATCTTCGAGTCAGCACCCAGAGAAATTATTTCTCTGAATGCACCTGACCAATGTAGTGGGTTCGCTCTTAAGATTGGCCAGAGAGAGGACTTAGTCTTGGTTGACACTGGCTTGTCGGAGGATATCCCTTTCCAAATGAAAAAAAGAAAAAAGAAAGGAAGCCCGAGTGAAATTTGAACAGTTATTGTTGTTTCTCTGTCGAGTAGGTGATGAACGGTGATTGATAGACTATTAGACATGATGACGTAGAAATTTAGGGTGGATCAAGTGATTGCAGTGGTTTGTATCAATTTTGAGTGGGAAATACAATAGGTGTAGCGTCAATATTAATTTTTTGCCCAGAGGGCTGTGTTATTTTGAAATCTCATATGGTTTATGTGGAATACTACTAAACTTCAAGTAGCATAGTGTAAGTTTAGTGTAATTAACTGTTATCTTATTTCCCACTTGAAGAATTGCAACGGTTGACCAATAATACTTTTAGTAATTTGACAAGTCGAGAAAAAGGATTGAAAATAAGATTGATCAAATTGATATGGGGATAATTAGCAAGTATTCGTACTTTCATTTAGTTTGGTCGCGGATTTACATGTTTGGAGTTGGGGGTTGTGATAGATTTTCATGTTGATAGACCAAGGTTGTTTGGAGATTTTTGTGATATTTCACGCTTAGACGTGTTGAATTATTTAACGCATTGTTGTCTCTCGAACGTATTGAGGTGCAACCCGAGGTACTTCACGTGAGTCCTTGCCTGAAGTGGGACAACGGCTGAGAATATTTTTGGCCGAACAATTAGTGGTTTTGTACCCGTCAATGGAAGAATAACTAACCTTTAAAACTCTTTAAACTACAGTAATTAGATCCAAAATCAAAACACGTACAATTTTATGGCAGGACAATGCTGGTGGGTAGCAACAACAAAGACAGTTTTGGTGGGTTCATTTGTTGGGGGATAAAAGAAATGGTGAGATATGATAGATAATTGTTTCTAGTTCAAGTAAATTCAAGTTTCATAAAATTTGGACTGTTTTTCATCGGATTTCACTTGAAAGAAACAAATCAAAAATCCAATTCCAACTTTTTTAATGTTCCAAACAACTGGATATTATTTCAGAGGTAAAAAAGCTTTAAACCAAATCTTTCTGAAGTGACATGTCTTTATCTTTTGGCTATTCATTGTACATTTGGTCTTATTTCAAAAGCTGGTATACAGTCTTGACTTCTTTCAAAAAAATTAAAGAACAATCTTTGTGAAGTTCATTGCATGCATATGGCAAAAAGGGGACTACACGGAACATTCTACTCCTATCAAGTTTCGGGTTGCATGAATTGCGAATTGGTGCAGGCTGTGCTATTTGTGTGCTCCTTTCCTTCCTCTCTACCCATTGGGAAAGTACAAGATATCGTGCCTCGCTAAGATTCACAAAGAAAAGCACGTACCACCCCCAATTCCCAGAGTTGAGAGCATAAATTTGACCCTGGCTTCTTTTTAGGTGATGGAAAAAATGTACAGAAATCAGAATGAAAACAGCTGCATTGCTTTGCAAAACCAAAGAATACAGTTTTATCTCTCAAAAAATCGAAGTTCTATCATGAATTCTCGCTGCTTGGGGGAATACCAAGCCACAGCCTTGGCCGACCCTAGAACTTGCAATGCATATTCAATTGCATATACAGGATCCCTCACATTGACGTGACATTCTCTATTCTTCAAGTCGAGGGATACTCCTGAATCTACTCTGAAACTGAAAGGTCCAGCAATCTGCAATAAATCCATGAATAATTTAGGTCATCCCCGAAATGGATTAGTGAACAATGGCCATATAATGCAATGACTGATTAATAAATTTCCTCCTCAAAGTTCAAGGAAAGATCCATATAATACAGACCAATGAGAAACTTTATAGAAGCTTAAATCAAAACAAACAGCTTCATGTTACGATTAAAAAAAATCGACTTTTTCTCTCTCTAATATATTTCTCTCTGCCTTCTCTCTAAAAGTTTCCACAAACACCGCCCCACCGTGCAATGGCGCGCGTGGGGCGGAGGCCGAAATCCAGTCTAGGACAAAATATTCAAATCGTCTTTTGTTTTCGTGTGTTTATGCTCTGAGGACAGGCATCCTTCGAGGCCGGCAGCAGATCGGGGATGGACGACAGTGGACGACGACGGTGCGGTGGCCAGCACCATCCTCCCCAGCCATGATCGGGGATGGAGATGCCTGTACATGCTCCGATTCGCTGGATCACTTCAGATCTATGAAGATCTTGGGTATTTCTTGATCATTTAGATCTAATAGGGCTAAATCATAGTGATGATCGTGGGTTGACCGGTTTCTATTGTTGATTGAAAAGGCTTTCGTTTGCTAGGGCTATATTTGTTATCGCTGGAGCTAGCCGGAATTCAACTGGTAGTGGTCGGAATCCCACCGGCGATGGTCGGATTTTTTTGCAGGCTATAGTTAGGGTTAAATAGTTGGCTGTAGGGTTGTCCGTTGTGGTTACAAGACTCTTTGTCTAGGGTTTTGGTGTAGCACGCTGTGATGTCCTTGGAGTGGGTAAGGTGGGGGGGGGATAGGGCTTTAGGGGGGTCTTGAGGGTTTTAGGTGTGTTCGCGTTGGGTGAGGGATGGGGAGGGGAGGGAGGATTGGGGACCTGGGGATGGGGGGAGGGGTTTTCAGGGTAATATCCTCTAGGGGTTCTCAGTGTGGGAATTTTTGAGGGGGTGGGGGGGGTAGGGGGTGGATAAAGTTGAATATAGTCTGGCTTAGCCCTGGTTTGTGAGTGTTGGATTGCTGCCCGACTTTACGGTGGCCATGTTTGCGGTGAAAATGCCGGTGAAATATTGTGAACCACAAGGTTAACTACCTCTTGTCTTTGAGTTGTGATCCCTTTGATTACCGAATACAACTTCGATTTTCGTCCGGTTCCAGTTGCTTTCCTCATTGTAATATTTGTGTTGTTTAGATTTACAGTGCTTTCGTCTTTATTTTACAAGGTGTTTTATACAACCTTTAGGCCTTCACTTGTTACTTAAAGTTAATCTAAAGTGTAGGATATGCTCTACTTTAGTTTAATTGTAATTTGTTCCAGGTCTATAGGTACGTTATTAATTTCTGGCCTTTGTGGTCTTGTATACACAGAGTCATGGGAATGCCGTGACCTTTACTCGCTGTTGGGCAACTTTGTAATCCCTTTGATTATCAATGCTATTATCTTATTTACCAAAAAAAAAAAGCTTCATGCAGCCAACTTAATTATCAACATAATCATAACTATATACTGCATCGATATAGAAAACTAGGGATTTGATGCTAAGACAGCTATTAACTGCAAGAGTTTTGACTACTGGTCAGATAAACAGCGAACGTAATATGATTAATATCCTAGAGCTATATTGGCAACTATTAAAGTTCATATGAAAAACCTAGACTTTCAATTTGACCTTAAAACACCATAAACATATGCAGAAATATACAAGTGATGAATGCCTTTCCATTAATGTAGAGAAGGACCTTATTTTTTCTTTTTGTGATAAGTACGTAGAGGAGGAGCTTTTTGACTATTGCGTTCTCTCTTTGAAATAAATGCACATGATCTAAAAGTATTCGTAAAGATGCAACCTAGGGAAGTCATGATTGAAAACCAAGTACCTGCTGTTGAAGTGAAAGTGTGGCACTGGGACAAATGGCCTGAACGGCATCAAGACTTGGTGCTTGGGAATTGTAAAAATTACTGGCCAAGCAAGTGGCACCCGAGACAAAATTTGAGCCAGAAGGAAAATCCAGGTGGCCATAAAACCGGGTAAGATCTAGAAACATCCTTTGGAAGTTACCATGCTGCGCAGAAAGTGACACAGATGCAAAGACATCAGCCAAAATGGCAGAATTTGCTCCTCGGTAATGAAGTCCAAAACCTTTAAACCGTTCGGATCCGTTTTCTGGTGGTGCTCTGACTGAATTTTCTCCCATAGACGCAGTAACTACAGCTCCTGCAAATACATTTACACATCCTTTTATATATGACATCAATGATAGAAAAATCAGATACGTGTCCGATATATGGCAGAACAAAAGATAAGTTACTATTGTTCAGGATCCACCAACAGCATTAGTACCAGCAACTGGTTCCAACAACGGTGCAAGGAAGCCGAGCTGAGCTTAGGGTACTATAATTGACAAGTATGCCAACCATTTATATGCATAAGCTTCACAGTACATGCCTGCTAAACAGTATGACAGACCCACATTCGCAAATAGATACATGTAAAAGAAAATGCAGCAATCCGATGGAGTCAAATCTGTTCACATCTTAGATATTTCATTAACTGCAAAAGAAAAAATAAGAGCAGCCAAGACTTGTTGACCTCATCTTAAGGTTAATTATTTACTCATACAGGAATACACCTATCCATTTAATTTAAAGAGCTATCACTGCCTTTCCTTTCAACTAGATCAATGGCAAAAAAAAAATTCGGTATGATAGACGTTTCTCTTACCAAGGATTCCAGAACCTGAAATATGAGGGTTTGAGAGGAATATGTCATACGGTTGCACCATTTTCAATTTCTGTGCTTCACTTTTCCAAATATCAATATTTTTCTTGAAGGACAAAGACCCTTTGGCACACAAACCAGGAAGTAAAGTAGCAGCTACACTGCCGATTGGTTGACCTTCAAATTGCTTTGGTGAACCAGCATTATGGTTGACACAGACATGGTAACTTGCACCGGCGTCCGCAGCAACTGATGCCAGATCAATTGCTGTTGTGAAAGGTACATCCCAGTAAGTACCATGCCGGTCAATAAAGAGTCCTGGCCAAGCTGCCTCTACAGTGAGATTATGATGTGGAAACTGCAAAGCAGCACATATGATTCAAGCAGGAGTTAACAAGTAACCTTCCGGCAACAAGCACTAAATAATGCAAAAACATTTATATGTTTTTAGGGTAAACTACACTGACCATTCCTGACATTTGGCCTAGTTCAGGGAGACCCCCGGCCCTGCGTGTTACTGGCTTCAGATATCTCCCACCAGTTAGAGACTGTCGCTAACATCTTTGAGCACAACGATGTATATTTATGTTTTATAATACCTTTGTTTTCTAATTTTGATGTCACAGTCACCAAAAAATGCCAAGCCTACTACTAATATACCACAAGTTCAGAACAAGGTACTTGATTGCAACACGTGTCCACCCACTCTATTACACAAGAGGAGATATTTAGCCTCATATACATACACAGCAATGAATGTGCATTTGTATGCATGACTATACCATCAGAGAGAAAACTTGAGAAGGTATGTGCATTTTAAATACATATAGTGCTATGATTTGCAATCTGGTCAGATCAGAAATTGGCAACGTGATTCTGAATTTAAGAAGATCAATGTTGTTTCATTCTAGTCGGTCATGGGATGCTGACTGGCGATTGTTGTGGTGATGGTGATTAGAAGAAAAAGAATGTGGGTTGAGGGGGTTGGCAAGGTAGTAGAAAGATTAGATAAAGGTAAAAGGGAGGGAAAAAAAATGGTGTTGCGCCACCAGCAGCTGCAGAATCAACAGGCCCAAACTTGCAAAAGTTATGGTCGGCAGATGTGTATAAGAGAAAGGCGGGGGGCAGCGTGGCTTTTGACAAAAAGAAGAGAAGAAGAGAGATACATGGGTAGAGAAGACGAGTTGGGTATGAAATGTGACCCTTTTTTGTAAAATTCAACGGCCAAGTGTCAATGAAGCAACCCAGTCAAACCAGAGAACACCATCCGTGTTACACGCACCAAAAAGTGCCGAAAGCACAAAACTAGGCAACGAAGTAGTACTCCCAGCCAAAGGGAGGATGCCCGTTGCAAGGGAGTACCCTGGCCAATGGGACGACGGCCTGTCACTACTGGGTACGTCCAGCCAAAGGGGCACAATCCGCCCTAAGGGGTCGGCTGGTCAGACCAGGGAAGGCCCACCTCAGGGGGTTGGCCTGTCATGGGGAGGACAGCATGTAAGGGCTCTCTGAGCTCCTTTCCTCCAATACACTCTCCACTCCCAAACCTTGGGTTCATCTACCCTCCTCTTTCCTTCGGTACCCTGGCATAGAACTTTTGGGTACTTGGAGACTTTGTGCCATGCACGGTCCCCATGTGGGATTGATGTACATGCTCCAGCACCAAGGGCTCTCTTCATTGGGATCAGGGTAACTGCAAGATTAGTCTACACGCTCCAACACCTCTAAGAATCATGACGCTTGGGTTATTCCAAGGCGAGAATCTTATGAGGCCATCGCACCTAGTCCCCTGCCAGTCGGGAGTAGGCTTGCCCACCACTGCCAGGTTCTCTGGTCTCTTGACGCCTTTGTGAGCCTTAGCAAAGGTATTGGACAGGTCGCCAAACCAAGGGCTTATTCTAACTTCACCAGCATTGTCCGAGTTGGACTTCACTGAGCGAATTTGTGCAAGGGAAGCCGAGCAAGTAAGGTTCTTCACCGATCTGGCAAAACACCAGCATATAGCACACCCTCGGTGTCACATCAAGACAAGATTTCCTCAGCGAACTACAAAACTTGGAGAACACAATTACCCAAACATTCACATTTCCACTTTCTCACTCTACATCTCGGAGTGTAAAGAAGTCTGGAGAGAGAAGGTAATTTGGCTGCACACTCCGACTTTGGACCTTAGCAGTGGGCCTTGACAATGGACATTGGACCATCCTTGATCTCGCTCTTCGCCTTCGACCTCATAGCATTGGTTGTCCTCACACTCTGCCCTGATTGCCTCGGTTCCTTGCCTTGCTCTTTCCTACATAAGTATACTTGACATCTGACCCAGACTGCACTCTAGAATAGCACCTCTAGTGTAATGCGAACCCATCTCCTTGACATCAATGAATCACTTGAGTAACTTGGACCAAGCTAGCTAGTAGTAGAACTTCCTGGTATGAATGCTTGGCAGCAACTTCATCGGTGGGTGAAATTGCAAAAGTAACAAAACTCATTTATTGATATTCCAAAAATTGACAAAAGAGATGAGTAGTCATATTAATGGAACACAGAAAGTAAACACGACAAACCCAAACCAACAAGACAGAAGTACAGCACTGACGCATGAGGTATCAAAGGAAAACACCAGATGCATTGCTGGAGTAAAGAGGAGAAAAGGAGGAGGGTTTGAGGACTCCTTGCCTATTTGCAGCAACATGTATATTAACACGTTCTAGTTACTCTACACACAAAGACAAGTAAAAATATTAACCTAGTACAGCAAACTAACAGATGAAGGAATCTACTCAACAAAGAAGCTTGCCTTGTGATGGAAAATTGCTTTTTTCCGAGTTGTCTTGTTATCTGCATATGCTTCCACACTAGCTAATAAGGTATCATCAGGTGTTATCGACAGCTCCGAGCAAAAATCAAGGGCATACAAGGATTTGTTGCAAAGGTGTCTTCCGAGACTCTGCATCCACGAGGATTCCGAGGGCTGCATAAATCCATTTGTTCTTATAGTAGACAGGAAATCTTGTACATTGAACTGACCAAGTAATGTCAAAAACCTGCATAACTTTGGCCAAAATATCAGTCAATATGTCTCCATCATGAATACCATGGTTGCAAAATCCACATCGCCATCAAGAAAAATTAAGTGTGCAACAACAAGCAGTAGAAATGGCAATTGTACTCCACGGTTCTCAGTTTATCATGTCCTCAGGTTCACCCCCACCCCTGGCAGCCCAAAGTAGGTGCAACAATAAGGCAAGAGAATGTTCACAATCTCCATTCCCTTAAGTTATATGGGAAATTGTAACAGCTTTCAGTTTATTCTACTAAATAGAATCAAGATGAGCAACTACTAGTTTATGATACAGCGTCCCCCTCGGCCCCCCCAAAAGGTGTAACATTAAGGCATGAGAATTTCCACAATCACACCAGTTAATTCTGCTGTATAATAGTACCTGTATGCCCCGCCAGTGTGCGGGAGCTTTTTCTGCTAAATGCCTCCACTAACTCCTACTCAACCCCCCTTCCTACTGTTCTTCTCTTTCCCCATATCGTGAATTGTTCCACTGGGTTATGTATAGAAGACCATCTTTACATAGAGAACGAAGATAAATTGTGCGCTTTCGCATATGACTAGTATGCGAAATAGAGCAGACTGTCCAAATAGCAAGTTCAACAATCGCTATTAAACAAAGGAACGGTTGCGGGATAATAACCTATAAAATACCAGCTAAGATAGTTATGGCTTTGGCTCACTTAAGGTCACATAAGAAACAAAAATACAGAACTCCACAAGCACTGTAAACAAACAACAGAGAGAAGAACTGAATGTAATCAAAAGTAATACTGCCTCCATTTCATATTTTTCGTCCCCCTTGTACTTATTGCAAAACTCGAGAAACAATATGAAATACAAATGGTGTTCAATTATGAAACGGAGTTGAGCTAAAATATTAGGTCCAGGAATTTGTATTTTTCAAACTTTGCAATAAAACAAAAATAAAAGGAGTTACAAGTACAAAGAGGGAAAGGGGTGAGATATTACCAGCGCTGACCAAAGGGGAAAGAGAAGACGCGCTGGAGGGAGGTGCCATGGCGTTGATTGAAGCAAGGGACGAAGGGCATGGTCATGAATCGCTGGAAGAAATCAATCTGTTTGGGCCTGGATAGCCTGACCCCCCTGGATAGGCCCAACGGAAGCGGGTCTCCGGGGACCGGACGGGCAATGCCGTTGAGGGTCATGGGGGTGGACACGTCCACGTCCCAAAACCCGCCGTCCATTGCCCACCTCAACCTTTTCATCTCCCCTCCTTTCTCTCTATTCTTTCCTCGACTCTACAATTTGCGTTAGAAATAGGGTTGTGGACGGTGTACTTACTTACATACATGTGATTGTCGAGTGAGAACAAGACTTGGTTTCCAAACACTTGACTACTGTATTCCAAGGCCCTTATCTATGGCAGCCGGGCAGTAACTACAGAAGCAAGTTCTTACGGTTAGTAATTTCCACGACACATGACGTGAGAAATTCTTACTTCTACCCTCTTTTTTGGTCACTATAAATCTAGTTCAGTGAAGAGTGGTAATTAGCATTATTAAGGAATAGAGATAGCCTCTCTCTCTCTATGAATTGCACATACCCCTTTTACTTGAATTATGAACGGTACATTACAAAAATTATAGTTAAGCTATTGATGATTCTAATCAAATCACGGTATCCCCAACCTTAATGTGTGAATGTCATTGTTCATAATTGTCGTACGTGAATTAGGTATCTTACTCATTACTCTTTTACCTATGATGGTAGGCCGGTGAACAGGTCAGTTCATACTTTTACTGGGTTTGCTCGAGACGAAGTTCTTAACACTGTGTGGCAAGTAATTCTTCGTGACAGTCGATCAATCTCTTAGGAGGGATTTTTTTTATTTATTTTATCTTTTCTACGTTTTAATAAAGCTTAGTCCAACTGTTTGGTTTGATTTACGATCAATTCACCCATGATTATCATCCAAAAGTCATGTCACATTACAAGCACCGAATAGATATCTCGAGAGATTATATTCGGTCGACAACACTTCCCCCACAAGACCTAATTCACTACTAAAATGAACCACTCCATTCCATCAGCCTTCACATGAAGAGAGTTTGGAATAGGCTACCACAATGTTCGAGTAGAATTACCCTTTTTCCTTCCACTGCAAAACAAAAATTTCTTTTCTTCTTCTTCTGGGTAACAAAATTGGCGGTTGAAGGTTGAATGTCACCACTCGAGATATAAATTTGTACCCACGCTTTCCCGGTCATTGGCAAATATACTGTCCGAGCTCATGTGCTCCCTTTGATGAATGGGGCCACTCCTGCTTACCACGTTCAACACCAATGACATACTTTCATTTTCCCAGTGCACATTTGTCCTTGACTAGTTTCTGAAGGGAAAATAAGAAGCCATCACCAAACAGTTAACATTCCACTAGTTCAAACCAAACTGGATTTAACATCTGGATTGATCTTAGATACACACAACCACTAATTCCGCTACCATGTTGCAGACTGCAAAGAAAAGCTATACGCATCATGATATATCCACGGTTACATCGTTGCAATTTATCTCCTTTACCATTTCCCATTATTGGCAAGCATTGTGTCATGATTTGTACGAACCCCATATAAAGGACCACTAAGGAACATCTATATCATACAGCATTTTCTGCTATACGCATAACGCTGGTGACGGGATCGAAACAAAACTCCCAGCTCATACTTGTGCTCCATTCTTCCCAGGAAAAGAAGGCTAATCGGAGAGAAAATAGCTCCTGGACAACAACAGAATTGACCAGCAAGAACTATGGGCAGCTTGTGGAGAGACTGAGCTACAAGCTCCCAGGTGACTTGCTAAGCTTCGGATGGTAGGATGAGTAGGAATCATGAGCAAGTGTCTGCACAACAAAATTTAACTAAATAATAAGCAGTACATCCACTGGAAGGGAAGAGTGAGTGCAATAGTTGCACCGAAAACCTAAACTACAATGATAATAAGAATCAGGGAAGAGGAAAACAATACTACAGTTATTGCTCGTCATAACAATCCTCAAAATATAAGGTAATGTAATATCAAAGACATGCTGACACCATTTATAACGCGAAGATCTTGTTCAAATAATAACACAAGCACTTACCTGCTCCTGTGAGCGGAAATACATGAAGGGTCTATAATGGAGAAAATTTGAGACTCTGGAGGTATAAATATCAGCATACCTGCACTTGGCAGAAGTTAAAAGAACAATTTATCAGGCATAGATACTCAAAACTGTTAAATCAGCTTCTTGATACTAAGAGCTGAACTGGAAATGTGGAAACAGAAGATGTACTTCTCTATTTGCCGCATTAGATGACTTTTGTCTCACAAACCTGCACGTGAAAGAAAACCCCACCTAACAAAAGAAAAAAGAGGTCAGTGCCTCAACTTCATGGTCAAAGTTGAATTGCACACTTCCCTGCCTGCCAATGTCGGGAGATCGCGGTGCCAATTTATCTTACAATTATCCTCTATATTAACAGCGAAATGGATCCCTAAACCACAAGAAGACATCATCAATAGACAACACCCCTTTCTTCACTGAATCTAGAAACGACTACTAATAGATGATTCAAATCATCCATTAAGAAATTCATCCGTGACTATAACTTTTTATGATCCCAAAACCCATCAAAAAAGGAACTTTTATTAAATGAAACTGGGAAAGTTTCTTTACAGAATATAAAAGAGTGAAAGGGCACTGTATAGAAGTCTTAATTTGATTTGATCGTGGAACCGAACATGCAACCAGAAAAATGTGTTGAAAAGTGATGAGAGCAGAGGTCTGTGGCAGATTTCTAGGCTAGATCTACATATATAGTCACGTAGTCATTAATCATCCAGGGCTTGCGAACTTGGCAAATTTTTTAGCGTCGTCTGCATTCGGGTCACATATCAACCAAATTATCAATTTTTTCCTCCCTTCCAAGACGTATTTCATAACCAAAGGGTGAAAAAACTTGACAAAATCCTATAATTTAGACAAGCTTGGGCATAGAAAATGTTACTGCATCCAAGACTGAGGTTCCCTGACACTAACCTTCTGTTGAAGTGTTCCCCATCCGCTTCCAACATTGGAGCAATTTTTTGATCGAGTCTTTGCATCACGATAAGTAACTTTTGTATACTCTCCGTGAGATCTTTGTCATCCATATGGGTTGCAGCAAGGGTCTGAGAATGCATTGCAGAAAATTATGAATCACCCGCAACAAAGGACAACATTACATGGGTATCACTAGAGTACACTAATAAAGGTTCTCATGTCAGACGAGTTCCCAACGATGAAGAAGAAGGCCATAAGATCTGTTTTTCTCCTTCAAAAATAAACTTCCATTTCAAGTTTTCTCCTAATTACGCATCTGGCTCTTCCAGGTTGCTCCATGCCAAGTCTTCTAGCTCGTGTTTGGAAATATGGTCCACAGGGTTTAGTACACGAAAAAGGACATGTTCCAAAAAACTGTATGATAGAATATTGTGATACAGGAGGACGGAAACTTGGCCAACTTTTCCACAGGAGTTTTTGATAATAAGGTTATAAGAAAGAAATCAGAGGAAACGAAAGAAATAGAACCTCAATAAAATAGCAAAGAATTTTCAATGCTGTAAACTAGGAAGGATACATCACAGCTGATGAGCATTACAGTGGTAACAATTGATACTTTGGCTACTTCACTAAAGGCAGAGAAAGTTGAAGCATCAAAAGAATTTGAAGAAATAAAGATGCAAGGAGAGGGTGGGATAAAACATCGTATATATGAAAGGTGAGGTGCCACGCTAAATGAGAGTTTGTTGCTGCATGGTTTTTGTTCTTCACTTTTTTCTTTTGATCTCCTCCCCGTGGAAAGTTTTCATGTTGCACTTCCTTAGTACCTCTTTTCTCACTTCTTTCTTTGAAGTTTGTATGTAAGTAGGAGAATTACTGGCTTTACTAGTAGTTGAGACAAGAAGACAAATAATATCGTGGAAAGAAAGATACCTGAGCAGGACGCCCCTTTGTTCTCCTCTGCATAGCAAGCCGGAGTTGGTTAAAGTGATCCCCCACAACCTCCTTTTGATTTATAAGCTCTATAAGTGTAGCACGGTGACCTCCACCACGAATCAAAGCATTATACTGGATTCAATCAGATAAAACTAGCGTCAATATTGAATGTTGATCACACACAAAAATCCAAACCACAGCCGCAAGTAAGTTGACAGCTTGACAGTTCAATCTACATACCTAAAGAAATTATTGCAGACCACGGTAAGCAATATCGGCTATTCAAAGTGATCTAAATTTACTAGGACTTAGTAAAAGAATTTTATGACAACCCATCCCTTCTTTCATTACAATATACCCTTCAGTATAAGTTACAAGGAGAGTGGATTTATATAATGAATACCTCTTCTTCCAGCTCCCGACAAATCAATGCTGTCCGCCAGCGAAGGTGGACTTTGGATTGACTCACATCCGTATATATATGATCTCCAACATACAGTATCTCATCTCCATGAATGTCCAGGGAATTCTCAACCATCTGTGCGCTTCCCCCAGAGTACAAGCCCCCTGAAAGAGAAGGAAACCGTGACACGGATTCAAGAAGTCCAATCTTCATAATCTACATATACAAGCCTTACAATTTGCCATTAAGAAAATTCTTGCAATTCCATTGATGCGAAGCATGTGATCAATTGAATTAGATTAAGGAAAGCATGATTTGTGACTAGTCGATGCTAGTTGATGGAGTAAAACATAGTTCATTGAACAATTTAATTCAAAGGTGACAAGAAGTTCATTCACGAATGCTTGGCAATATATTAGAGCTACAATAGGCAACTTAGGAAGGTTGAATTGTGAATTGTTTGGTGTCTCAATAAAGAAGATTTTGAATAGTCACGGAACTTGGGAATCAACTTTAAAAATGAACCAGCCATGCTTGCTGTTCTATGAACCAAAAATCCGTTTTCCTCTCTTTTTCCTTTGTCTTCTTTTTCTCTCTTCTAGGATTGCTTTTTTGGGGCGATTAAGATCGATTAATTATTGCACCACACATTATACCAAACTATAAAAAAACTTATTTTCTTGCTTGAATATTTAATTAACAAAGAAGAACATATTCAACCCCATCTGCTTCAAAACTAGACAATTTAATACAGAGTCAGGGAGCAGAAAGAGCTACTCACCTGGACGAGCCTTGACACATGGACGCATTAAACCCTCGCCTGTCACAACTTCATACATTGGGTGTGACATCTGGAAAAATTCTGGCTTCCTTGCCGAGACTATAACCTAAAAAGGAAAAAGAAGAAATCAAAGCACAAAGGGTAAGATGTGTGTGCTTTCAATGCTTCATCATGAGTATTACCTCTAGGTTGAGATGTACTCAACAGCGTAAAGGAGACAAAAACGAACTTCGTATTGGAATGTAATAATAATCCAAATTTATCTTTTCACATCTATACTGATGATAAATGTAAAAGCATGGATGGGTTTTGCACTCAAAAGCTTTTGTTATACCTTTTCAAGGAGGAGTCATTTCCTAGTCGACCAGCAAAGAAGATAAAAAAAAATGCTTCTTTTAGCATGGTCATACTGGAATTAAAGGGTCGACGTATACTAACCATGTCAAAGAGTTCTCGCCAGTCCATATCATTGGGGAGAAATCTATTGAAAGAATGCTGCATCATTTTATCTGTGTAGTGATAATCTGAGTTGGCGATAAGCAAGAGTCTTTTACCGGCCTAATAAACCGAATATAAATTAGGTGTCCAAGTGGAAATTCTAAGACAAATTAGGTGGCGGATAACAATAAGAACCCTACTAAGTAATACCTCCTTCTGATCCAAAAGTGCTAAAGGTAACTCTGGATCAGGCTCAATGAACAGTTCAGGCTTGGACATTATTTCACTCTGTATGGATGCCACGCATCAGTTCATGCTTGAACATATCGTCCCATAAACCGGAGCATCTACACAAACTATTGCCTTAAGCTGACCTTCTACATGTGCCCTGAAAAGGGCATTCCCGACAGCCTGAAACAAAAGGCCAAAGTTAACAACTTATGCACCTATATTCAACATAAATCAATATTATGTCAAACCCTTCAGATATATTGCCTTGTAAAGCCCTTTATAATCAAGTGGACCAACATCTGCTGAAATAGCTCCTTCATCCAATCTATCTACCATCTGGGATATAAAACACATCAAAAACAAAGCAAAGTAACAATTTAAATGCATCCCGGCAATAACTCAATGCATTGGTGAATCAGTTGGGAGACAGAACATAAAAGGTTTAGACTATTGACAAATGTAACAGTATAGTTATAAATATCACTCTAGAAACAATTTTACTCGTCAATCAAATGAGCAGGGAAAACCTTTCACATCAACACGGGCCAATAGGTTATAACTGAGGAAAAACGATCAAAATCAAGCTTTGACTTGTCAGAGCTCCAAAAGGCTTAAGGAGACAAATATGAAATCGTGGAGTGGAGTAATACAGCATCTTCCTGAGGACCTTAGAAACTGGAATAATGATGTAGAAGGAGCACGTTTGTAGAAATGATAATGCTAAAATTTGAACTGCAAAGAAGCACAACATTCTCAGATACTACAGTGTGAAGGAACATAAAAAGGATTGCGGGGACAAAGTAATAGCCTCAACTGCAAAGCGCATTGGCAGTGAGATCGGAACATATTCCAGGCTGACTTCGTGACTCCTTAAACTGAAGACTGCAATGACTAATATGCTAGCTGTGGTGGAGCAATAATTCTAATCTGACGTCTGAATCTACTATAGAAGACAGGCAGATCAGTTGAAACCCCAAGTTTTTGGATAACTTGCACTTCATTGCAGATATATGCCCATATTAACTGCGGAGATAGGTTAATCACCTAATCCTAAATACAAAATTTTGTATTCAAGACCCAAAGCACTCAACTAGTAGCAATAACGTTCATAACATGTATTCATGTATTTGTGGTACAGGTATGTATAGCGAACTAAAGCTTCACAATTTCTTACAACAAGATGTACACACTAGAGGTTACAGATTCAATAGTCAACAAAAATTAATCCCAACTGCTTTGAGTCAACTACTTGGATCTTTTTCCTCCAATCAGCTCTTTTTAAGGCCACATCCGCGCTTAGGTCCAAGGCAATCATGTCCCCTCTCAGCCTCAACCCATGTGCATTTTAATTTATTGGGGGCAGAGTAGGTGGTCCATATCTGCTGCCTGAATCATGGATTTCACATTTTCCAGATCCCTTTCCACAAATTACAGGTACAACGGTTATCATGCATCCCTCAATTTGGGTGCAGTGGTGCACGTTATGTTAACTATAAGGATGAACAGGAAAAATAATTAGCTGTAGCTAACACATAAAGGCTTGCATATTTAATACTAAGAGAAGATGTCGATCAATTTTACTAAGCCAAAAGTTCAACAAAGGTGAAAACCAATTGGGGCCTAACAATCTAGACCTCCACAGGTGAATGGACCTAATATGTAACAAAGAAACTAATACATGCTGGCCTGTAACAGATATGGTCCCGAAAGTAGTACCATTGGCAGCTATTCCAGAACCATTGATTTCTTGTTGATTGAGAGACTAGACATTGCTTCCAAATGCTTAGATAATCTCAAATAGCATCAGGGATTGGTATATTTAAGCCAAAAAGTTAAAGAGAATTCGAAAAGATGTTCTTACAGTGCCTTAGAGATGGAGTAAACTACCTGCATATACGCCACGGCTTCTGAGACCGAGAATAACATATTGAGGAACTCCCAACGACTTTCCTTCCGAAGATCTACCAATTCCCGCCCATACATCTCACTTCCATGCATACAAAGTCAAAAGGCACTGTAGAAAATATTACCCTCTTTGCGCCATATATAAGATACAGGGAAAACCTGAGCTACCGACATACATGAACATGTGCTGCAATGGAGCCGAAACTCTGAAGGATGCACATGGAAGTACATAATCCCCACTAGATACTAGAGCAGAGGAATGAATCAACTTGTCTTTAAAGGACAATTTAGCAGTTTACCATCAACAGACTGACGACCCATTTTGCAGAGTCGCCTTTTGTCTCGCATTTTATTGCTTAAAAAAAATGCAATTCAGTTTTTCCCATGCTACAAGATAAACAAGACAATAGGGTGCTACAAGATAAACAAGACAATAGGGGCTCAAAGCACACCTCACAGCTTGAGTAGACAGCATTTAAGTGCCATGCATAACCCTCTTCACATAACCAAATCGATCTGCCTTGACCAAGTTGCCTTTCTCTTTGTCCATGACTAGACCCCTAATAACCTATAAAAAAGTGCAGAAAGATACTCTAATAATAAGAAACAGGATTCTAGATGCTAAATGGAAGTCTTAGAGCGGAGGTAAGCAAATCACCAGGTCTGGATCGAAAGCAAGTCCATCAACAGGGAAACCGATGTTCCTTAGGTTGTCCATACAATAATCATAAGCTCGTCCTTCCCAGGCCTACAAGATTGTAAACACAGTCATATTATTTCAAAGGTCCAATTTCCACTGGGAGGGGTAAATGCATATTAAAGCAAATATGAAGCCATATACTGTTTATGCGGCACACTAAGTCTTTAAAAAGCTATAATCAGTCACATCATCGAGTAGATTCAAATGTTCGTGATGCATATTGCGAGAGAATTTTCAATGGAACTGTTGTAATGACTCGTGTGACAACCAACAGATAGGGTTTGATGAGCTGAACCATAACAATGGGGGGTAAGATATCATTAATGCCAAGAAAAAGAAGGTATATTGCTTACTTGTGTATGCATTGAACATAGAGCAAAACAGATGAATCAGATACATGCAATGATTTTGGATAACTATTTGATGCCTACATTATACTGAAAATGACAGCAATACAGTACACGATAATTCTTTTCTTACACGTCCGTAAACCACATAGAAATCAGGGGGGACACAGATGTATTGCTTTCTCCATTGAAGGAACTGGATAAGAGGATAACTTAGAGACTTTTAAGCAATCAGTACACAGGGGAAGTGAAGTAATACCATCACATTGTAATGCATCAATGTATAGTCCATGTCATATCCAATTGCACTGATCGACCGAAGATTCAATGTGCGACTACAGAATATTCCACGG
>JAVXUP010001411.1:0-237345 GCA_033070095.1 Escallonia herrerae
TATAGCCTATGGAACGGATTTTAGTTCCCATAAATTATTAACCATTAAAATAATTTAAGTGTTGAATAGGACCTCTTAAAGCGCCGATCTAGGTTTAAGCGTAATCTCTATGCAGTTTTAAGCGTAATTAAAATTAACTCATCAAACACAGAATGGAAGTAGGGGAAAAATGAAAATAAGGGGTGAGGCAAAAGACAGAACCTTGGAATGGTAGAGATCAGAATCGTTGATGGCGAGCAACTCAGCAGTCCTGCACCCACAATCATAGCCGTACCGGATTGCAACGGCTCCAATAAACAAGCCGATGCCGAATATTGACTTTTCCATCCCCAATGTTTCCCTGCGCAGCCTGATGGAGTCCAAGTGAAGAATCTTCCCTCCCAACCACACCCTTATGAGTCCCTCCGCCCTCCCAAGCTCGTTCTGGGTTTCCGAGCTCTTCGCCGTGATTCTGAAAAAGGGTCCAAGAGTTTGGAGCCGGAGTTCAAGCTTTTGTGCTTTTGAAGAGTCCAAGATATCGTACATGGTCGGCATGGTGATTCCATTGTTATTATCACTGTTTTCACGCTGGCTGCCGCTGCTGCTGCTGCTGCTGTAATGGGTAGTTAAACGGCCTTTAGGTGTACCTGGGGAGTTAGTGCAGGGAAATGAACGGATACGGATTCTAGTTTGAGTTCCTAATTTTGGAATACAGGGATCCGAACAGAGGAAGGTATGTGTCAGTTCCATTTTTGAAGAAATTGTCCGATAAGGTTGTTTAGGATGGCGCTGGATGAACAACTGAGAGAAGGGTTAATTACAGGGACAGGCATGAAGTTTGGGTTTATTACACTCAACGACTTAAGGTATCCAAAATTACAGTCCAGTCACATTTGTTTCGAAATTACCAAACTACCCGTAGATGCTAAATACTCCGAACTACGGAGTACCATTCGTCGAGAAAACAATTGTTCCTCCAGTCCTGCCACTCCTCCACCGCCCTCTGGCACAACCATTACATTCTTCCTCTTCGTTATCAAGCATCTCATGTATGAATATGCATCAGCCAAGGCGAAAGCGTACCATCCTCCCTTTCACTATGATCTCTCTCAACCCATCTTCTCACCACCATCTCGGCCATCACCCACCACAAAACCTCCGCCATCTAAATCCCGTAACCACCGTAATGACGAGCGGCGAGGCACCAAAGAATCGATGAGCAGTATTACTCAAAACCAGATGAGGTTTTAATCGAATTATTGGTGGGTAAATACACGGATCCACTTCGTTACTTTATTTGGAAATTGGGCTTCTGATATGCACCTCCAGATCAGGTTTTGGAAAGCGAGTGGGAACGGTTAGTTTGGGGGTGGGCGAGAGAGATGGGTGTGTCAGTGTCGGAAAAAGAGGAGTTTTTTTTGGTGTATTGGGTGGTGGGAGTTTTTGGATTGGCGGCGGTTGTGGGTTTTGGTTGGAGATTTTCGGGGTTGTCGTAAATAGTGGTGGAGGAGGATATGGGGGTGGTTTGCCAGTTTTCTGGTGGTGTCGTCGTCTTCATCTCTGCGACTACCAAATATGGTAGTCCGTGCTGCTGAAATGTTGATGGTGTTCGTGGGGAATTTTTGGGGTAATTTGAAAAGTAGTTATCCAAATATATTTAGATATATTTATCTCTCTCATGATCTAGCAGGATCCACTTCGATCTGAAACGGGCTAATCCGTTTCAAGATTTTTGAGAACAATTGTCTTTTATAGAAACTCCCACCAGCAAAAACTGGAATAGAATACAAGCAACACAAAACCCTTTCCAGCTTGGAGGGATCAACACACAGCAATAATAAGGAAGTATTCCACGACAAGATAATAAACATGCAAGCGTTGGCTTTGATTAATATATATACACACACACAACATCCGCAAATCTGTACATTGAATAAATAAGGATTGTGTTTAGTATAAAAGAATGAATCAACAGAAATTTGCCTTCTTCTACTAATATATACACACGATGAGAACAAAGGTATAGACGTGAATAGCTCAAGTTTTCTTTGCAAAAAATAAATCAATTGGACTGTGTTTACCGTCCCGGGGAGATGATTTCTGCTTTTTCTTACCTCTGTTTTTGCTTGCAATGTGTTCTTTCTGGATAAACCTGACATAACACACATTTATAAGATTACATCAGATCATTATAGCATACAATGACAAAACCATTGAACATTTAGAGTTATCACCACAATCACAATCCGTATGCGAATGGAAGTCATTCTAGAATGAGATACTGATGTGATCCCCAAGATCCTCGGATCCTTGGTTGGTCTGACAGTCACAAGACCCGGTTTAAGGAAAATCAGAATGTTCTTGCCTTTGGTAATTGTTATCTAGGAGAAGTAGCGACTGACAAATACCCTATAGATGGTCTATGCATCTTCACCTATCCAAGGTTCTAATAAAAATTATGACTCTCATTATACTTGAGCTCCATCATACCAATATAACAGACTCGAACTGCAATATCCGATCAAAACAGGCATACTGAAAGCAATTTTCTCATATATCTGTACAGTCCCTCTAAATGCTTGGTAGTTGACAATCTTTCCTTGTATGTCAATGGTAATGACATCATAGATCTATTTCGATAAGTAAAAAGCATATTAGGACAGCCGGATGGTTATGACATCATAAACCTTGCCTTATAAAAAGGTATGTCAAGTCAAATGTGTCATAACTATATATTTATTATGTACTAAAAGGTCCGACTTGAGACGGTTCTATATGGTAAAACGGGAGTATTTTCCTGCAACTCCACCCTTGGTGGAAAACCCAGCTCTCAAGTTCTAACCTCAAAATAACAAAGTGATTCTCGTTGTTTGATACATTCAGAAATTTCTAGTTGTTATCGAGTAATTTAAAACAGGTAGCAACATCATTTACATATCGCCCGACCAAACACACTGTACTGCCCACCGCTAGCAAGAACTAGCCATTCTGAAGTTATCATATGGAGTTTCCATGACCTAGTTTCATATGCGGTATCAGTAGAAAGACAAAACGCTCTTCAGCACCTAATTTCAGTTGCACCAGAAAATATAGCATCCGCTTATCATGCATAAGGCAGGAAATGACGCGGTACCTCTGCTTCATAGCAGGATAGTTATGGTTGTTGCAAGACTCCTCCTCCTGCAGCCTCTCAGCAAAGTGAAAATCAGAATGTTCTTGCCTTTCTTCAAGAAAACTGGGAGGCAGTTCAACTCCACATAACGAACATTTGTAATCATCCACCCACGCTAGTGGCTCTTTCTGATTTGATGAAGAGGCCGGATCATCAGAGAATGGGGCCCTCTTCTTCACTTTATCTAGGCTGCTTCCCTGATACTGTCTGGATAGAGAGAGAGAATCATCCACTGGCAATCGTGACGCTTCAGTTTGGCAGGAGTTTGGTGTATGCGCGACCGTACTGGCATCGATTACCTGAGTAAGCAGGAAAGAAGGATGTTTGGACTTTGGAAATGTCAAGAAGAGAACAGATTTGTAGTACACGGAATTCAGATGGCAGATGCCTGTAGGTTCACAATTGGTATACTGAACAAAACCAATATCTTGGCAGGTTCATTACCTTCCTTTTAGATGCGCTGCTCAGAGGTCCAGAAATTCTCTCCATTTCGTGGCTATCATTGTTTGAAGTGCATGTATTGTGACTATGGTCTGATGTTTGGTTGCCGTCAGATGGATCTCTGATATCATAACAGGTCTCATGAAAATCCATAGTAGTCTCTGTGTTGATCGTTGAAAGATTACCAGTAACGTGCAAGTCACAAGAAAGGCCGTCGCCCACGTTCTTTCCACAAGAATCTCTGGCTAAAACAAAGTTGGAAAGAGTTTTTTGAGTGGGGTCAGACGGGGCACCATCCTTGTCCTCACTGAACTGAGACATACGCAATCCTGGCAGAACAAACCAAAATACTTGATCGTACATCCATATATTAAGGCATGTGCTAGCCCATCATCTACACAAGCAAATAAGGGTTCGAAACGATATGTACCCTTAATTAGCTGCACACAACCAGCGGCAACAGTATTCGCATCTAACTAACTGAATAAATAGAACAAAATATTGAACAAAATAGAACAAAATTTTTAAGATCTAGTGACAATTTAGTCAATCTTGGAACCCATTAAATCTTTGATGGTGATGGCCCATGAGGAGCAGCCATGATCAAATTTGAAATGATCTGTATCTAGTAGATAACCATGTAGTAGTGAGTGACCTAGTGATCACCTAGTCATTTTGAGAGGCCACCATTAGTAGATTACAACATTGAGCATACCCTTTTCTGTGTCAAATGAGACACTTACCGCACTCTTCCAAAATCAAAATAAAATAATCAACTGATATTCAAATTATTGGGGAGTTTGGACTCAGAACATTAAACAACACCTATCTTCCAACGAATGCTAGAGACTCAAAGCTGATCCACTTGCAGATGAGGAACAGTCAATTAATTCAGGTTTATTCGGCAGGCTAGAAATTTGGAGAAACAGTACGAGGCTTACCTGTGAAAAGGCTACTTCAGTGGAGAGCCTATAAAACCAACTTCTTAGGGGTGAATATTCTCTTAGAACCAGAATCTATATACTCTTCTAAAGGAGCACAAGGCACTTAAGGATGTGTCTGCTCCTTTTTGCCTATTTTTGTGGAATTGAAAGAAAATTAACCCATTATTGTTGTCGTTATTAACATAGTTTGCCACTGACCATTTTCGTCTACTTCTTCTGCCACCGCCTCCTCCCAGCGGCCCTCCGCCACCTCGACCTGGATCTTTCTAATTAGATCGGTGAGGATGAACAAAAATCGCCACCCCTCTTACCCCATCACCGCCGACTACCATGTCCCCCACCAATGCAACCCACAGCGACCGCTGCCGCATCCGACAGCCTATTACAGCCCCACCACCAAAATCCACCTTCCACCTCATCAACCAGCCACCAGCCCACCACTGCACAGGCACCCACCACAGACTGATTCATATCACATTCCACCCACCACCTTCTGATCCACCCATAAACCCACTTCTTTTTTCTGCTTTCTGTATGCAATTTGGGTGTTCCATGCTTTATATATGTGGTGGTGTGGAGGTTGGGTCGAAGGTGTAGGGGTAGAGAATGAAGAAAGAGAGAGAGAGAGAGAGAGAGAGAGAGAGAGAGAGGGAAGAGAGAGATTGGGTCGTAGGCTAGCTGTTGACCGTGGAGGGTCAACTGGAGGTGTGGGTGGCTGATTGGTGGCAATTGTGAGTTGAGGTGGGTCGTCTTAATTGAGCCTACCCTATTAGTGGAAGTCAGGCTGATGAAGTAGTCCAATTGGATTCTCAGCATCCCACTGCATGATGTAACGCAATAGGGATCTAAAAGGATACGGTCGTGCGTTGATTCGAGGTAGTGGTTGGCTGATTGGTGGTGGTGGATGGCTGCTTTGGTGCTGGTGATGGCGGCAGCAGGTGGGGTAATAGTTTGACATGAACAAGAAACTCTAATCTATTAATATTTTTCCAGATCTTAAACCCCAGAAACATTCAAATTTCTTCTTTGTTCATTTGGTTTGTTGAATCGTGATGGGTGATTGGTGCGAGAAAGCTGTTATTGAGAACAACTCCTTAGTGGAATATAACCGTCTGGCCCATTATTATGGGGCGGATGGTGAAATCTTTCTTTTTATATGCTGCAAACGAATGGTAATTATAGTTTACCAATAACCCGGTGAAAGTAGTTTCTTGAAGGAAATGGTTATAATAGATTTTATTTGTCATAGTTTTTGTGCGAATTTACTTTTTGGGGTCAAAAATGCGATCAAACATCTCTTGCACTTCAGTTAATATGCTCATAAGAGTGAAGACTACATTATGATGCCCACTTTAGACCAGTGTAATCAGCATAGTATGTAAGAGAGGGCAGTTTTTAATCCATTGTGCTGCCCACCTTAGACTTGTGTAATCAGCAGAGTATGTAAGAGAGGGCAGTTTTTAATCTGTTAAAAATGGATCAGATAACTCTAAATAGTAGTTTTTGCATAGATATTATCTTTGCGACACCCACGTGCTACATGCGTGGTGGTCTAACTACTTAAACAAAATGTTAATAAGCGAAAATAATAGAGCCACTATATTTTTCAACTTCATTTACTGACAGCTTTATTAATGCAGAGCAACAAGCAAATATAAGCTACCATGACGCAACCAATTTATCCTAAGGTTTACTGGAAGCCACTTATAGTATTGTTACCTATCAGTCTCAAAGAAACCGGAAGCTCAGCCTTTAGAAGCTTTGAAGCATGATTCAGGATATCCTCACTTGAGCATGTATAATTATGCAATGTCAAAGCTCGAGTTCGAACCTGGAGATTGTAAATCTGTCAGGATAACATGAAAGATCGGAGGAACAGGAAAAAAATATGCCTATAATTGTTAGAGGCATACACTATAGCCTATAGAAACCTCCCCCTCCCCCCCCCCCCCCAAAAAAAAAAAAAAAAAACACCCGAAAGACTGAAAGAAAATAAAATGAACCATAAAATCATAAAGTGGATTGGATGAGCAAGTAGTCATACATAACCATGTATCACATACGATTCAAAATCACTTATCGAAACAATGAACAGAACGTCCTTTGAGAAAAGCATCAGAATGTACCTCAAAAGAAGCAGTTTTCAGTTTTAGTGTCAATGTTCGCCCATAGAGACTTTCTTTCTCCATGTCAGCAGAAAGCATATTGGCAAGTTCGACTGCATATAAGAAAACGAAACAAGTATGTTTTTAAGAAGTTCAGATAATTTTTACTGTAGAAGAAAAGAGATTGTACATTTTCCACGCAAAAGGAACCAGCTGCTCACTGGCACCAACCAAACGACAAATATATGAGCTCAATCATGCATATCGATGCTTAAAGCTCCAAAAAACTAAAAAGGTACAATTCTCAAGTGAGCAAGCATTACATGTCATTAGCAGCTTCATCATTGCACAAAAGAATAGCCACCGATTTCCCTTATTAGTAGAGCTGCTAGAAAAATAGAATTGCCCTTCCAAAGAATGGTGCTATTACTGGGAAAACATTCTTTTACAACATTTTATTATCACTGACGATAAAAGAAAACCAAAGATAGATAGAAGAAAAAAACTAAGCTGGGAAGACAAAAGCCATAACAATCTCCATAAGTGGGGTCTTTGAACTTGAATGAACAAAATACAAATATTCGATGCAAACTGGATAAAAGTTATGATAAAGAAAATAAAAAACCAGTAGCCAAGAGATTCCCAATCACACCAAATATAAAGGAAATTTGAGATACCAATGAATTCCCTGTTGAGAGTGTTTGGGAATTGTGTCAAGGCATTTCAGTATATCACTTTGGTACGTAGTACTGAAGATCATTTATAACTTTAAAAGCAAGAAGCAGAGAGTTTCCTCGAGTTCTGTTTCACCTCCTTCAGTTGATTCACAATTGCTTTCATTATTCAAAGCGAGTTACAAAATCAATTTGCAGCAAGATCCACATCTAAATGCAGAACTACAAGAGGAATCAAGGAACATCACCTAATTATTATTAAAACTTCACCTCATTACAGTCTCATATACATGTAGAAGTTTTACAGTTGTGTCTAAAAAATGACCTGGGAATTGGTTAAAAAAAGACCATATCTAAGTAACATCAAGTTTTCCAAGGACAATTTTCTTTCTCCTGTGTCTGTTTGGAGAGAAGGGGGGGGGGGGGGGGGGGGGGGGGGGGGTAAAAGTACAATTGAAACTCCACAGAGCATGGTGAAAGTCTAATTAGGTCACAACAGAAAGCCGTTACCTAGTTTCTGGTAAAGAAATGCCTCATTCTCCGTGGCTGAAAATGTTCTTTCGTTACTAATACTTTTTCGCAACTGAACTTGAGGGGTATCAGCTCTTCCAAGACCCAGACCCACCGAGAGAAAAAAATCTGCAGTAGAAATGCAAAATAGTTCGGCTTCAGAGCACTAAATTCACGGTGTAACTAGATAACTAAAGTTCTATCATTTAGACTGAACAAATGTTTGGAACTTCCACAGCTTGTAAAAGCCACTAATCATGTCGTTTACTTGTGGGAAAGGGGCAACGGTAAAAGAATAGAATTAACTTGAATTGTCCGGTAAGAGGAATAAAAGGGGATAATCAAGCAAGTAACAACTAATCGACAATGCGACAAACAAAACAAAGCACAGGTAAAGTGGTTCCACGGACCCAAAGTGAGCACAAAACCTGAAGGTACGAAATCCATACTAGTAGCATAATAGCCATCACTGAGCAGGCTGTCCAAAAGTCACTGAAATGACTAGAAAAGTTACTAGGTAACTACAAAAGTCAATTGGTCACTACAAAAGTCTTACTCCATCTTTTTAGAAAAGAAGTTGTTCTTCTTTATGATCATAAATAAAAAACAAACTACTAAAACCTGAGTTATAAGAAAGCAGAACTACAATGTGAAGGTAAGAAGTAACAAGGTCATGAACAAGGTAAAAGAAAATTTCGAATAGAACTCCAATCTGGTACAAAAGGAGTACTTCATCAAATAGAGACGAGAACCATGACACAACAGATAACTAAGTTACTAGAATCATGAATCGCCACAGGTAAGAGGCGTGCAACAGAATGCACAGGTAGGCAGCAAGCAAATGACCAAATAACCAGAAAGAACAAAAACCAACACAACACAATTTTTCTGGCCGTAACTCTAAGAAGGCTAATGCATCAGTATAGCTACGGCAAACAGGAATACCGACAACATTCTCGCCAAAATTGAAAAAACTTATAATCTTCAACATATGAAGTGTTGATTTCAACAACATTTAAATATAACAACAGCAAGCCAGCCTGTAAAATTCCCACAAGAATGAACCACCATAGAAAATCTAGACTTGGGAAGAAAAGAACAAAAACTGATCTGATAGCTTTCCGTTAATCTCAATTCTGCTTGTGCCTGTGAGGTATTATGAGACCAAAACCATGAATCATGATTAACGGATTCCACTCTGATACCATCTCTCATGACCCAAGCCCACGGCCCCACCGCAGAAATGTTACTAAATTCCCCACCTAAGGAACAAGTATAATTAAACGAGTTAAAACCCTTTTCACTAATGCTCTCTCACGTGCCAATATATGTATATCCTTACATGTGTCCTAGCACTTTCTCCAAACCTCTGTCAAAAGAAAATGATTAAGAGAGCCGGATTCACATGACATTAAATTAAGAAATACAGTATGAACTACGAGCTACAGTGAAATCATTATCAAGTGACGAAAGTGCACATACCAAAGATGACCATTCATCACGATATTAAGAGGATAAAGAGGAAGGGAAAAAGGCATTATTAATATGCAAACCTGCTGAGGATTGAGAAAATAGTGCACATAGATAACAACTCTTTTGCAGCATCTCCTCACATGTTGTAATTCTAAATACATCCTTTAGAACATGTTCGGTGACCTTGCCAATGCCCCCAACCTGTAATTCAAATCATCAAACGAGTATCTTAATACAGGGCAGCGCAGAACAAGAGGCTTCTGCCATAGGTTTTTCCGATAAGCGTTGATGTTTGCAACCTTTTCTATTTTTCGTGTTTGGAACCCCTCGACTCCGGGGTAAGAAAGCAACTTACTCTTGCTGTTTTTTAAATGAAGGTCATTGCAGGAAAAGAAATTAGAAGAAGAATGTTAGCTTTTTTTTTTTACCCGAATAAAACCAAGCTTTTTGTATGTCTAGTTCACTCTACTCTTTACAACCAATATTTATTGAAGCCTTCCACAGAGAATCAGCCAGTATCAGAATATACCTTGCGTATAGGAAGAGAGGATATAAATGTGATGACAGCCAGTCGATCGTTTGGTAAAACAAACTGGCCATTTGGCTTGTTTATGTCAGAGCAAACCTGAAGAAGGTATTAAAGGTGTAAGTCAAACCCTGTTGGAGAACGATAATATCTGCAAATGAGCTTATCTTAAGATACCCACCACTATATTGAGCTTATCGAAAACCATTGTAACACAATAAAATGCTCTTAAGTTCCAAAAAAAGGTCTAAAATGATATATCACCCCAAGGATGTGCAATATGTTGGTCGTTTACCACTTTAACCATTCCATATCACCATTATCATGACACCTTGAGAAACCACAACCCTGTAAGCATTCTTGACTAGAATCTCAAGACATGCAAGGTACAGTAAAAGTTTGATATATAAATACTCAAAGAAGTCTTATGTGCATGCTGAAATGGCATGAAATTACATCTTGAGTGCATCTATAGTACAGAATTACAGATATATCTTGAAAGTATCCATTGCCAAATTTCGGAAGTAGTACACATTTCCACTAAATACAGAACCTTTGCAAGTAAGCGGTTTGGTGCCACTCCAGCACTACATGTGAGGCCAGTCTCTTGATTAACACTTGCTCTAAGTTCTTCAGCAACCTTTGACAAAAAGCATATAAGAAAGAGGAGGGCCAACATAAGCTTGAAACAGAACACTATAAACCATGTTCCATCATGAACAATAGTAAAGGAGAGAAAGAAGAGGCAATGTACTAGACTACTAGGTAACCATTAAGTTAGGTTTCAACTTTTTTGTAACCTACTTCTCCACTGGTTATGCCCCTTTCTTTGCAGATCTTTGTTATATCCAGGTATGCCTCATCCAGACTGCAAGCTATGAAGTTGGGATCATATCTATGGAAAACTGGAAAAAGAGATACATAAGAGAAAGTTAACGAAAATTTGCCTCCCAAAGATATATAATGGAAGCATATATCAAACCTTTTCTAGTTAAATCACTATAGTGCGTATATTTCTTAAAATCTGTGGGGACGAAAATCAACTCTGGACATAATTTACGTGCAATAAAACCAGGCATAGCAGCACGAACCCCATACCTCCGTGCCTACAAAATGGAATAAAAAGCACATGCTCAAGAAGTGAAGCAATAAACTAGGTCTACAGTGGTAATTCCATGATAACAAAGTTGGAGAAGATGGTACCCAATATATAGGAAAACAGATAGGATTACACAGAGCATTTGAAACACATTCATTATCCCTCTTTGTAATTATAGCTAGTATAACCTCATAATTAGCCGTGGAGATCATAGACATGCTGCCTACAGCCATTGGCTTCCCTCGGAGTAAAGGATTGCTTAATGTTTCCACAGCTGCATAGAAAGCATCCATATCTACATGTAGCCAAAGCCTTGACAGATCACGAGTACTTTCTAGCTCTAAAATTCTTTTATCGGCAACCTACAGAAACATTAACCAGAATTTATAAGGAACTAAACCCTAATTTAAGAACATTTCCAAAAGACAGTAACAGAAGGAGTGGGAAGAAAATTCCTATTTTAAAAAAATCATGCAATAATTTGGATCATGACAAACCTCTCTTATCATAATTTGTTTGTGAAACCGCACTCACAGCCATGCAAAGCAAGGCTCTGGGTTTGCATACCTATCAAACTAATCATGTTTCAAATGTATGTTCATGGAAAGTGCATGGACGACCCGCTACCCGTTCGGATGCTTTTCATATCTTCTATTAGCATATTTATATACACAAGGACTAAAATTTCAACTATCTACAATTTTGTGCCTGTCATATGAACTAAGACACGACTGAGGCAGAAATGTGACACCAAACTGACCAAATCTATGATGAGCGGAGAGCACTCTAAAGCGCAAACCACAACCTAGTGTTTTCAATCGTTCCAGTTAAAACTTCCTGCAATGAAGTTTTCTATATTTGAGAAAGGGGACGGTTTAAAAAATGGCATGTATTGCACTCTTTGCTAGTAAGTGTTAACATACCCAAACAGGAAAACACTCACCAAAACCGTCATATATACATAAGTGGGTTAGTAAGCACTTACCGGTAAATCGTGCAGTAATATAAACAATAAAAAACGGCTACCTCATTTTTAGTTTCACGCAGCGACGGAAGAACCTTGTTTAATTGATAGAACATGTTCTCGTAACTGCCTACTATGCCAACAGGCTTGCAGCTTAGCATGCAGGAATCGGGATACATGACTAAGCGCACTTAACACATGAAGCAAAATAAGCAAGATTCTCCAGCTTCCAGTTGGAAATTGACTGAAACACCAATTGACCTCCCAAAGCCAAGAGAAACACTCAAGTCTAGCATCATTTGAAGGTAATAGGAGGATCTTCAATTACGCTTTCACTATTTTAATTGCAAGAAAATGTAGACCAGAGGCTGGGAATTATAACATGCAGGTGCAAAATAGAAGACCTTCCAGCCACGCCTAAATGGGAGGACCCAAACTGATTGTGTAAGACAAAATAAACGTGCAAATTCATGGACAACAATTAATTATGTTTCAATGGTGCTCGATATATTTTTTTCTGGCCTGCCAAAAATGGATGAAGGTAACTCTCAAAAGGAACAGAGGCGGTAATGCCTCAGCTAAATCATGAACACTATCACACATATATACCACATGAATACCTTCCGATAATGTGCTATGTCGGCAGCCGTGAGCTTTGCGCACCGGTCGCGCATGTTGTCTATTTTCTGTCTCATATCAGCTTCCTTCCTTTCCTCATTCTCAAAAAACTTTGACCCTTTACTCATCTCATATACTATTCTCTGCACTTTTTCCTTGTCCACTCCTTCCATCCCTACAGTTGTCACAAGTAATAATTCAATTTCAATATCACGTCTCCCAAGGCACCGATGAGCCGTTGACGATATAATTCAACTACACGCAGGCAGAACAAAGGCGCTCGCGCGAGCACATGCACGCATCTATATATACATCAAGAACAACTATACTAAATATATAACCAGATTACACACTGAAAGACTTTCAACCGTTCAGACAGTCACATTAGTCATCAAGTGCAATACCAGATTTAGCGTAACTACTCTGTGCGACAATTGACAAACGGAGTCAAAATGCCCACAATTGCAATGACCGCGCAAAAGTTAACCAACGGAATTATAAGAAAAGATAAACCCTAAAATTGGAAAGATTTGTGGGTGGAAAGATTATAAAACCTGCTTTGGCGTTGGTGAAAACGGTGTGATAAGATTGCCATGGCCGAGAAGAATCGCCGCCGGAGGTATCACTCTTCGCCATTTCTCTGCTTGCACCAAAAGTTTTGGAATGCTTGGCGACCGACTTTAAGTACGAAAGACCGCGAGAATCAAACTCCGTGTTTGCAAAGAAAGAAGTCCGCAAGTCAAAATACCGTAATTTCAAGGACCTCTATGTAAAACGGAATAAGTCTCGAGGACTCTTGTGCAGATAGGTGGAAGGTTCTTTAATTAATAAACGTTTAATACGGTCATTAGTGGGAAAAGCATTAATTGAGCAATTAATTACCACTGATACTTCCATTAAATGACTATTCGATCAGTCTTCCTATATATAGGCTGCAGCTGGAAATTTTGGTGCTAAAATTGCTTATGTGAATACGGTTTACTTTTGACATGCTAATTCAGACCGATTTTAAAAACTAAAGCTTAAAATGGTGCATTTTTGCACCATGAAGCTCGGAGAGAGGACCATTATTCTGCTTCTAATGGTGTTGTGTTCACTTGAGTTTTCAGGTATATTTTCTTCATATTGTGATGCTACCCTCCACCCACATAGATGTGATAATATAAGTGTTCAGTAAAAAATTGAAAACAAGCTCAACTTTCACAAAATTTAGGGATTTGCATACGCTCTCAATGTTTCACCGTTTAAGATTCATTATTGTAGCTTTAATTACGTCACAATTCTGAGGCCTATAATAACGACAACGTATTTTAAGTATCACCTTTCGGCATCTGTATGCTTGTTATGGTTGCGTGCATATTGTATACCTTGATGTAATCTGGATTTAACGAGGGATTCGCAAGGATGGTTTCATGACTATTTGTATAAATTCGCGCTTGAAAATAGTAGAAATGAAACTTTCTATATGTTTCTTTGTACATTTGTTAGCTACCAATCAAATGTTTAATGACTAATCGGATGTTTTGCAGGTTTTGCGGCGGATGTGCCGTATGATTATAGTTTCACCACAGAGGCAAATTTCTTGCAACTAATTTTTTTTTCCTTTGAATCATTCATATGCTAGCAATAGTACATCAGTTTCTATTGTTTCTTAAGTGCAGTTATGGACGTCGCTTATATATTGTCTTTGTACCTGTTAATATTACAAAACCAAAAAAAAAGGACGTTGCTAGCAAGAGTTTTAATTTATGCTGGGTGGAACGCAAAAAGGTTCTTTCTTCATCAACCAACGCCAATTTTTTGCACCACTATAAGGCAGTCCGTGTAAACTTCTAGTTGGGAATATCATTGTATTTGAGCCCGTATGAATATCATTGTATTGCTGCAATTATATTCCCAATTTTTTAGTTGCTTCCTTGAACACTATGCCAATTCCTGCCTTTTTTCCCGAGTCTTTCCATGCTGCATCTGTTAGAACTTAGAACAGCCAGAGTCTTCTAAAATGACCTTGATTGTGGATTGAAGCCTAGTTGAACTTCATAAGAGAGGGTGCTATTCAAATTTTATGAGTGAGTAACCCTAACATTTGTTATTTAGCTTCTTAGTACGGTATCAATTTCCATACTAGTCTTGCAACTATTAATCTCGTTATACATTGCAGATGGGTTCGTGGGACTATAATATATAATATCAAGAATGTCTTCTTGAAAGTTAACGGAAAACTGTCTAAACAATTTTTCAGTGTTTGGCAGATCCCAAGGAACCTTTATATCACGGAGGAATAGTTATAAACTCCGAGTTGATTGGTGAATTAAAAGAATGGTATGCATTTGGAAACGCTAAAATGGTGAAGAGAGTGTCAAAAAGCGGAAATCACTTCATTGCTGCAAGTCAAAGACGACAACCAAATGATAGTGTTTCGCAAAAGTTTTACTTGGAGAAGGAAAATTTCTACACGTTTTCAGGTTTTCATTCTCTCCCAACTAACTCTAGTATTCCTTTTGACAATTATTCCCTATGTTAAAAAAGCAGATTCTCTCTTTGATTTTGAACAATGGTGAACTGATTTATTCTGGCATTGTAATGGAGCACATTGAGTTGTTGTTCATTCTTGACTGTAAAGTCATTTGAGCATCACATCCCGGTCTAAGTTTAACACCTGGACCTAAGTAAAGGAACTCGTCATACAGACAATAAAAATTTTGGTCTGGATGAAGAAAATGATGATCATCAGATTGTAAGATGGCACAAATGTTCATGTGAAATTAAATGTCTTACAAGTGAAGCTATGTAATCTTGTTAGGAAGAAAGCAGACGACATATACTCGTGGTGATGTTTCCTACCATTTCGAGGCTATTGCATGAAAAATATTCATGCTCTTCTTTGTATGACTATGTTCCCTGGTTGAATGATCATACACTGAAATTAAAGAACACTAGGTGACTCTGGCCTCGCTCTCTTCTACCGATTTCCTATATACATATTGTCAATGACTTTCTTCATCAATCACAATCACTGAGACCACCATGTTTAACTGACTTCACGAACATAACACATGATATTATAAATTGCATGTATACCAGAGAAAATTATGGATGCATGCTGTTATAGAATAACTTACCATACAAACATTTGGGATGAAGTGCCAAAAACCCTTACTTAAAGGAACGCATTTAATGATCGATCTTGTGCGAATTTTGCGTGATGTAGCTTGGTTGCAAGTGAGCGTTGGAGAAGCTGACGTCGTTGCCAAGTTCAAAACACCCGCCGGCTCCAAATATGTCGATTGGGGTTTTGCCAGGTCCGGGTGCTGGTCCATGCTTAAGGGAGGCCTCATTGTTGATAATTCAGGGCCGGCCGAGCTCTATTTTGAAGTACATTCTTTGTCTAGTGATCGTTTCAATTCTACAAGCAACTACCTATACATGATTTTTAACTTTTTTTTACTTCCCTTTGTCTTTCTTCCTTATCCTTATCAGTGTAACAATACATCAATCGAAATATGGGCTGATAGCATTTCTCTACAACCATTCACCAAAGAGCAGTGGAGATCACATCAAGATCAGAGCACCGAAAAGGCAAGATCAAATCTTTCATGATGTGTGTGTGTGTGTGTGTGTTGGGCTCTTTTCAGATTTTGACTTTCAAGTAACGTGACTCACATATTCAAGCATATATAACATTTTTCTTTCGGATCCCCTTGACAATTTGTCGATTTACCCGTATGGATGACAAGCAAATTGATATTGTAGGTTCGAAAGAGGAAGGTAATATTCCATGCAACTGACGCGGAAGGAAAACCCCTAGCAAATGCAACGGTGTCCATCACGCAGAAGAGAATGAGCTTCCCATTTGGTAATGCAATCAACAGGGGTATCCGCAGCAACAAAGCCTATCAAGAATGGTTCACTGCTAGGTTCAAGGTAGCGTCATTTGAAAATGAGATGAAATGGGACAGCATTGAACAGTCTCCCGGCCAAGAGAACTACACGGCGCCCGATGCCATGCTCCAATTTGCTCAGAAGCACGACATCGCCGTTCGTGGCCACAACCTATTATGGGATGACCCTAAGTACGAACCCAAGTGGGTTAAATCGCTCTCACCTAACGAGTTATCACGAGCTGTTGAGAAAAGAATAAACTCTATTATGAGGAGATATCGAGGCCAGCTTATTGCATGGGACGTCATCAATGAAAACTTGCATCATTCATTTTTCGAAACACATCTTGACAAAAATGCGTCGACTATCTTTTTTCGCATGGCACGCCAAATCGATCAAAATGCAACTTTGTTCTTGAACGAGTATAATACAATTGAAGATCCAAACGACAGTTCATCTACACCGACCAGGTACTTGGAAAAGATTAGAGCGATTCGGTCAGGTGGTTATCATGGTCCTCTGGCAATTGGAGTCCAAGGTCATTTTTATGGTTTAAATCTACCTTACACGAGAGCAGTAATTGATAAGCTTGCTTCCGCAAAACTGCCAATTTGGATCACGGAACTGGATGTGGACCAAAATCAGGTAATCTAAACCTTAATTTTGAACGAGTGCCACATAAATCAAAGGCATGTCAATTTCATCTCTTAAATACTGATATCAAAACTCAAAAAAATCAAGTAATTAGTTAATGATCTTTCGGAGTAACTTTTAGCTCTCATGATCTAGTTCCTTTAGCAGGTTACTTTTAAAGGTCAAAAGATGTTGTTGCATATTAGCATTAAATATGAAATACACAAAATATCATAAAAATTTTGCAACACTGCATGCAAGTTGTCTGTTGGTCATGTTAAGAACAAGTATACAAAAATAGTTTAACTTAAGAACTTATAGCGCTTTTGGATCGATATGTGACACAATTAGCGTTTTATTTACTGATATGACAATAATGTAAGGTTTTATTCATGCTAGCGACATGCATTCATTGATGTAATCTTTTTTTCCATGGCGATCGTGACATAACTTGGGCAGACATCGGATCTGGAGCAAGTCATCAGGGAAGTGTTTGCACACCCTGCAGTGAATGGGATTGTGTTGTGGGCAGCATGGCAACCCTGGGGATGTTACCGTATGTGTTTAACTGATAACAACTTCAAAAACCTGCCAGCAGGGGACGTGGTCGACAGGTTTATTGAGGAATGGAGTCACAAGGGGTTGACAGGCGTCACGAATGCTACCGGCTTCTTCGAGACTTCACTTTTCCATGGAGATTATGAAGTCAGAATCAGTCGCCAAAATATGACGGTTTCCAACTTAACTCAACACTTTATTAAGCTGGAAACACCACATACTCCGAATGAAACCCACCACGTAAAGTTGTTATTTTGATCACAGTTTCGTTATACCACATTAAGTTTTGAATATGATCTCATTTGTGTTGTATTTAAATGCTTGCATTAATCTATCCAGACGTAGGTAAGGAAGCGCTCCCCTCACTGTGTTTTTTGGGGCGATTATTGAAACAACTTTTGTAATACCGTTTTTCACTCACCTGAATGACTTTTTCTGTAAGATAATTGAAACGTGAAGTGAATTTTGAATTGATGACAGTAACTCTGCTAGTCAAGTTTTTGAACCACTTTATACTTCTTTGCTGCTCGAACATCTACCTAGATGTAATTCCGCGCACCTAAAGTGTGATGTATGAGAGCCACAATTGAGAAGTGGCTGATGCTGACTGATCGGCCTACTTTTATTTTATTTTAATAATAACTGCCCTATATTTGGCCATCTTTAAAAAAGCTAAATAAATTAGCTTTTTTTTGACACTAAACAATGCATTAGATAATATTTTGAGTTGATTCTAGAATTGTCAAATCCGATTAGATATGTATTGAATCAGGTATCAAAGTGTTGATTCAATATGTTCAAAGTGATTAAATTTAGAATCTTCATTTTTGTTAATTCTGATTTAATAACATCCTTAAGAAGTTGAACTGCCAAAATCAAAATTTGAAATTTAATTTTACCTTTTCCAAAAGTCAATATCTCATTTTACAAATTTGAAATTTAACTACGTACAAGATGAATAAGAACTAATTGTCACTGCTAGAAACTCTCAGTTCCCCCTTTTTGTCTTTTTGTTATTTTTCTTTTTCTTCTTAGTGTGCTCCAAAAGCATCAAAGGGAAATTTGCATTGAGTAGGTGCTGCTCTTGTTTTGCATTAATGCGAACTTTAATAAAAGTTTTCAGCGTCAATCAAGGGCTGGATATTTGTTTCACATTTCTTAGCCATTTACTGTGAATCACAGCAGAATCACCAAAGCATGATTCCAGCTTATACAAAAAGGAAAAAAGAGATCAATACCTCATGATCCACGATTGATTTCCCATTAATTCCAATATTCTAATTAACATTTTAATTAATTCCTTTGGGTCTCTTTCATATATATATATATATATATATATATATATATATATATATATATATATATATATATATACATTTGATGCATGCCAATATCTTTGTTTGGAAGCTAATCAAGACCAATGTTCCAGCAATATATCTTTCTCTTACATTTTTAAGGAAAAACGTTGCTGTCAATAGAAAGGCTTTGTATGGACACCATATACGGACAAAGTTTAACTTGTCAACGGATTAACTAGGAGAGATCGAAACAAAACATGGTGTCAAAAAAAATGTTGTAAATACTTAAGGTTGCTATATATATGTGATCCTCTTTTGTCACTGTATATCTGTAATGTAACATCCTTACATTTTGTTTGGAACCAATTCTTTCAGGAATTGGATTTTATGTTATAATAATTTGGAATCAATAGTAAGTGGTGCAACATCTCTAATTACCGCATAGCCAATTATTTCTGTGGTGAAACGTCATTACATTCAATCTGTTAAAAATTACGGCATATACTTAAGGTTGCTATATGCTACATGCTATGCTCTTTCATCGCTTTACATTTGTTGCTACAAGTGCATATAGACAATATATGAGCATACAAAATGTGTATATATAGGCTCGGTCCGGGGAAACATGGTGAAGTGCACAAAAACACATTCGTTGAAATTAATATCACCATAATTTAGCCTTTGTTATTAGCCACAAGCAGCATAATTAAATTTCTTCGCAGAAAAAGTAAAGTTTGGTGCAACATCGGAAACCTCTAGTTTCAAACAATCCAAATTTTACTTTAGGGCACCCTTGTATATCTCTTCTTAATCATATCCCCACAGGAGTACTACCATTACACTAATAATCCTGGAGCATACTTAGCTTTGTATTCTGACCAAAGCTGATCAGCCGGCTTCCCTAACAACTGAACAAAGTAATCTTCACTATAAGCATATCACATTTTGTTGTTCAGTGCAGCTGTAAACCCAGTCATGATGAGGCTATCGCAATATTCTAAAAATCGTGCTGTGACTTCGTATCCCTCATCCCACCTATCACCTTGCGCAGGTAGAGCAAAGCCAGTCCCGTTTAGTTTAGCTCTTAGGACCATGTAGTCGGCAATTCCCTGACCATTGAAATACATGAGTCATCTCATGGTACATTAAAGCCGTGAACGCCGTCCTGAGTTCATCACCTTGCATGCCTTGCAAATACACTGCACTAACATTAATCAAGTTGTTGGAAATGTCAACATATCCTTCAAGTCCATCATATTGCGCGATGACCACCTTGACGACTGGAACGTACTTCTGGTCGGCCCGGGGTAGGTTGCTCGAAGACGTTCCATATGAACTGGTTGATGATTCCCATTATATTTTTGGTGAATGGGATACCGATATCTTGATCGAAGCGGACTCCACCAAGGGTATTTGGTGTGTCATTTTCGACTTCATATTCGACGCCACAAGTGCCATGCAAAGCAGCCAAGGCCAGTAGCAGAGACAGGAAAGGATACAGACGTGCCATGGCTGGTGTTGTCGGTCCTAGGCTCCTAGCTTGAGAAATCAGACTCTATATTTACACAGAGTTTTCATCCAGAACATTTAATACCTAATTATGTAGGAAATTAGATTTTGATTTCTGGAAAGGGTAGAGTTAGACTTCAAAATTTGATTTCTGCAATTTGACTTCTGAAGGATGTTATTTGGAGGATATGATTTGATGCATACTGTTGCAAAATGAAATATTGCATTCTGAAAAAGTAGAATTGAATTTCAATTTTTTATTTTTTAAGGATTTCATTTGATTTGAAGTCCTTATAAGCGTAGAAATCACTTTTAAACATCCCTTAGGGAGTGAAAATCTGATAACCGTAATCAAAATAACCAAAATTGAAAGGCTAATTTGTGTATTAACTTTGCCACAAAATTTGAACAAATTAGTTATACAGTTTTTCTTAGATATAATTAATTTGAAGTAAATCTGAGTGAAATAGCTCCCCAAAATAAACAGGGATTATGCTTGTTTAAACTTTGTTCGTGGCTACCAATCACAGCAGATTCACCCAGGCACGACGATCCCAGCTTATCATTAAAGAAAAATTAATCCTAATCAATGTTCCCGTAATACAATTCTCTGTAAGGGTGCATTGCCTCTTTGACTTTGACTGAAAAGAAGAGAAGGGCTTTGTGTATTTAGACACTTTCTCCGGACAAATTTGTAACTTACGGCAGATTTTACTAGGAGAGAAAGCAAAAGATGTTGTCAAAGAGTACCCAAGTCTCTGTTATGACTTGTGACATCTCGTAGTCCATTCACTCAATGGAACCAAAAACTAAAAAGTAAAAAGACTTGTCTTTTCTTTGAACGGACGGTTTAACTTACATTATATTCACTCTAAACACATTTAACAAGGTATACATGTTACTATTCTTTTTCCTTTTTTTTTTATCATGAATAGATAGGCACTGTTCTTCATTAAGAAGAATTTATATTTTTTTAGGATGAAAGACATTATAAACTGAGGTGCTTCCCTTATCCAGACTCAAAATAATTTGCAAATCTCGTATTCTTGAAAAGTCATGTGTCACAGTGTTTCTCACTTTTCATACAACTACAAGCATAATATAACAGAGGATAAACGTTCTCATTATAGACTGAGAGTCTTTAATGACATTTTCGATCACTGTCATCCTTTTTTAGAGCCACTATACGTTGGAGTGAAGACAACCATACTCCCTGTGTCTTTGGTGGCGGTGGCCATGTAGCATTGGAAATTGGAATCATGGTTTGCTCACAAGATTGGACGAAGCAAGTTTTACGCGCTGGTCTTCCGTCGCTAAATCTTATTTGTTTCCATATTTGTTTAGTTATGTAGCTTGTTGATCTTATCTTACTTTTTTTGTGTGCTTTTCAGATTCACTGTTTATGTAGTTCTAAAGTATTCGAATATCTGTCCTTGAATGCAGCTCAAAATCATAATTTTTCTTAGGAAATATGTTACTTAAGTTTACTAGGTTACATTCTTTCGTCACTGTATCTGTGGTGAAACATCCTTGATTTACTAAAATTTGTCCTAACATTGTTTTGCATAATTGGTGACAAGTTGAGGGTCTTGTAGAGGTGTCAAAAGGGCTGGGCGGCCCGAGGGCTGGCCCGGCCCAAAAAAAAGTCCGAGCTTGGCTGGGTTTTAGGCCAAGTTTTGCCATTCCCCACGATTTTCAAATTCTAATTTTTCTCCCCTTTTCCCCCAACGGTTATATTCCTCATTATTTCCCTAAATTCCACTTTAGAAAAAAAAATGTTAGTCAAAATTTATACTTATTACTTAAGATCATCTGAGAAATTAATAACTATACTCCAAATTTAAATTCTTGTAAATTCCAACTAGTTTTTAGTGGTACATTATAATAACAAAAATTCAACTTTAGTGAAAAAAGTACAGCTTAATAGAATAAATTTTAAATAAACTGATTAGGATTTCAATAAATATACTAAAACTTTATACAAAATTAAGCTAATAGTATAAATTTGAAATAAACTGATTAGATTGAAACTTTAAAAAAATGTTACTTATAAATTATAATGTTAGTAGGCCAAAAAAGGCTTGTCAATATTACACCAAATTAACATGTATCAATCTCAACTAATTAATTTGATGTATTCTTGTCGGCCATCAACGCAAATAAATAAAAAGGAGTTGGGAACCAAAAAAGAAGAAAAAAATTTTTTGGGCCCGGGCCCGACCCAAGCCCAGTCCTAAATATTGGGCCTAGGGCCTGGGCCCATATATGCAGATTTCAGGCCCAGCCCGGCCGTTTTCCATACTCATGCCCGGCCCCGGCCCGTTTTCTCAGGAGGCCCGTGGGCTTGGGCTGGGCAGGCCCAAGCCCAACCCATTGACACCTCTAGGGTCTTGTGCTTATGGAGGCAAAAAGTGAATGAATGGTGGGGCTAATTAGACTTGGTGAAGCTTACTCGTGACTCTCGAGTAAGCACCTGCCCAGGGCCAAAAATTTGGGTATGGGCATCCATTTGTCTATCCGTAAATTTACAAATCATTTTTACATCTACCCGTACAAATCAGATAAGAGCCGGTCGGGTATGAACATATCCCAAATTAAATTATACTTGGAGTTTTAACTTGATCTCTCTGTCATTTTAGACAACAGATTTAAAAATTCTGTCGCCAAACTTTTAGTAACGGCCTTTTATACGAGGAACTTTTAGTAACGGATTATGGATTTTTAGCGACGGATTTACCATAGCTACAAGCCTTTTTTCTTGTAGTGTTTTACTTTCAATCCGGTTAAACAACTGCGTGTACCTTGACACTACATTATGTCCGTATGTGTATGCTTGTGTGCTATTTGACTTGTTTATAGTATCATATATTTGTACGTGTGCGCGCACGCGCGCTCGCGTGCGCATCAATTGTGTGTGTTTTATTTATTCTGTCTTTATGCTTGTTTGTGTGTGTGAGTGCGCTCGTGTTGTGTGACTCTTTGTGTATGTGTTGGTAAAAAAAAAGAAAAGAAAAAAAAGTTGAGGAAAATATTGGGTTACCTGCAGTTTACCCTACCTAAGGTGAGTTGGGCATGGTCTAAGAAAATATTACTTATTTAAATTCTGGGCAAATTCTACGTGTACTGACGGTCCCGTATTCGAGATTGATAACCCGCGTGTACCCATTTGTAGGTCTAAAATGAAGGTATTCTTCTGGGTATTGCACCAACCTTAATTTTTGACCATTTCCAAACACGGCATAGCATATTCAGGGCGTACAAATTCAACGATTCCTATATGATTTGATAAATTGTGTTACTAACAATTAATAACATGTATCTTGTGGCTAATATAAATGAAGGGAGTACTAGTGACAGAAATTATATAATTTCTGCAACGAATGTGTTTTCTACACTCCGCTGTGTTTTCTTGGGACTGATGCTATTTCCATACCATTATGTTTGCTAGTTACGAATTTTTTTTAATTTATCTATAGCTCAACCTGGCTAGAATATTATCAATATATGCAACAAACAGCATATATGCACATTAAAGAAAGTGTAAATGGTAGTAGATGATTGGAGTGTGATTAGCCTTTATTACAATAAAGCAAAAAATCAAACAGTAGGGCAATTATCAAAATAAAAGTTATCGACAAAAGGTATTATCTAAGCCTTTTTATGGTTCCAGGTGTTGAATTTTTTCAGCCAATAACTGGAATCAATCATAATCATCGGATTAACCAAAAAAATAAATCATAATCATCGGTAACCCCTTCCGCCTCCTATATCCTAATCAAATCCAGAAAAGGGTCGCTCTTCAAGTTTTTGCCTATTTGTGTCCACAAAATGAAAAAGCCCTAGCCTCGTCTCCAAGGTACTTGCTTTGCAGAAACTCAACCTTTTGTTCTGCCTGATGCATACATTGTAGAGCGCTAAGCAGCCCTTAGTTTTTCCTTCAAAAACCTTTTCATTCAACCTTGTTAACCCTAATTGTTTCTTTCACGTAAATCATCCATGGCAGTAGTAGGACATCCTCTAAACCTGAATCTTCATCATCAGTTGCCTGCAACACCCAAAAACCTCCAACATTTTCCTGCTCCCCTCCTTCTTTAAGCACCACCACTCAGGAAGTTGATTCCTTATCGGATCACAAGACTCAAAATCCTTCGCAGTGGCAGTGGTGGCAGAGTCTATAAAGTACAAGGGTACCCTGGCTATTTACGCTTTAAAAGAGATCCCTGGCTGCTCCCCAAGCAAGCCAGCCTTCATCCGAAAGATTGAAATCTTCAGTTCTACGTACCAGCAATATCTCTTTCTGTTACATTTGTCCGTAAGAAAAACGTTGCTGTCAATCTGGCCGGTACGGTGCATTGCCTGAAGAAAAGAAGGGCTATATATACTAAAGGTTGCTATATGTTATATATATATATATATATATATATATATATATATATATATATGTTCGTTTGTCAGTGTATTTATTTGATGTGACATCCTTACACTGTTTGTAACCATTTATCTGGATTTCATATTGTGATTTGGAGTTGATTATTTTTATGGTGCAACATCCTTACCACGGAACCAATTTTTTCTGTGGTGCAACATCCCTACACTTGACTACTTGAGGTTGCTATATATGTTACTATGTTGTATTTTTTTTGTCACTGTATATTTGTCGCTAAAAAGTACTTATAGACAATATTTGAGCACACAAAAATGTGTATACATGGCTCAGCCACCAAGGAACACGGTGGAGTGCACAAAAACACATTCATTGCAATGTCAGCAAAGCTCCCTTTGTTTTCCAGCCACCACCAGCATACTAGTTGTTACTTGTTAGTAGCATAGAATCTGATTAATAGATTTTCTTTTCAAAAGACGTAAAGGTTGGTGCAATATAGGAAAACTAGTTTCAGATAATCAAAATTTCAATTTAGGATACCCTTGTACATCTCCTCTCAATCATATCCCACTAGAGTACTACCCATTAAACCAAAAATTTTGGAGCATACTTAGCCTTGTATTCTGACCAAAGCTGATTAACCGGCTTCCCTAACAACTCAACAAAGTAATCTTCACTATAAGCATGTCTCATTTTATTGTTCAGTGCAGCTGTAAACTCAGGCCTGAGGCTATCACAGTATTCTAAAAATCGAGCTGTGACTGAATATCCCTCATCCCACCTATCTCCTTGCCCAGGTAGAGCAAAGCCAGGCCTGTTTAGTTTAGCTCTTAGGACCATGTAGTCGGCAATTCCTTCAGTCAGTGAACCCGGGGCTGTAAAATTCCCTGACCATTGAAATACATGAGTCATCTCATGGTACATTACAACCGTGAACGCCTTCCTGAGTACATCACCTTGCATGCCTTGCAAGAACACTGCACTAACATTAATCAAGTTGATGTTAATGTTAACATATGCTGCAACTTCACTATATTGCGCGATGACCACCTTGACTCGTGGAACATACTTCCGGTCTGCCGGGGTTGGTTGTTCGAAGACTTGCCATATGAACTTGTTGATGGTTCCCATTATATTCTTGGTGAATGGGATACCGATATCTTGATCAAAGCGGACGCCACCAAGGGTATGTGGTGTGTCGTTTTCAACTTCATATTCGACGCCACAAGTGCCATGCAAAGCTGCCAAGGCCAGTAGCAAAGACAGAAAAAGATACAGACGTGCCATGGTTGGTGTTGTCAGCTCTAGCCTGCGAAATCAGACTCTATATATACATGCAGTTTTCATCCAGAACAAGGATGGTCAGATGGTGTATGATCTAATATCTGAATGTAGGAAATTAGATTTTGATTTCTGGAAACGGTAGAGTTGAAGTTCAAATTCTGATTATCGCAATTTGACTTCTGAAGGATGTTATTCCCAGAATATGATTTGACAAATACTTTGGAAAATGAAATATTGCTTTTTGGGATTTTGGAAAGAGTAAAATTGAATTTCAAATTTGATTTTAAATTATTTTTTTGAAAGGATGTCATTTGATTTGAAGTGCTTATGGGCGTAGAAACCACTTAAACTGTAAGTACCACAAATAAATGGATTAGTCAAAATGTATTAAAACATATGGATTAATTTTGTGTATTTACTTTGCCACGACATTTGAACGAATTAGTTATACAGTTTTTCTTTGATATAATATACAGTAAATTTTAGTCAAATAGCTCCCAAAAACAAACAGGGTAATCCTGATCAATGTTGCAGTAATCCCAATCTCTGGAAGGAAAGGTTGCAGTCAATCCGGCGGGTGCATTGCCTCTTTGACTTTGACTAAAAAGAAGAGAAGGGCTTTGCATATATAGACACTATCTCCTGACAAATTGTAACTTGTCATTTGTCAACAATTTTTACCAGGAGAGAAAGGGAAAGATGTTGTCAAAAAGTACCCAAATCTCTGTTCTGACATCTTATAGACCATTTATTCAATGGATCTAAGGGAAAAAGGATTGCCATTTTATAATATCCCGTTTAGTCAAAACACAACGAAGAAGTTATACACATTATTGTCATTTTTTTGGAAATATATTGATATTAGTTTTAGGATTTATATCCGTTAGGATGAATGACATAATAAATTGAGGTATCTCTCCATTCAAGACATTTACAAATCTCGTATTTGTTGTCAATTCATATGCCACATTGTTTTCCGTTCTTCGTACAAGCACAATCTAAAAAAGGATGAACATTTTCATTGTAGACTGAGAGTCTTTAGTGGCAGTTTCAATCACAGAAAAGAAGTCGTCATCCTTTTTTTAGAGCCAATATATATGTTGGCGTGAGGTACTCCCTATGTCTTTACTGGCGGTAACCAATAGCCATGTAACATTGGAATCGTGGTTTACACAAGATTGGACAAAGCAAGTTCTATGTGTTTGGTCTTTGTCACTAAATCCTATTTGTCTCCATATTTGTTTTGTTATATAGCTTGTCTATCTTATTCTACTTGTATTGCTTTCAGATTTTACTGTTTATATTCTTTATAATCCAAACATTTGGCCCTGGATGACGTCACAAAATCGCCACTTTTTCTTAGAAAATCTGTCTAAAGCCACGAATTTGTTTCTACCACTTTGTCTTATTTAACATGTCTTAGTGTTTCCACATTTTTTTTTGGGTTAAGAGGAAAAATATTTCATATATAAAGGGTTAATTAGGCACTACTTAGTGTTTCCACATTTTATACTACCACTATCTGCGTGATGGTTAGTTGATTGCTCTTATATTTGTTGATACTTAAGGTTGCTATGGGTTTGTTACTGTATGTCTGTGGTGCGACATCCTTGATTTACTAAATTTTGTCCTTAACGTTGCTCTTTTGCTTAGTTGCTGATAGACAGTTTTGTGCTTATGGAGACAGAGTGAAAGAAGGGTGGGGCTAATTAGACCTGGTAAAGGGCCAAAAAAACTGGATATGTTTGCACAGGTCAGACAAGAGTAGGTCGGACATGGGCATATATATCTACCGTAAACTATATTTAGGATTTTAACTTTTGATCTCTTTGTCATTTATTTTGTTGATTAGTTACACACTAACTTTAACTCTCCAATACTATACGCGTCTATGTGTGCATGTGTACTATTTAGTTGTGTATGTATGTGTGGCGTCTATGTGTTGTGTCTGTGTGTTGTTGCATCTGGCGTGCGTGTACGTTATTTGCCATACCCGATTGTTACCTACGAGCACTTGTTTGCCAGGTCTCTGAACCTAGTCTTCTAGATATTGTACTAATTAACCTCTATATTTTTTTGAAAAGAAAAACTCGATCTTAATTTTCGAACATTTCCAAACACCACAAAGCATGTTCAGGTCATCCACAGATTCGATCATTTCTATATGATTCGATAAGTTCTCAGTCACTAACAAGTAATATGTTGCTTGTGGGGTAATAAACAAAGGAAGCATTTGTGATTTAAATTATATAATTCCTGCAACGAATGTGTTTTTGTACACTCCGCCGTATTTCTTGGGGGTTGAGGCTATTTACACATTTTTTCTGTTATTTCAATCTTCGCTAAAGTTAAAGTATAGCGACAAATATACTTATAGGATGTGTAAATGATAAAAAATGGGGTGGATAAATCGAAGCAAAAATCAAACAGTTTGGCAATTTTCAAAATAAAAGTTATCCACGAAAGGAATTATCTAGCAAGAAGGTCTTTCTGCGGGTCCAGGTGTGATAACTGGCCGCAATCATAATCATTGGCAACCCCGTTCTACTCCTCAAATCAAATACAGAAAAGAAAAGGTCACTCAAGTTTTCCTATTTGTGTTCATAAAAGGGAGAAAACTCAATTTACTTGCTTTGCAGAAACGCAACTTTTTGTTCTATCCTTTGCGTACATTATATTGAGTGCTAAGCAGCCCTTAGTTTTTTTCCTTCAAAAACCTTTTCATTCAACCTTGTTAAGCCTAATTGTTTCTTTCACATTAAGCTTCCATGGCAGTAGTAGGCCATCTCTAAACCTAAACCTTCATCTTCAGTTGCCTGCAACATCCAAAAACCTCCAACCCGCAAGCAATTTATGCCTTAAAGGAGATCCCTGGCTACCCCCCAAGCAAGCAAGCCCACCGAGAGATTAAAATCTTCAGTTCTACCAACTCTCCTTCAGTTTTAAATACCGTTGCGTATTGCAACAGCCCTCGAAAGATATCGCCATTCTAATGGAGTACATGGATGGTGGCATGCTCGATAATCTCGTAAAAACCAATGGTTCTTTCTCCGAAGCTATAAGCCAACATTAGCTTGCCAAGGTCTTAACGGATCTTGATTACGTTCATGAAAGAAGATCGTTCTTCATGATATTACACGATTCAATCTATTGGTCAGTCAGAAGAAGGAAGTCAACATTGCTGATTTTTGACGTTACTAGGATGATGAATAGTTTGCATACTTGTGGCACGTCGGCTTACATGAGTCCAGATCAATTTGATTCCGATACTTATTGTGACAATAATGGATTTGATGGAGACTAGCAGCTAGGTCTAGAGGGAAATTTGAGCATTACGTTCATGCATAATTTCCATTTGGAGCTTAGGGTTGACTTTGATGGAACTTTACGTGGCACACTGTCCTTATTCGTTACCTGGCCAAAATTTGGAAAGGGCAGAACTAACGTGGGAGATATGTTTTGAGGAGCCACTAAACTTGCCTGAAGACGCTCCTGAGAATTTTCGGGATTTCACCGTTGTTGCTACCAGAAAGAGTCCGGTAAAAGGTGGACAGTGTCCCAGTTGCCGTCTCACCCTTTCGTCACCAATGGTAATGCAACTAAGTTAATGCTGGATTTGGTTGAACACAGTACTAACTGATTGAGTACTGATGTTGATTTTGCATATCCACGTAAAGGGCAGACGAAATTTTGTTTGTACTGATATGTATCCCAGAAATTTGGTATGTACTGTTCCTGACCCGGAGTTCGGATGAACAAAGTAGTTCGCAATCTCGTTCCTGCTGAACTCGACTACATTATGAGCAAAAACGTGAAGTTGTTCCATGTTTATATTCTTTAATTAGCAATGAACAAAATTCATTATATTTTGTAAGACAGAATAACCTTTTTTATGCACCGGAAAAGAAAAAAACTCAAGCAACGACTGTGACATTTAGGGTTTGCTGGAAGAAACCCGTCGATGCCACCTTAAAGCTCTGTAATACGCTGGAGTCCCCCATCTTGGGGTGACTTACTGTCACTTCATACTCCCCATGAAAAAGTGAAACTTCAAGGTAGCCATTAGCGTCTGTTGTTCCTGATAACTTGTTAAGACTAAACTCCTTGATGATATTGTCGACCACATCGCCAGTTGGCAAGTTTCTGAAGTCGTTGTCTGTAAGACACATCTGATAACATCCTGTGGGACGCCATGCTGACCAAATCACGATCCCATTTACTGCTGGATGTCCTTGCGCCTCCCTTATAATTTGGTCCAAGTACCTTGCCTGTCCAAAATTTAGACATAAATATGACATGGTGAAGGAAAATGATCTTGTTGAACTTATCCAGAAATTTCTACCAGAAAGATGTCGTAGCAGTTCTAGTAATCAAGTTCAATTCTAACTTCTGATGCTTATGAGGCCAAATGTACTAAACAAGTCAAGCTATTCTGTTTTACATTTTGATCTCCGTACGGGATGGAGCAACCTTACCATTGCATCAGCCCCTGTTCTTTAATATCGACATAGTGTTGAAAGATTTTAGTTACCTGCAGATCAGGGCTATTTGAGACATCCAATTCTGTAAGCCAGATTGGCAACTTTGCCGCTGCAAGCTGATCAATTGCTGATCTCATGTACGCTAGATTTGGAGTATGAAAATGACCCTGGAGCCCAATTGCCAGAGGAAGATGACCGGCAGATTGAATATCATTAATCTTGGCTAAGTACTTGGCTGGGGAAGATGCTCCATCACTCTCAATTTCTAAAGTATTGTACTCGTTCAAGAACAACAGACAATTATTTCCATCAAGATTGTTTCCTGGTGGTAAAAATCTATTGAAACTTTTTCTCCAAGCTCACTTTCGAAGAACGAGTGATGAATGTTTTCGTTGACAACATCCCATGCGATAAGCTGCCCGCTGTATCTTTTCATTATGGAATTTATTCTTGCTTCAGCAGCTGTCCGTAGTTCATCTGTTGAAAGTGATTGGACCCACTTGGTTTGACGCTGAGGATCATCCCAGAATACATTGTGGCCGCGGACTGAAATGCCATTACTTTTGGTCAGTTGAAGCATGGCATCTGGAACTGAGTAGTCCTCCCTGACTTGGCTATATTCAGTGCTGTACCACTTCATCTCGTCTTCAAAAGCGGTTACCTTGAACTTTGAGGTGAACCAGTTTTGATAGGCCATGTTGCTTAGGATGTTTTTGTTGATAGCAACACCAATTGGGAAGTTGGAATTTTTCTGCACGATGGATACTGTTGTGTTGGCTTGCGCGTCCACGGCTTGATGTTTCACCTTGCTTTTACGAGTCTGCAAATGCACAAGTGATCACTGTACGGAGAAACTGAAATTAGCCAAACATGAATATAATTTCTTTAATTCACCATATTCACTGACTGTTCTGTTGTCTGTACCAAATCCATTAGTCAAGAGTTTCTAGACCTTATGCCCGCCAGCCATCGACAGACTTCTCCAAGGTATGATTATGGTATAATTAGTTTCATTGAGCATCATTAAATTTGCATTGATTGGAGAATAGATTTTCAAAAGTATGTGCCGTAAGATAGATAGCGAAGGTTGTATGTGGAAAAGATTCACGGTGTTATCCAGCATATTTTTAAGAACATATTCAAACTATAATCTTCTCAAATATTTTTTCGATCTTAATAAGATCGTCCCAATTTACCTTCTCAATGCTCTGATCTTGATGAGATCTCCATTCCTCTTGAGTGAACGGTTGTAATGAAGTGCTATCGGCCAATATGTCAACTACTGTATCGTAACTCTGTAGAGAACCTCAAATACTTGATAATCTCATAGAATTATACCCAAAGAGAGGCGCAGAAGAAAGGCAAGGCTGCTATGTTTAGTTTCCTAGAAAACACGTCAAAACCACTGCAATTTCCTCCTCCCATGAGAATAAGAGGACAATGGTAGTTATACGACTAAAAACAAGGTAAAATAGGTGTACCTCAAAATAGAGAACGGCCGGGCCAGAAGCATCGACAGTGAGACCACCCTTGAGCATAGACCAACAGCCAGCCTTGGCAGTAACCCAACCAGCATGTTTGGAGCCCGTTGGCGTTTTGAACACGGCAGCTACATCAGCACTTCCATCGCTAACCTGCAACCAAGCTGCAAGCAACCAGGAACATATTAAGCTGTTTTTTTTTGGTGCACCCAAATCTTGGCGACAATATATAATTGATACCTGGAGCAAAAATATTAAACAGAATCTTTTCAAGCAACACAATTAAGATTGGTGTGGTATGGTTAAGCATCAAGTACAAATGCCTATACCATGGCTACATCACCGGTATTGGAAAACAAGTACCAGAAAATGTGTACAACAAGTCCTTCTCCAGGTAGATCTTCTGCGAGAAACTATCATGTCGTTGTCGTCTTTGACGCGGGCAACAATATATGCATTGCTGCTCTTTGATCGTCGCGCCTCTACTTCTGATGGCCAAATGGCTCCCATCCTTTTAATCCTTGATTCAGTTCAGCATTCGTAACAATTCCTCCTCCATATTGTGGTCTGTGGGGCTCTTCCAGACACTGAAGAACAGCCACAACGTTGTCAATGTCATATTTAGGGTAGATACAAATGGGTGGAGCTACAAGATGTAGAAGTTCATATATATATATATATATATATATATATATATATATATATATTTAGAACCAATAGTAGTTGCTAGGATGGTAACCTCATAAGTAAAACTGTAATCATATGACACTGCATCGACGGCAAAACCTGTAATTTATATAATTCATTAGTATTTTTCCAAATAATTTGCTTATGTCATTGATGGGTATTCACCAAAAAAATCGATAAACCTGTTATTAGAAGAGAACAAACTAGCAGTAGGAGATAATTCTTTTGCGCGCCAATCTTCATGATAAGGTTCATCTTCCGAACTCTGAAACCTGCATTCAACATACCAAATCAGCATGAATACACATCCACGGGAAGGAATAAGTTTCGACAACCACATCTGAAGTCTGAACCTTCAAGAAGAGTACTACTGCATGTGGAAGGTGAGTTGGGAAAGATTATCATGAACAGTACGTACATATACACATTGAGGTAGTCTAGAGATTGTGCTTGAAATTGCTTCAATGCAAGGCAATAATTTTTTAGCAGACTGGTTAGATAAAGTTTTGGCTGTTTAGCGTATCTTAGAACGTTAATGGGAAACTGTAACTAGTAACGATTGAACTTTTTATAGAGTTGGTAGATAATGCATCAATCCTTCTTTGATATGGAAGGAATCTCTATGTGTCTGAATGGACTCGAACGATTGAGTTTCATTATAAGTTTTTCACTGAGATTTGAAACTGGTAATTTTAATTGGCTGGGGTTTGAATCTCTATTTAGTTTCATTATACTTCTTTGAATGGACCAATTTTATTTATATACTTTGTTCGTAGCGTACAAAGACCTTCAGTGTTCTAATTTATTTTTTTTATTTGCTACATGCTCAATTATTTTCTTATATTTTTATATGTTAAGAGTTGTAACCAAACAAGGCTTTGTGTTCTCTTCTCTTATTTATGTTTTTTATGTTAGAATTGTAGCCAAACAAGGCTTTATGTTCTCTTATTTAAGTTTAACAAACACATTAGGCTTGAATGAGATCAGCAGAAATTCATAGTCTGGTACTCGTTGGATTTGTTGATTTATGCATCCACTCGTGCCTTGATTCACTTGTCATATGAGCTCATTAACCTTGCAACTTTATGCCGTGAATTTTTAAAATATTTTTTTCTTTTCATGTACTCGTTGGCTTCACTAAGGCATAGAGGCATGGCAGAGTAAATACCCAAAAGAAGCTACCTCGCAAGCCACTGCTTAGGGCTTGTTTGGTAGACAAAATGTAAAACCAGAGGGATAGAAAATTATCACCCCCTGATTTTTCATCCCGAAGAAAGGAGGAATGTCTAGGAAGGAAAGAGGCAGATGACAATAATTTCAACATATTGCTCCGGTAAATAGAATGAATGTATAAATAAAAAAGTTCAAATAACATATTACCCGGATAAATGCAATGAATCAATGTAGACATTTGAAAATGATTTGGACCGGTCAAACACGTTTATGCTCTTTAAAATGGATTTGTGTTTGGCAAAAATGGAAAGTATTTAATACGTCCAATCAAAAACAGAAAGTGCTTAAAACCGAAAATACCACTTTCGGTATTACAAATTCTGGACACTTTGAAGAAATATGTTTGACTAAAAAAAGTATTACATTACCGTCATATTATTTCTGCAAGGACAATGAATGCCCTTTTTACAAGATGATTCATTTGAGGGTCGCTAATCTCTAATGAATGCATCCAGAAGGAAAAGAAGGTAAGAGAGAACTGTTCATGTACATATTTATTTTGGCTCCTTGCCACTCCTTTCAAACTTAATTGTTGATGAGTTGAATTTATGATGATAAGAAAGGCAGGTAAGAGAATTAACCACGTGTATATATATAGTTTGCTTATAAAGTATAGAGAACCTTGCATATACTAATCAATAACAAAATCATCTTTGATGCACTTGTTGGTCTTTTTTCATATTAAAACCGTTGTCAACCGATTCTAACCAAATATTATTCACGGCTTTGAATTAGAGTTTTCACAACTTTTGCCAAACAGATACCGATTATGTGTAAATTTGATTAGAATTGTTGTTAAATTATAATCTAAAAATTGTTTCTCAGGATTAATTTCAAAGGGACTCTAAAAAAGTAACACTCTTTTCCCTCCCTTTTTGCTCATTTTGGCGAGAGAATGCCTTGGGCCCAGAAGGCAAGTGATTTCCCTTCCTTTCACTGTTTTCTCGTACCACGCCAATTTGAATTCTTCCATCACTCCACATTTCCGTTCACTCATTTCCCTCCTTCCGATTTTTCATTGTACCAAGTCCAAACGAGCTTCTAGTGTTTGACTTACTCGATAAGTTGTGTGAGCTAGAAATACTTAATTAGCACCGAACACTAGCCCAATTGTTGCATGTTACTAATCTTCGCTAAAAGTCAAACTATCGGTATACTTTACCTCCGGTTATATTCATTGTCATGGCATTGAATCCAATGCCAACATATGGGTAACCTATTACTCCCCTCAACATATGATGGAGATTACATTCCACATATATGGAAAATACCGATTGTAAGTATTCTTGGATTCCTCAGTACTACTTATGTTCTTTTCACATTTGAAAAAAAAAAAGAAGGAAAACTACCAACCGTATACTGTCATGATTGTCATCTAAAAGTGAAGACCGTCGACATCGTGCTCATTATTTGTTGGTGCCACCGTCTCGAGTTTGACCGTGCCTAGGGGTGAGCACCAAACCGTTTAAACCGATTAAAATGAACCAATATTAATCCAATTCGAACCGTCCAAAAATTTTAATGGTTCGGTTTCATATTTTTCAAACCGACATTGGTTTGGTTCGGTTCGATTCATGGTTAACATTTTTTAAACCGATTTCAAACTGAACCGAACCAACCTATGATATGTTAATCTATTTGTAGTAACATCTATTGATAATTTCACATATATGGTACAGAGAAAATTCAAATAGAGAAATCTTGAAAGTTAAAAGAAAAGATAATAAAGAGAACGCTATGAACACAAAATTTTCACGACCAATATCTATTTTATACTTACTCATTCTCTCTCATACATCAATGAGCACTTATAGATCAATTGTAACAAGATTATATACAATATAGAAAAAAAATATAACTTCAATTTTTAATTATTATTAGATCTAATAATAGTAGCGTGTAAAGAAATAACATCTTTAAGTGAGCGCAAATTATTTAAACCGACCAAATCGAACCGTCTAAACGAACAAACCGAACCGTTCAAATCAATAGTGTTTGATTCGATTAAGTTCACAAATTTTCAAACCGAGAGAGTAATGGTTTGGTTTGCGGTTTGACCCCCAAACCGAACCGTGACAAAGTTTGTGTTGAATCCGAAAACATGCTTAGATAACTCACAAGAAGCCAACCAATCTAATTCCTAGTCGATGTGAGGTTCTTTGACACCCACATAAAGTTGAAGTTTCAGATGCTTCAAAGCTACTTCCTCCGTAGATCGAGGCGTTTACTCGTGGAGTCTTCCTTTATAATCATCCTTTGGTTGTGCAACTGAGTTCATCTTGGCGAAGGCACGAACGACCATGAAGAGAAATAAAGATCCACAACATTATCAGCCAACACCACGTCCTCATACAAGTGATGGTTTAAGTGACGGGAAAATCATTTACATTGAAGGAAAAGTCACTTACAGTTGATCGTTATACAATTATTATCCAACAAGTCAATAGTTTCCAATAATTAGTGACTTCGTTCAAACTTGGAACTATTTTCGTTCCAAGGTATCTACCGTCAATTAATCGCACAATACTTGCAATCTTTGCCTAAACTTCTTCCACTGTCGCTTAAGTTTGTCCAAGAAAAATGATAATAGAAGTTTCTTTCTTTATGATACACAGTTTTTGCAAAGAAGCCACAAATACAATTGAAAAATGTTCATTTTATCTTCTTTTTACTGATCTTATATATATATATATATATATATATATATATATATATATATATATATATATGGATCGTGATCCATTGCTAGCGCTAGCACTGTTGCTAGCGCTGTTTTCCCGTCCGCTACATAATGTAGCGGACGATAACTTACCGTCCGCTACATTATATAGCGGACGGTGCTAGCGCTGCTAGCGCTAGCAATGGATCACGATCCTATATATATATATATATATATATATATATATATATATATATATATATACGGTGCATGAGATGAAAAAATTTACATGCGAGAAAGTGCATAAGAAAGCTTATAGTAATTTATTCATCTCCTATCATTATAAATAATTAGAGTGTCAATTGTATGTTGCCACACCATTGAAAAATAATAATTATGACATGACTCCAAGAACACATTTTCTATAATTTTTTTTGGTGTAAAATTAATGAAGTACCATTAATGATACTAGCTAAGGGACCCGTGCATTGCACGGGACGTTCTTTAATTTTTTAAATATTGTCTAATATTTATTTCTATAGATATTTTACAACTGTTAATTTTTCTAACTTTCTAAAAGTATTTTTTATAATGTGTTTTTATAGATTGTTTATAACTGTTATTATTTGAATTAAAGGAAAGAAAATTTACTATATAGAAGATTGCCTTTGAATCGAACTTTTAAAAAATTAGCATTATAAAAGGATACCTTAATAACAAATGTAGAATGCAGGATTTAATATAATCAGTTTTTACTCACAAATAAGATGTGAACGTTACAATTAAAAGTCTTATAGATTTAGGATGCTTTTTCATTAACGTTCGCGACGACATATGATAACAATCTCGTACTACTATTTAATTGAATTTAAACTTTTTAGTTTAATATTTGGAGCTTTGTAAATATAATCGTTAGTATGTATCAATGATATATCCGGAACCAATATGATTAAAAAAAAGTCAGTTATTCATACCATTACTTTTGGTTTATTGTGAGTTTAATAAAATGTGAACGTTACATTTAAAAGTCTTATAGACTTAGGATGCCTTTTCATTAACGTTTCGCGACGACATATGACAACAATCTCGTACTACGATTTAACTGAATTTAAACTTTTTAGTTTACTATTTGGAGCTTTTTAGATATAATCGTTAGTATGTATCAATGATATATCCGGAACCAATATGATTAAAAAAACAGTTATTTGTACCATCACTTCCGATTTATTGTGAGTTTAATCTAGTAAAGAGTGTTATAACTTATTTACTGGTGATGTATATGCACTTCAGTCTTTCTATAAGCATAAATGTCAAATTCACTCACATTCTTTCTTCATGAGAAACTATTTATGTATGTTATTTGTCCCGTGCATAATAAAAAGGAAAAATAGTATTGAAAGTGTTTCTATCTATACATAAAATTTAAAGTGTTGCTAACATGACTTCATGAAAATATTATTAGAATATTATATTAGTGTAGCCATGGGCTAAAAAGTGGTTAACCACAAAAATATCATCTTACCAAATTAACAAAACTTTAAGGAATCAAAATGTGGGACCAAAATCAAAATTGAAAGATAAAAGTCATTTTAGAGAAAATTTTTTTTATTACTTCTAGTCCTGGATATAGTTTTTGCACTTTCAAGAGTTGCTGGTAGAACTAACCTAAAGTCATTATGTTTTTATTTTAATTCATCGCTTGTTTGCATAGGATTCTTGGCCCGTCTATGAATACTACACTAACAGTACTTCTAAATACCTTAATTAGCGCTATCATTACCACTACAAATGCAGTTACCTTCACCATATCATAACTTTTACTCGTCAGTGCACTTTCATGTTTCTATCGTTAACTTTTTTAAGTTCATCACTTATTCAATCCAGTTTAGATCATAACTTATCAATCAGTATTGTAATGTAAATTAATATTATCTCGAAACACCTTAGTACTACCACTACAACAACTCTAACAACAACCATCACCTCTTGCACTACCACCGTTTAGTTATGACTATCACCACCACAAGCATCAACATACTATACGCCAAGACCGCTACAGCCACATGCTGTCACTACATAATTCAAATCTCACTACCAACTCTCCAATTCTACAACGACAATTATCACTATCGTAATTAGTGTGGCTGATCACTCGCATAATTGCATATATTACCACTTTCACACTCTCACATCTAGCACCGACATTTCAGTTATACCATTACCACCTAGGACCACCCAGGCTTCTTTCTTTTTTATAGTTGTTTATGAAGGGTAAAAGATTCTTATGACCAATTTATCTTTTCGTTTCTTTTATTCTACAAACTTATTCTCAACTTATCACAAATTTCTTCAATCGATTTTAATTTTTCTTGGAGATCCAATATAATTTGTTCTAAATATTTTGTTCATATTGTGTGTAACATCTTAGATTTTAAGAAAATTGGTGCAAAAATACAAAGTTACAATAAAGCTTATGGAGAAATAAGATTTCTTTAAAAAGAAAAAAAAATACCAAAACAAATAGGATGATGTTTTGCATAAGTAAAAGATTGAGGTAAGAAAAAATATACGCTATGAAAAGCTTACCTTTTATTTGTAAAGATTAATCATTAATTTCATACATGATTTTTGTTGTTTACATTTGCGAGATTTTATTTATATTTGCAAGATTTTATTTTATTTGTTTTAAGTGTTTTTAAGAAGTTAATAGTCCAAAATGAAGGCTTTTTGGATTATGTAGAGCTTTAAAAGAAGTAGATTTAATTTTTTTAATTTTATAAGATTTACAAAAGTCGAGCCAATGATCGTACTAAAGCATTAGTAAGTAGGGTATAATTTTCGTATTTTATATTTTTGATATTTTATATTATTATTTTAAAGTACTTTTGAGATTTTAATAATCAAAATTAAGGCCTAATGTATAAGTATACTGATTAGGTAGAGTTTTAGAAGGTTTACATATAGTTTCTTAGTTTAATAAAGTTTAAAATATTGCATAAATTATACCTACGAATTTTTTAATAATAAATTAAAGTAAAGAGTTAAATAGAATAAAAAAAGAAAAGAATACCAAAACAAATAGAATTCTTGAATCTTGGACTCTAAATAAAGAGACCAACTAAGTTAAGGGACTACCACATCCAAAGTTGAAGTAGGTAGAGTTTTAGAAGGTGAATAATTAGTTTCTTAGTTTTATAAAGTTTAAAAATATTGTATAAATTATACCTACTAATTTTTAATAATAAATTATAGTAAATAGCTATATAGAAAAGTCGGGCCAATTATCAAACTAAAGAATTAGTAAGTAGAGTATGATTTTTGTATTTTATATTTTTAAAATTTGATATTATTATTTTAAAGTGCTTTTGAGATTTTAATAATCAAAATTAAGGTCTAATGTATAAGTATATTGATTAGGTAGAGTTTTAGAAGGTGTATAATTAGTTTCTTAGTTTTATAAAGTTGTTTAAGGTCTTTTTGTAGTTGTTTATGAAGGGTAAAAGATTCTTATAACTAATTTATCTTTTCGTCTCTTTTATTCTACAAACTTATTCTCAACTTGTCACAAATTATTCTTTAATCGATTTTAATTTTTCTTGGAGATCCAATATAATTTGTTCTAAATATTTTGTTCATATTGTGCTTAACATCTTAGATTTTAAGAAAATTGGTACAAAAATACAAAAGTTACAATAAAGCTTATGGAGAAATAAGATTTTTTTAAAAAGAAAAAAAAATACCAAAACAAATAGGATGATGTTTTGCATAAGTAAAAGATTGAGGTAAAAAAAAATATACGCTATGAAAAGCTTACCTTTTATTTGTAAAGATTAATCATTAATTTCATACATGATTTTTGTTGTTTACATTTGCGAGATTTTATTTATATTTGCAAGATTTTATTTTATTTGTTTTAAGTGTTTTTAAAAAGTTAATAGTCCAAAATGAAGGCTTTTTGGATTATGTAGAGCTTTAAAAGAAGTAGATTTGATTTTTTTTAATTTTATAAGATTTACAAAAGTCGAGCCAATGATCGTACTAAAGCATTAGTAAGTAAGGTATAATTTTCGTATTTTACATTTATGATATTTTATATTATTATTTTAAAATACTTTTGAGATTTTAATAATCAAAATTAAGGCTTAATGTATAAGTATACTGATTAGGTAGAGTTTTAGAAGGTTTATATATAGTTTCTTAGTTTAATAAAGTTTAAAATATTGCATAATTATACCTACGAATTTTTTAATAATAAATTAAAGTAAAGAGTTAAATAGAGTAAAAAAAGAAAAGAATACCAAAACAAATAGGATTCTTGAATCTTGGACTCTAAATAAAGAGACCAACTAAGTTAAGGGACTACCACATCCAAAGTTGAAGTAGGTAGAGTTTTAGAAAGTGAATAATTAGTTTCTTAGTTTTATAAAGTTTAAAAATATTGTATAAATTATACCTACAAATTTTTAATAATAAATTATAGTAAAGAGCTAAATAGAAAAGTCGGGCCAATTATCAAACTAAAGAATTAGTAAGTAGGGTATGATTTTTGTATTTTATATTTTTGAAATTTGATATTATTATTTTAAAGTGCTTTTGAGATTTTAATAATCAAAATTAAGGTCTAATGTATAAGTATATTGATTAGGTAGAGTTTTAGAAGGTGTATAATTAGTTTATTAGTTTTATAAAGTTTTAAAATATTACATAAATTATACCTACGAATTTTTAATAATAAATTATAGTAAAAAGTTAAATAAGAATAGAAAAGAAAAGAATACCAAAACAAATAGGATTCTTATTTTTTATATATATCTAATTCAAAAGAGTTGGACTCTAAATAAATAGACCAATTAAGTTGGGGGACTACCACATGCAAAGTTAAAGTTTACGTGGCAGAAGAAGAATGTTCATAAAAAATCCTACATGGCGCAAAGATAAAGCTCTAAAAATCCTACGTGTCGCAATTTTAAGCGAAGGCTTCAGCTTTTTATATATATATAGATATAGATAGTGGTGTCACAAAGGATACTTACTATTAACAATCTGTGTGGTTTAGCCATGCCACACAAAATTTTTCTATGGCATAGCAGCACAAATAACTTTTTCATTACCTTTTTCCCCCAGAAAAAAATTATATTACCATTTGCCGTGAAAAGACTTTGCATCACATGTTTTCATCTCTAATTGCCATAGAGACTCACGTAGCCAACAACACAAGCATCCTCGCACATTTTAATTTTAGTTAAACATGTACAGGTAACTAAAATAATGCATTTTCCTAATTTAGAGATTTGTTTCACTTTCAACCGATCTATACATTGATCTAGTTCCCTTCCAAAATGCAAAAAATAACTAAGGGTGGTGATCATCTTACGCCCAAATTGACTTAGCTCACTCCAAATAGCACTATTTATGTGAGATTCACATGATGGACGGGTTTGGTTCAGTTGTGGGGTTGAGTTATCAATTCTCAAATGATAAACCATATCAACTGTCGATAATGCGTGTCATCACCATATAATAACAACACAATAATTTTTCAATGGTTCTTTCTATGTTTTAGGCAAAAGTGCCAAACTTTCAATACACCAGGGTATGGCAAATCTGCTAATGGGTTTGATTAATGGATAAAACATGTGCTAAACATGAGTTTCCTCACTCACCCCCAACCCAAGGCTAATAAATCGTGACGTGTATATATATATATATGCATGTAGAATGATAGTCTTGTTAGCAGCCCGTATTCCATTAGAATTCAAGTGACTTGTCAGATAATGTAGCAGAAGCAGAAGAAGTGCGTGGAGTTTCTGGTATCTAAGCTCCATTCATCCTCCTCGATCACCCTTGTTTTTACTTACTGAGAATCACTAGTACTGTAATCTAATCATTTTTTATTCAGGTTTGAAACTCCGAACTTGTTAGCCATGAAAAACGGACAAAGAAACAGCTTGCTTCCCCTGTTCTTCTATTCTTTTCTCTTTACAGGTTTGTCATATCTGTATTTTCACCCTCCAAGATGGTTCCCCGGGCTAGACGATGCTAAGAAGGGTAGATCATCTTGTCCATATATAGTTGCTTCATATATATTGTCCCTAGATAATAAGCACCGACTGTTGGTGCCTAAACTTTTTGTAACTGCATCACGGACTGTCCTGATGATCTGTGCGCCGTAACCTTCTGCCAGAAACATCAGCTAAATGTAGGTGACCTATGCAATACTTTTAGCAACAAACTCTCGCTCAAATGCCAAAATGCCTAGCACAAGGTTGCTCTATAGCCACGGGGGACTAAAAAGGTTACAATCAGAAAGTTTAGGGCTAATTAATAGTCTAAGGATCAATAATTGTGGTAACTACCCCGAATTTATACGTTAACCTTTTTGCATATGCAGGGGTTGAAGTGAATGCAGTCTCCTATGATTACCACTATACGATTGAGGCAAGCTTTTTCAGATACTTGCATTGTATTTGAGTATGACAAGCAACTCTAGTAAACTGTTCTTTTCCTAGTGTTGAAGTTTATTGTCTTCATATATTTTTCCAGTGTTTGGTAAATCCTCTTAAACCTCAATATGATGGAGGGATCGTAGTGAACCCGCAGTTGAATTCTGGACTGAAGGGTTGGAGTACCTTTGGTCACTCGTTGATAGAGAAGCGAGTGTCCAAAAGCGGGAATCAGTACGTTGTCGCTCATCATAGAAAACGTCCGCATGATAGTCTATCGCAGAAGTTCCGCTTGGAGAAGGGAAAAATCTACACTTTTTCAGGTTATCTTTTCCCTGTCAACTAGATATACAATAAACAATAGTGATTGATAAGTGCAAAAGGACATGAAACCTTATTTGGCAGTAAGCATAGACCATCATTTCCCCGTATCGTGTTATATCGTTTTGTTTCAGGTCCTCTCTAATGCTTCGCTTTTCTAAATTTTGCCTTGTCCAAAGATCATTGGCTAGCAACTTCTGATAGTAGAGTTGAATATATAAGTGAAAATTAAATAAAAATTTGGAGAAAATGCACTCATGGCTCAGTGATTGTTTTTCTTGCAGCTTGGTTACAGGTAAGTCATGGAAATGCTGAAGTGGCTGCCATGTTCAAAACTCCTGCAGGCGTAAAAAATGCAGGCTGGGTGATAGCCAAGCATGGTTGCTGGTCAATGCTGAAGGGTGGCCTCACTGTTACTGATTCAGGCCCTGCCCAACTCTACTTTGAGGTACACTTGCAACACATGTTTTTTGGCAACCAAACGCAATTCCTAACTATTTCTTGTCCTCTTTCAGAGCAAAAATACATTGGTTGAGATATGGGCGGATAGCATTTCATTACAACCCTTCACTCAAGGGCAGTGGAGATCTCATCAAGATATAAGCACTGAGAAGGTAAGTTCGCCGAACAACTCTGTTTTTGTATCATATAGAAAAATATGTCAAAATAAGTCAAGGGATTTTTGTTAATTATAGTTATGTGTAGTGTTATGGAAACAATATGCATTTAGCATGATAATATATTTGACATAGATATCATGATTTATTTCTGTTGGTACTAAAGTAGAATAGAAGGGAGTGACAATTGAAGCCAGTATCTTTCTCCTTGAGACGAACGTTAAAACATGTGAACGACATCCTTTTTGTTAAAAAAATTAAATTCGCATGTTAGCCAAAGCTTGTAATCTTTCTTTTTAATACTTGATTTTGGTTAAGCTACCAATGCTATGATAAACTTATCATGAATGAGAAAATCATTGCAGTACCGCATGAGAAAGATCAAAATCCATGCCATTGATGCGCAAGGAAATCCTCTAACCAAGGCAAAAGTTTCCATCAAGCAGCGCAAACGTAATTTCCCCTTTGGTTGTGCCATGAACCAGAATATTCTAAGCAACAAAGCATTTCAAGATTGGTTCACTTCAAGGTTCAAGGTAACAACATTTGAAAATGAAATGAAGTGGTACAGCACTGAAAAGTCTCCTGGAAAGGAAAACTACTCTATTCCCGATGCAATGCTCCAGTTTGCACAGAAGCATCACATTGCAGTCCGAGGCCACAATGTAGTGTGGGACGATCCTAAGCACCAACAGCAATGGGTCAAATCGCTTCCACCAAGCCTACTATCATTTGCTGTCCAGAAAAGGATAAAATCAGTTGTGCAGAGATACAAAGGCCAAGTTATTGCATGGGATGTTAACAACGAAAATTTGCACTTTTCATTCTATGAAAGAAAACTTGGAAGAAATGCTTCGGCTGTTTTTTATCTCGAAGCCCGCCGGCTTGACAAGAAGGCAACTTTGTTCTTGAATGAGTATAATACAATTGAAGAGGTAAGTGATGGATCCACTACGCCAGATAAGTATCTAACCAAGATCAGAGAGATTCGGTCCACTGGCTATAAGGGTCCTCTTGCAATTGGACTGGAGGGTCATTTTAATGTTCCAAACCTGCCTTACATGAGAGCTGCAATTGATAAGCTTGCTAAAGCAAGATTGCCAATTTGGCTAACTGAATTGGATGTTTCAAGCAGCCCCAACCAGGTAATTTAAGTTTTGAACTTTTGTAGCCCTGTGTGAGTAGCTTTTACCTTTTGTTGTTGTGTATATGTATTTGTTTCCGGTTTTTGCTTTCGTTTTTCCCTCGTTATTGTCTTCTTTTTCCTATGAACGAAGAAATGCAATTACTTTTTAAACGACTTTAAAAGTCTTCTAACCTTGTGTTGGTCTTGGTAAAAGAAATTTTCGAAATGGTTTCAGGAATAGAAAACCAAGATGATAAGCAGAGGAAGTAGAAGTGAGAGAACATGGGGTGATCAAATACATGTGGATTCATTGTATCATGTCATGCACTCATGCTGATTAAAGTAATGCAATTGTCCATAATTTAAACAGGCAATGTACTTGGAGGAGATAATAAGGGAGGCATATGCACACCCAGCAGTGAAGGGGATTGTGATGTGGGCATCTTGGAGACCAGAAGGATGTTATCAGATGTGTTTGACTGATAACCAGTTCAAAAACTTGCCAACTGGTGATGTGGTTGACAAATTCATCGCAGAATGGAGTCACAAGGGATTACTTGGTGTCACTGACACTGCCGGTTTCTTTGATTCTTCACTTTTTCATGGAGAATATGAAGCGAAAATCAGTCATCCAAATATTGGGAATTCCACACTAGTTCAGCTCTTTGAGGTGGCATCTTCGGCTTCTTCCCAGCAAACTCTCCATGTTAAAGTCTCTCCACGAGAGCATCTTTAATTTATACTCATTACCACTTTCTTGATTTCCCACTGTCCTGCATTCAAGTTTTCTTGATGGAAACAGATTGTAACAATGATATGAAATGCAGCTTTACTCATCTTCTATCAAGGGGTTTGGTTAAGGTCCTATATATATATATATATATATATATATATATATATATATATATATGGGGCTTGGGAAAAAAGTGGAATAATGATGGAATAATGACGAAAAGTGGATGAAAAGTGGACGAGAAAATGAAAATATCACGAGAAAATGGAGAGAAAATGGAGAGAAAGAAGGAGAGAAAAAGCAAAAAGCCCAACCGCACCTCCCAGGTGCGGTTGGCATTCCTTCTTCTTTCCTTGACTATTCTTTCCTTGACTATGTTAAAGTAATGGTGGTACGGCTGCCCCCTTCCCCGACCGCAACTAGGAGGTGCGGTTTTCACGAATTTATAAAAAATAACTAGAGCTAGATTTTGCCAAAGTACAAAAAAGAGACCCTAGTTATTCTTAAAGGATCTGTCTCAGTTAAAAATTTCAGATTTTTTCAAAGACTGGAAAAGGGTTAACTGATACGGGGAACCTTGTAACTCTGCAGTGTATTTTAAAATATCAAGCTAGCACGATTTCGCGGGAAAATTTTATGAGAACCCTAGGATGTTGGGAAGTTCCATTCCCCAGGAATTCGGGCCATTCCGAAGCCGTTACCTATTTTTTTGGCCGAACGGCCCTTTAAGCGCTCGATCCGGACACCGGTTCGGGATTTTTGGGCGAAACCTCCGTAAAATACTTTTTAGGTCAAGAATGAATTCAGGAAGCCTAAAATAGCATTTCGAAGCACTTTTGAGATTTTTCGATGCCATGGGGCATTTCGGTAATTCGCCACCCCGAGAGGGGTATTTCGGTAACTTTACAGTACTAAGTTTTTCAACGGACTTTTTAGTCCAGAAATGTAATTACAAAACCTGAAATATTGTTTTGAAGCTGATTTGGGAAACGTAATTGTCGCTAAAGGTGAAAATTTAATTAGATAGTTTTTCACGAATTTATAAAAAATAGCTAGAGCTAGATTTTGCCAAAGTGCAAAAAAGAGACCCTAGTTATTCTTAAAGGATCTGTCTCAGGTAAAAATTTCAGACAGATGGACTAAAAAGTCCATTAACAAGTGCTTCAAAACAACATTTCAGGTTTTGTAATTACATTTATTCTTAAAGGATCTGTCTCAGGTAATGATATAACGCCCCAAATCAGCTTCAAAACAACATTTCAGGTTTTGTAATTACATTTATGGACTAAAAAGTCCGTTGAAAAACTTAGCACTGTAAAATTACCGAAATACCCCTCTCGGGGCGGCGAATTACCGAAATGCCCCATGGCATCGGAAAATCTCAAAAGTGCTTCGAAATGCTATTTTAGGCTTCCTGAATTCATTCTTGACTTAAAAAGTATTTTACGGAGGTTTCGCCCAAAAATCTCGAACCGGTGTCCGGATCGAGCGCTTAAAGGGCCGTTCGGCCAAAAAAATAGGTAACGGCTTCGGAATGGCCCGAATTCCTGGGGAATGGAACTTCCCAACATCCTAGGGTTCTCATAAAATTTTCGTGCGAAATCAAGCTAGCTTGATATTTTAAAATACACTACAGAGTTACAAGGTTTCCCGTATCAGTTAACCCCTTTCCAGTCTTTGGAAAAATCTGAAATTTTTACCTGAGACAGATACTTTAAGAATAACTAGGGTCTCTTTTTTGCACTTTGACAAAATCTAGCTCTAGTTATTTTTTATAAATTCGTGAAAATCGCACCTCCTAGTTGCGGTTGGGGAAGGGGGCAGCCGTACCACCATTACTTTAAAATAGTCAAGGAAAGAAGAAGGAAAGAATAGTCAAGGAAAGAAGGAAAGAAAGTCAAGGAAAGAAGAAGGAAAGAATAGTCGAAGAAAGAAGGAAAGAATGGGGCCACCATGGGCCGTAGCACCATTAATGCCAACCGCACCTGGGAGGTGCGGTTGGGCTTTTTGCTTTTTCTCTCCTTCTTTCTCTCCATTTTCTCGTGATATTTTCATTTTCTCGTCCACTTTTCGTCGTTATTCCATCATTATTTCACTTTTTTTCCAACCACTGCTCCTACCTGCGGTTCGGTGGATAATTAAAAATTTTCTCACCGGTAGACAGGGATCGGCCCCTATATATATATATAACTATCTTGAATATAATGCCCATCACTTCACGATAAACTATTATCCGAAAGTTGTATTTACGGTAGAAAAGGTCAACATGTCTGCAGCAGCTATAGATAAATTTTCATGCGACGTGCTTCAAAGCACTTGCAGTTTCTGATTAAGTCGTTTGATGACATGTTTCCATTTCACCGCAAAACTAACTAAAAACGCCATTTTTTCTTTGTTTTATCTTTTCGCAATACTAGCAGCACTCCAGCTCTAAGTCAGCAAAACATACATTTCTTTCTTGTCCTTATTTATTACCTTTATCTTCTATGAAAAGATCAGAGAATATCTACAAAAAGTACAAAAACAGTTTACCCATTATTCTCAGATTCGCTTCAAAGTTTTTTGAAACTAGCAAAATCCCTAATCTAGGTCTGCTGAATAATTTTATTCAGGAATCAGACATTTTTACTTTGTTTACGTTCTTCTCTTAATCAATTTGTACAGCTAGCGCTATGAATACTCAGAATATTTTGCTTGGGGTTGATGCATGAGACGAGAAGAAGTCACTGTGTTTATAGAGATGTGACGGCCTTGAAGGTCATTGCATTTTTGTCAACATCAAGATTGGTTACATCTCCGAAATTGTTTTGTTTCCTTGCTCTTGCTTAACTTATATATTAGGTTTGTCATGATTACATGTGATTCTTCCTGCGGCAAGAACTTAATTGGTCTAATCTGTTGGTAAAATATGAAGAATCTGACAGAAACTAGCATTCTGATGCTTTCATGCATTTTGCTCTATTCAGGTTTCTCTCTCACTCTCTCTCTAAATAGTTGACACACCACACGCACACACATGTCCATCCTTACGTTGTCCTCCTCCATTACTCGAATGTCTTTGATTTCCAATTGATGCAGGGGATCTAAGTGAAGGTTTCTCCTATGACTATACTGCGACAGCAAAGGCAAGTGCATTAGTTTGTTAATCATGAATAGCTTAATTTCTGAAAGCCAGATAATATAGCTCTTTGATCAATTTCCTCATACTGGTTATTTCGTGTTCTCCAGTATCATAGAAAGTCCAATAATTCTATGCAACATCTCCTAGAGGATGTCACCTAAGTTCAGTGTTCCATAAATAATCATCACAAATGCATTGAAACGATCGAAGTAACTTCAAACAACAACTCACACTTTTGTTTTGAATTGGATGGAAACATAAGGAAACAACAGGAGGGCACAACTCTAAAAACAAAGGAGAAGACAATCACAGGAAAGCGAACCATGTACTTCCTGCAGGAGTAGACTTGTCCTGCAGGATTAGGAAAAGCAAGAAGGCCTTGCCCTGAAAATTTACAAAGTCTCTGATTGTGAGAGAGACACAAATATTAAGATGGGCAAGATTACAGCAAAAGTACAAATAAAAGGATAGTTGCATGACCACGTTATTATCTATCGAAAGCTGAAACAAGAGTTCGAGAAATCCATTTAAATATTGGTAAAACAATTTTGACGAAATCTTCATCTTGAAGTGTTCAGAAGAGCCGCAAAGAGGTCAATATGGGGGAGGCATTATAGTGAAGCCAAATTTTGATTGCGGAACTAAGGGATGGACTGCATTTGGAAAAGGAGTTCTTCAAGAAAGAACAGCAGAAAATGGCAACAGGTTCATAGTTGTGCACAATAGAACACAGCCACTGGACAGCTTGTCACAGAGAGTTCAATTGAAGAAAGGAAAGCTATATGCTTCTTCAGGTACTTGCTTGTGCCCTTTCTGTCAAACATCGAGCTGATTCTTCGTTACAATAACAGTCAAAAAGGCAGAAGCTGTATAGGTTTCTCACATCAAGTTAAATTGAAACAACCCAACTTGCAAACAAACTTTCAATTGTCTCTGCTAACAGTTGTCTGCCTTGGGTTCAGATCAGTGAAGGACATGAGACGGTAGCAGTTGTGTTCAAAACTTCTCGTGGTGAACTCGTACCCGGTGGTAGAGTCATAGCCAAGCAAGGATGTTGGTCCTTGCTCAAAGGCAGCATAGTTGGAAATATCTCAAGCCCAGTTGATATGCTCTTTGAGGTGTATGATAGGTTAATGAACAATTCTCATCTGGATCTTTTCCCATCAAACCCCTTCCTTGGAACAATTGGATAGACGAAAAGTTTGATATATACTGTACTCAGTACCTCTTTCCTTTATTAAATTAAACTCATCGTAGTATCCAAAATACTTTGTAATTCCATATACTAATGTATATGATTATCAATGCAGAGCAAGAATACAGCAATTCAAATATAGATTGACAATGTCTCATTGCAACCATTTACAAAAAAGCAATGGAGATCCCACCAAGACAAAAGCATTTCCAAGGTAATTAGAAGTACAAAAAAGAAAGCAGACATTTATATTCAGAGACACTACATGATAGCATAGACCAGCAAGCAGGAATAACATTATAAACAGTTATGAGACTAATTATTTAGCCGTTGTTGAACAAAAAATATGCAGGTACGTAAGAAAAAGTTGTGTTTCCAGGTATGCCATGCCAACAGAACTGCCGTTGGAGGTGTGAGCGTCACTATCAAGCAAGCCAGATCGGGTTTCCCTTTGGGATGTGCTATGACTCGAAACATCCTCAAAAGCAATGCTTATCAGAAGTGGTTTGCCTCAAGGTTCTCGATCACCACCTTTCGTAATGAGATGAAGTGGTACAGCACTGAGACGGAACGAGGCCATGAAAACTACACTATCCCAGATGCCATGGTAAAATTTGCCAAACAGAGTGACATTTCTGTGAGAGGTCACAACATCTTTTGCGAGAATCCTGATTTCCAGCCACAGTGGGTAAAATCCCTCTCTCCTATGGAATTAAAGATAGCAGCAGCTGAAAGAATAAATTCTGTGGTGTCGAGATATAGAGGAGAACTAATTGCTTGGGATGTAGTCAATGAGAATTTGCATTTCAGCTTCTTTGAGGACAAACTTGGTAAAAATGCCTCTGAAGTTTTCTACTCTACGGCTTATCATTTTGATCCAAGGAAGACCATGTTTATGAATGAGTACAATACCATCGAATACAGTGGGGATGAGGCAGCAAGTCCAGAGAAGTACATAGAAAAGCTTGAGGAAATTAAGTCATATCCAGGAAATGTTGGCATGCTAGCAGAAATAGGGTTGCAATCCCACTTTGGTTCCGGGCAGCCTAACATTGCTTACATGAGAGTTGCATTGGACATCCTAGGTGCAACAGGATTGCCCAGTTGGCTTACTGAAGTTGATGTTCAGAAAGACCCAAATCAGGTAATACATCCTGGTATACTGCATACGTATCTGCGATATTATGATGCAGTCGCAAGCGGACCCGACTCTAGCTCCCCTTGGAGCTCAAGTTACACACTTCATTTACCAGATTCTGGTTTATAGCAACTGACAATTTTGCTGCAATTTCTATTTTACAGGTTCAGTACTTGGAAGAGATACTAAGGGAGGGTAATTCGCATCCTGCAGTTCAAGGGATTGTGATATGGTCAGGACCCGCAATAGATGGTTGTGATGTTATGTGTCTCACAGATTACAACTACAAGAATACACCAACTGGAGATTTGGTAGATAAACTTATTAGAGAGTGGAAATCTGGAAACCAGGAAATTACAGCAGATAGCGAAGGATTCTTTGACATTTCATTGTTTCATGGAGAATACATTGCAACTGTGACAGACCCAGAGACGAACTCTTCCACTAGTATTAGGTTTGATGTAGCCAAGAATATCCCAAGTGAAACTGTTCATATCCGGATCGGTGTATAGTCATGCTGAGATAATACTCCTATTTAATTCTTTTACAATTTTTTGTGGGGTTCTTGTTAATTATACATGACTATAATTTACAGCAGACCTTTTGATGGTCATTCAACAGTAGTCCATTGGCATAGTGCAGTCCCCATGCGTGTGAACTACCATTTCTTTTTTGTCTAGACTTCCTAAATCTGCTCCAAGGAAGATGTTTCCATTTATAAATGCATGTGGACAGTCATCTAGCAATATCTTCTCATGCAGCAATGAATTTGATTCTGAATGAAAAATTACGCTCTCATCGATGATTTATCAGCAAGTAACGCGCAATGATTTGCCAAACTCAACAAAAAGAATCTCCCTAGCAGAATTTTCCCTTATCGTTGTTTTCCTCGTCAGTAGTAAGAAACTCTGTTTCCCTAAATGCAACTGAAAGGATGGAATGAGTAGGAGTAACTTTGTCCAATTCTAGAATAATGCTTGGAAAATGTTACAACACCAAACAAGGGGTGAATTAGCATGTCAAGGGGTGCCCAAACAGAACAAAGCTTTTTGTTTTATAACTACGCACAGCTTTACCATGCTATGTACAGGCGTTTGTAGTCCAACGGTCAGGATAATTGCCTTCCAAGCAATAGACCCGGGTTCGACTCCCGGCAAACGCACTCTCGAGTTTTAAAAGTCTTCAAAAGGTCCTTGTAAAATTTTGCCTAATTCTTAACAATTCAAGTCCTAAACAAATTTTTTGCAATTTTCAGGCCTACAGATTGCGATGGCTGCATCAGAACTAATAACATAATATTTCTTCCGCTTCAAATTCATGCGGCGAACGAATCTCGGCATATGAATATTTTGATTTAAATTTATTCAAGGAGAAGATTATTTACGTACTTTAATTATTTCTAACACTTATCAGAGCACGACAAACTAACCAATAGAACCTTAAGAAGCATGATGTACTAGGTTGTAGAAGTAGCAAGACTACATACAAGTCATCATCAATATCACTGTCTTCTTCTCAATGCTATAAAACATGATACGGCAGCCATAATTATCATGACGGCGAGAGAACCTAGATCATCAAGAATTGCTGAATAGCGCATTTCTTGCAGATCCCAGAGAGTTGAAGCGCAAAAACTTAGTCCATCAAGAATTCGCAGCAATGGGATAGCCATCTAGAGAGAGAGATAGAGAAGAGGAATAATAAGGTGAGGGGTGGACGATGAGAAGAATGACCACTTTGTTTGCTACGTTATATATGCATTGCTTATTTGCTCTTTTGGAGAGTGGCATGCTAAACTTGATGCTTGCATGCATATAAGAGGTACACAATAATACACAAATGAGACTCAGTTTGGATGCTTCTAGGATGCTTCCTCATACACTGTGATGGATGCTTCCTCGGTGTTTCCTTGTTTTCTACGAATCCAAAGAAGCAAAAGATCGAAGCAGCTTTTAAGTATTTCACGTTTGATTCTAATAATGACCCGTGATTTTTGAGATGGTCAATGTATCACACTAATTCTCTGCAGATGCGCGGAATTCGACTTTTCCCTCCTCTAATTATACAACTAAGAAAAAAAATTAATAATCATGATGTTGGAATTGGTTTGAAAGTCAAATTTTGTAACGGATAACTGTGACATAAGAAAATGCATCTTATAAGATTTACGTACTCACCATTGCACCCGAGTTACAAGTCGCCCTTCCCTTACTCCTTAATAGCCGCAACTAACACCATCACCTCCAATTCGCACCATTCATGGTCAATGATTTGTGTGACTGGTGATGCACATGAATACGAGAGCTCGAGATGCCACTCGCTATTACTCGCACACCATTTATAAAGTTTATGATAAACACGTACCATCGGAGAAAACTGAGACTTGCAATTTTGGGATAAATGCAGTTTAATCGGTACTTAAACTATTTTGCGATTTAGTCCTTGTTGTTTAGAACTCTACTCTCGAAATTTGTGCACATTAGACGGTCTGTAACAGAATCCATTGAAATGTCTTAACAACTTCCTTTTTATGCACAAACTTTTTCAAACCAAAATCATTTTTTGACTTTTTTCATTCCCCTGCCCATACACAAACACAAAACAAACGCCCCCCCCCCCCCCCCCCCCCCCCCCATTTCTCACCACCACATTGTCCCCACCCCCCAAATCCCCCACCAACAACACACTCCGTCTACACAACCTACATATGGTGGTGCGCCCACCATCACCCACAACCACACACAACACCCAAAGTTTGCACACACCTCATCCCACATCACCTGCACAACACACACAAGACACACCCACCACACATGCAGTTTGTGTGTGGGTGTGTGTGTGCGTGCATGAAGTTTGTCTATGTGTGGTGGTGGGTAATGCGGCTGGGAGAGAGGGGGAGGGAGAACTCGTGTGTGGGCCGCGCAAGTTGCCCATGTTTGTGGGTACTGGGGGATCAGTGGGAGGCGGGACCTTGGTGGGTGGTGTGTCCGTGCGCGCGCCCGCCCTATAAGGATCAAAAGGGTATTTTGGTCTTCAAAGGGCGTGAAACATTTCCCACTAAAAAAGTGGATTAAGTTGAAAGGAATCAAAATATGCACAATTTTCTATAGTAAAGATAAGTTATTATAACTTTTCATAAATAATAAAAAGGTAAACCGCACAACAGAGTCGGTGCATTTTTTCCATAAACACCGCTTATTTGCAGGCCTTAAAAAAGAAAGAATATTGCTATTCATCTTTCCTAAAGTACCTTGATTTTCCCGCCCATACTTTTTCTAACGACAAAATTTAACGAAAATTTTCACAAGAAACCTTATCTTTGTCATTGTTCACTGCTACCATGTCGACAATTCAATGGACTCTTTATCGGCGTCACCGTCTGACTTCTATTTAAGGTTAAAACTAGGTCAGTCACTTGTCTCACTCTCATCATTGTAACTCTTTACTCATAATTATTCTGCCTTATGGTAGTTATTTTCACCTTCACTGATTCGTTCTTCGTATGCTTTGCTTGTGCTGATCTTGGTGTAGTGTAATAGGTATTCTAAGATTTATCTTCTGTATTACGATTGTTTAGTGCACAAATAATTGTGCCTCATGCATATGTTATAAGTAAAAGGAGTGTCGCTAGCAAGTTTGGGAGTGCCAATAGAAATGTGTGTTTGTAAGGCCAATGAACAGAAAATCTGGGAATTGAATCAAGGATCACTTTCCCGGTAGTACACGTCTGCCAATACAATACCAGTAATCTTGCGTCTCTGATTGTTGATGCTCCATTTTATGCATGAAAATGATTGTGCCTATCACATTCTAGCTAAGCGCACGTGTCCATTCTCGGAACCCACTTTCTTTTCGCAACACGTAAGACACCCAAAAAAGATGGCTAAGGCGGGGGAGCTATAAAGCACCCACATCTCATCTCATATGGGGTGAGGTATGGTGTCCAATACCGACCGATACCTCCCGACACGTGTTGGACACCTCTCAGGGGTGTCCTTATTTTTCTTAATTTCGGAATACCATCTGTCACGGTATTAAAAGCTTCCCTAAGTTGACTGTGCTGCACTTAGCTAAATCAAACCCCTGCTTGCGTGCTAAGTTAACCATCCCTCGGGCTGGGCAATGTTAAAAGAAAATAAATAAATAAAATGAGACTTTGAAATAATGATATTCACTATATTACTTGAAGAATGCTACAATACTTGGATCACTCTATACCTTGCCCAAGTGAGGCCTTAGTTATTTATATTGGTCCACCTCCTCAACGGATGGTGGGGTTGCATTTGATATTACTGTTTACATTCCGTCTCTAGAACTATATGCAATATTATCTAGATATTTACAAGTCTCATTATCTTTCTAAAGTTCTCATCTAAGTGTTTAGAATTATAGTAAACATTCTGAATACATTACTCATTCATCACCTTGTAAGCGTCCGTCTCCGACACTTTATGACGCCTCGTGAAGAAGTGTTGAAACCTGTGGAGCCAAAGTACAAAATTTTAAACGTTTGTGTGTAATAACTAACAATTTTGGAGTTCTTTTAGAAATAAACTTTAATAGCTCGTTTGTGAGTTTTTTTTTTTAAGTGAAAAGAAAGGAAAGTGATTCTTTTCTCCTTTTTCTCTAGTTCGTGAATGTTGGATGGTTCTTTTCTGGTTTTCTGAAAATTGCGGTGTTCGATGTTCCGATCGGTGTCGGTGTCGGTATCGGTATCGGTGTCGGACGCGGTGTCTACTTAGCATGGGAGCAAACTGGGCTGTTCGGGAATGGCCGTCCAAGATAGGTTCGCCTCGCAGTTAGCTGCCCGAGTCCTTATTTGCAGGATTCATTAATCTTAGTCATGCTCCCACTCCGGAAGTTCGCTCTTGAATCTTGCACTCAGTCCCTTTCCCACCCAAAACACACTATTTAGTGATGCGCCCACTCCAAAACCTCGCACTCACTCCCACTTCCACCCACACTCTGTGCAACTAAGCCCGACTCATCCCACTGCGCTACCCTGTTTTTGCTTGACGCGTGGTTCTTGTCCAGCCTTCATTCGTCCAAGACCCTAACACATTGGACATCATCGTATGAGACACTATAATATCATACACTGTCTAGGCCATCGTATTGGACACTGTCGTCTCGGCCTTTGTATCCTCATCCCGAGCACAGTCCTAGCCATCACTTTGGATATCCTTGCCATCGCATTATTCACTATTCCCCCACTTGGTGGTCTCCGCATGCGTGTATCAAAATTCTTCTCATGCCTCGTCCATCTTTAGTGCCCCTTTACCAAGTCGTTTTTCAAGTGCACAAGATTTCGAGGAGCTCCGTCTAAATGCTTCGCAAGAAGCTCCTTGCCCAAGGTGGATACTCTCGTTCGGGTAGGCACGCTCCCCCCGGGGTGCTACCTCCGCCAAGGTGTCGGTCGCAACACTGGGGAGGCTGGCCGATGAGACACTCGCACCAACGTCACCGATGCTCACCGGCACCTCTAAGGGTGATGACCTCCGAGTGACTCTCTCCAACTCAACAAGGAGATCCGTCAATGTGCTCCGGCGTCCATACTCCTTGCCACGATGGTAGCCGATAAGCTCCCATGGGATGCTTTCTTCTTTCAAGAAGTTGTGTGGCACTTGGTCGACGATTGATGTACACCAACATCACCAATGCTTACTGGCAACTCTAAGGGTGATGAACTCTGAGTCACTTTAATGCAACAACAGTAGTGGTCGATTGTTGCTTGAGAAGGGGGCAGGTCTTTGGAGGACATCGCGCCTAACCAGTCTGGCAGGCGAGTGAGGCCCTACCACTGCCAGGTTCAATTTTCCCTCATGGTGCCCATGCAGGATATTGCAAGGGTATTGGACTGGTGACTGAGTCAAGGGCTTATATACACACTATCCTAGTCCCCCAGTGTGCTGGACCTCCTGGGTAGATGATGGAGTAACTATGCGGGCAAGACAATTGAGTACGGCAGTGCACCACTGAGTGGCACACCCTTGGTCCCAGGTGCCGCCTTGTGCCATAAAAAGACAAGCTACCTCAAGGTTCTTATATGGAGGACTTAGTACCTCATTTAAGGGATTCTTTCTTCCATGTCTAATCTCATAATCTGAGAGCTCAGAGAAAGTGTTATCCAGCTTTGGAAACACTTAATACCTTGATAATGGACCCAGGATCTTCTCCGGACTCACTTCGGGCCTCCACCTGCTAAAGCACTGCATTTGCTCAGGTTCCACGCAGGTAGCTTTGACCCCTCCTTTACTCCAACCATTGCTCTCTCCGGCGAATATTCTTACTTTGGCATTTTAGTCGGACTACACCTGTGCCACCTTGACATGTACTTGAACCTACCTTCTTAGGAACAGATGAAGTTGGATCTAGTTGAATAATTTTGGTTTCGGTGTTTAGGGCAAATTATTATTTAATCTTGGGTCAACAGCTACATTGTTCAACACATTTATAAAAACGCTTAAGCCTGAGAAACTTCTTCTTCAATTAAAATAAGCCTTCTCATGCTTTATTCCCTTGGTTGATGTGATCACTTTCTTATGTAGGTTGTTAATTGTGTTTGTAAGAACAATAAACCTTCTTATCTGGTGAAGCTTCTAGTGGACGCCGCTTCACCTTTTGCTTGGCTTATTGATCCTCTTTTTCATGGGTTTGGTTGTCTATGCAGTTGACGGGGGTAGTGGTTGATGCTTTAGCTTCACAGCAACAGGGGGTTCTGATTGTTTGGTAGATAACAAACTAAGTTGGAATGTTGTGATTTAAACCTGGGCCAATGTTGCCCACTGCTAGAGTATCATGCGGCTGCACTGACTAATTTGTATATTTGGTGTATATGACAGTATTTTGACCTGCTTTTCCTTTGAGTACGTTTGAATATGGATAATTTTTTCTCCAGAAGTTTGTGGCTTTGCTGGAGGTACATGTGGTCTTACAGACGTGGTTGAGTATTTGTCCAATTTTCTTTCCAGTATGCTTACGCAGAGTCTTATAGGTGAAACATGTATCATTCAACATTTTTTAATATGGTAGAATTTAGATCCATAAGGTCTTTAGGCACAAGTTTCTTTTCTTTCCAATTGTTCCTTCATTTTCTTTGTTGTGTGTTTTTTCAAATTAGTCTGTTTGGGGTACCTCTCCAATCCTGACATCTCAAGCTTTGTAACAAGTGGTTCAACATAGCTTTGCTCGAGTGGTGTCATCTTTCTTCCACTGGTCCGTTGGTACATCTCTTTTCTTGTCTTGTGACTCTTGCCTTTAAAATGATCTTTAGTAATCTCCTTTGTAAGCTGTAATGTAGGTTAACCAGAGACGACATATTTAAAGGCATTTAGGTCTCTTGATTGGTATAAAATGCAGTTTTATGTGATGTTGATATTCTAGTACCTGTTAAATACTAGAGTTTGTGCTGTAATGTCTTATATTCCTTTCCGACACACATGACCAGACACAAGACCTTTTGCACCCTGCTACAAATATTTACTGACCCTTGCTTCACGATGCGGTGGTTCGCCGGATGTCGCATAGGTAGGATTATTTTGGGGTGTCCCGCATGTTGTTGTTTGAGACAGCCAGGTGTGGCTTCTTGGCCCAAAAACAGTATACCAAAAAATTGTTGACTTTTTGGTGTTAAACATGCACTTCATCTGCTTGATGGGTTCTATCAATGGTATAAAGTTAGAAACCTGTACTTGCACGTCGCTATGAGCACTTTGATTTTATATTTGCCTTCCTTAACTGTTTAGAATATGTTAAAGGTATAGCATCTTTGGGTGTGCATGCTGCTTTAGCCAAGTTTTTTGCATGGAAATTTAAGAATCAACTTTGGACCCAGCTTGCCTACCATGATATTGACAAGGGAATGTCTATTTCCACACTCACATATGCTTGTTCACACTTTATTGATCGCTAAAAAGTTAAGTTGTTTGTCTCTTATATACCTTTTCACGTCGTACGAGGGGTTGACAAGCATAATATGGTGTGGGAATAGAGTTCCCTATTATTAATAGCATAATCACTTGTCTAGAGTCTGAGATCTTGTCAGATTTCATTACATGTACTGTATGCAATTTCTGACAATTTTTTTAGTTGACTTTGGATCATTTTCTATGATCGGCTATTAAAACATAACAAAGGCTGAAAACGTCATGAAAAAGATTTAACGGGGTCATTGTGGGGCATTCCGAGAATCGAACTCGGGACCTCTCGCACCCAAAGCGAGAATCATACCACTAGACCAAATGCCCTATTGTTATGTTCACTACTTGTCAATTGTTTAAGACTGTTTGTTTTGTATTTCCATCTTATTAGTCAACCTAAGGGAGTAAGATACAGTTTATGCAATTTTTCTTATTGTGAATGCCAAATTTCATTCTATAATTTTCACATTGAAGCATAATTTATTTTGTTGGACCCTATATAATTCTTAATATCATCATGCTTTTCTTCAGAGTTCGTGAACTCCTTATCTTCGTAGATAAAGTGTGTGGAAAAGAATTAAGTTACTTAGTTCTCTCAATGTCTAGAATTAGAGACTAAGGTAGGTAAGACAAAAGGATACTCGTGGCTTGGTGTTTAATGGTGTATCGTCGTGAAACATTCTAGACATGTTTTTAAAGATGAATTTACTTCTTTAGTGACTAAGTTGGCAACAGCTTCCACGTTACTGGGCGGTACTGATCTCTTCAATATTAATGGTAAGAAAATGCCGTTAACATAAAATGCAGGTTTTTATTCGCACAGAGATTTTTAAACTGGGAACATTACCTGATACAAGAATCTTGATTGCTCCACAGACTTTTTACATGGTGTTTACCTGGATTGTCTCTCCTAATTTCTTGGTAAAGCAAGAGAAGGGAGAAAGGTTTTACAAAAATTCTGAAATAGGTACATAGGAATCTCAGTTAGTAATATCTATTCCTAAGAGTAGCTTGAAATGACATCAGTACTTCGTGTTGACCATCCACTTAGACATGGCTGGGCTCTCGAAATGCAGCTGTTGGTACTGAATGGTGGGCAAGCTACTTAAATTGTAATTACGGTACTTTTTATGTAGTCCTACCCTACCCTTTGCTTGTGTTTAGATGTTAGCTGATGTCTATTATCTTTTGATGCTCAGTTCAGTACTATACCTGGTTTCCATATTGTAAGGCAATATCTGCTGCTTATTCTTAATCTTTTGGTTGACAGTAATACAATCACATTAACATTAAGTAGTACTTCTGCTGAATTTTGTGGCTACTTGCATCAGGCTACTTGGAATGAATATTCAAAAAAAAAAAAAAATTGGGAAATGACAACAGTGAGATTAGGGGCATTTTGCGAATTGAAATTGAGTCATCTTGCATTTGAAGCGAGAATCACACCCCCTAGACTAAATGCGAATGCTTTTTTGAAACTTTACTTCATTTGCTTGATGGGATTTGATTAATACTTAAAATTTGGAAATCACAGCATTGCCATTGGTCTTTAATTACATAACTTCTTGTTTATTTTTGCTTTCCTTTATTTTTTTAACATGTATATGCTTATGCAGCTTTGGCCATGTGCTTGGTTATATGACTCATCTGTTTGGTTATTTAACTATTAAAGACACGACTTTCGACCTAGCTTGCCTACCTAGATATTTAAAACCATATGAATAAACAATTGCTCTCAAAAGTACTTGAGTTGACTTTGGATCATCTATTTTGCTTAGTTATGAAAACTGAACACAAGCACTGACAACAGTAGGGGAAAAGAATTCAGTGGGTAATATTATGGGGCATTCCGAGAATCGAACTCGGGACCTCTCGCACCCAAAGCGAGAATCATACCACTAGACCAAATGCCCTATTGCTTTTCTTATCACGTGCTAGTCTGATTGTGTGTTTGAGGGGGTTTTTTTTTTCCCATTTTGATCCCCATCTTAATACAATTTATGCAAATCATTTATTGTTGGCTTATTGTGCATGCCAAATTTTAGTTTTCAAAGATATTACTGAAGCAAAAATCTGAAATGTGGTCTTTGAGGTGTAATGCTTGATATCATCATATTTTGTTCACAAAAAGTTTTATCTTCTTCCTTCCCATTAGAGTGCACTAGAAGATATGAAGTCATTTAGGTCTCTAAATTGGTTGAAAGTAGGGGTCAACTAGGTGCGATGGGAAGTATACATCGTTGAATTGCTATAAATAGACTTCAAGATGAACGACACTTCTTTAGTGACCAAATTTGGCAACAAACTCAAACTTACTGGTAAATTCGTATGTCCCAAAAACTTTTAGGGCAGAAAAATGCTTTCAAGTTGAAGGTTTTGATTTGAAAAGAGACTGGAATATTTGGACCGTACAAGAAGTTAGCATGAGAAAAACAGTATAGGTATCCCCTGATACAAAGGAAGATTGCGAAAATTTAACTGACTTTTAGCTCTTGCACCTCAATGGAGAATCTTATTAGCTGGACCATGTCTGGATTTTCAATTTCGACATGACTCTTTTATCTGATGTCTTGCTTTATCTATCTCTTCTAACTGAAAGATGTTGGTATGCCTTTGCTCAATGGCTCATATTAATTTTGTCACGGACATAGTATCTAAGACTAAGAATTGCATCATTAGTAAGACAAAACTGGAGAATTGTAACTATACAGGTGAGTTCTTCTTGGAATTTGCTGATCCGGAGGGCCTGTCCTTGTGGACCTCCTGTATTTGCTTGGTCTTCATTTTATCATCTGGAATGGTCTATAGATTAAGCATGTAGTCTCGGGTTTGAACAATGTGCTTCGAGCCTCCAAATTTATTTTAGCTAATTTTCTGGGGAAGAGATATTTGAGGGTTGACCTCCACTTTTTCGTAAAATGGCTAGATAAGGAGAGTGTTATCTGGGAAATGAGGTTGAATAGTTTATGGATTTCTCCTACTTCTGTTACATGTTGCGCATACTCTAGCTTTACTTAAGTTTTTCAGTTTCTATCTAGAAGCTGTAAGAGTTAGCATCAGGACACTGCTTAGAATTCTGCAGATTGTTTTTTTGTCTATGCTTGACAACCTCCTTAAGTAGTTCAAGTTGATTATTCTTGTGAAGATCTTTTGATTAAAATAGTAAAACACTTGATAATTTATATCAGTTGAGACTTAGGTAATGGTGCTCCATGATATTCACAAACAAGCACAAGAATAAATCAATAAAACTTCATTCGCTTTGTAGGGGGGGCATTCCGAGAATCCAACTCGGAACCTCTCGCACCCAAAGCGAGAATCATACCACTAGACCAAATGCCCGATGGTTGATGCTTATAGTTCCACTTGTTATATGTGTGTTTGCTATTGCCCATCTATCTTCAAAATAATTTGTCTATCCTCAGCTGATGGGATCTGATCTAGAGATTTAGTATGCTTGTTTCTCTGAGAAGCTCTCGATAATCAGAAGGGGACTCACTAGGCATTTTAGTAACCTCAAGTCCAAAGCATCTTATAAGAAAGATCATGTTCCCTATCAAGTTCTCTTGCGTTCTTTTATGGTGAAGGTGACTCCGCAATAACATGTCAGATCTCTCTAGTTGTGTGTTATATACCTATGACCCTTCCAAGTTGATGTATTTATGTTGTACTTGATGAGAACTTCTTGCTGATTACAGAGCCAGGTTTGTGACTTTGTTCGCAAAAATGGTCCCGAAAAGACTCTGCTCAATTTGTACGACCACAAAAACTAGAGAAATTGTGCCCCCCCTGGGGAGAGGGGGGGTGGGGGGATGGGATCTAGCACCAAAATAAGAAAACTAGTGTCAGTGGCCGGAGTTGGTTACCGGCATTCATTTGTTAAGTGTCATGTGGGTGACACTGTTTTGGTTGGCAACCTATATCCCTATTTACTAGTGCCTTGCTCTACCCTTACCAGTAGTTTTTGGGATCTGATTGGTGAATAACAACTATTTATATAAAACTGTATAAATCAGGTCATACCGAGCGAGTGCTTCAATTGTAAGGTTCTATGGGAAAGTTTTACAGGTTTAATTTTGATTTGAAGACCGTAGTATATGATTTCCGTTACATTTCAGTCATCTGATTGGAATATCCTTTGAATATAAACAGTTGTACTACTTCACATATCTTTCCGAGGTTTCTCAAGTCTTCCATGTTAATAGCAGGAATAATAGGATCGTTCATGCATGTTTTGGGGACTTCCCTCCGAAACTGTTATCATTTTGATGTACTGATATGCATGCCACCAGTCTTAAATGTGGACTTTTGGAAGTCAGTGTAAATATACACATCAATGAAACAAGAAACAATTTAGGAGATAAGTTCGATGAAACGTCCGCTATGAAGACATGTATATAGGCATCAGTCAAAAACATATATATTTCAAAGTAGCATGGAGCACACTTGGCTGGCAAAGCTATTTATATCTGTTTGGTGCTGTATAACTAAATGACATTTTTTTTTTTGCAGTCCTAATATATCCCTAATGTAGCACTTAATGTGCTTGTGATTAGGTGTCACTGCAAGTGTTATCTTTTCTCTTGATGGTATGCCTGGTTTTTCTCCTTTTAAATCAATATATGTGCCTCTTATTCTTGATCCATTGGTGGATGGGAATACTTCGCATTAGCATAACTTTACTTTGTGCTGATTTTTGTGATTACTAGCATCAGGTTATGATGACTTATTATTCAAATGAAGGACAAAAAGGCAGCTTCACGAGTAAGTGTGATATCATTGGGCAGTATGGGGCATTCCGAGAAATGAACTCGGAGCCTCTCGCACCCTAAGCGAGAATCATACCACTAGACCAAATGCCCTATTGTTGATTCTTAAGGCATAATTCCATAGATATGCACTTCATCTGCTTGATGGGATTCTTTAGTAGTTTAAAATCCCACCACGCATGTTCATTATATTATTTATTTTACTCTCCATAAGTCACCTTTTGGTAGTCTATGCAGTTCTGGCGGTGCATGTGCATGGAAAATTATACTCGATTACTGTATTTAATTTGTGTACGATTTCTTCTTTTTTTTTTTTTTTCCCTTCCTTCTACTGATTTTGCAACTCTCAATCAGCTGTCCCGAGCCTGCTGCACAACTTTTTAATTGCTTGACCAGAGTCTATGGTAGAGGTCTTGTCAGATCTAAATATACTTATATCACTGCTGTCAAAAAAAATTATTTTAGTCTGAATCATCTATTTTGCTTGGATATAAAAACGGAATATGCACTGAAAAATGTAGGGAAAAGAATTCAGTTGGTTCTTTTGGGGCATTCCGAGAATCGAACTCGGTGCGAGAATCATACCACTAGACCAAATGCCCAGGTTGTTTGTGCTCATCTTCCTCTCCTCATGCTGTCCCTCTTTGCTATTTCCATCTTTATTATAATCGCTTGTCTACCCTCAGGCTCTCTGGGATTTATGTTCTTTTAGGATGAAAAGATTAGATTTGACACGGCTTTTTGTTAACTTGAAGGTCCTACATTTTATGGGAAAAAATCATATTGTAACTGAAGTTCATTTGTGCTGATTACGGTGAACATTACTGTTTAAATGATCTTTCTGAACACTTGTGGATCTCAGGTTATATTGGAAAACTGAAGTTACAGTTTCAGTCTTGATTTACACACCTTAATATCAGTTTTCTGTTTTCATATTGGAGAGTCCTCTAACCGGAATATAGTTTTAGTTTTCCCATCGTACGGGTGATGGGATGTAGATATTGTCTGATTTATGCAATACGCTGAAATCTGTACAGGCTAACTAGTTCACTGATTTTAATGAGATTTACTGATCTGGATCGCGTGCCTAGTATTAAGTTGCCTTCTAATTTATTCTGTATTCATGCTTGCTTATTCTCAAGGCATACTTAAAGAGTGTGGAACACAAATTCCGAGGTTCTCATTTGACTTTGGACCTACTCTCCGTAAGATTTACAACAAAAACTAGAGCACCAAAAACTCTTAGAGCTTAGTGAGAGCATCCATCTCGAGACCTCCCGCACGGTAAGAAAGTATAATGCCCCTAAAATGCCAAGTTTTGATGCTTGGTACATCCTATTTTGACTAGATTCACTAGTTTCAGATAAGCTAAAACCCTGTCATACTCCTGGATAATATTAGTGATTGTAGTTACTGTACCTTGTGATTAATATGCACAGCAGGTAGGATGAGTAGTGCATCAAAGAAAGATAAATCCTTGCCACCTTATGGTTGCTGCATTTTTCTTTTACTTCTTTTGTCCAAGTCGACCTTGTCAGCAACACAAACACACACAGGTTAAAATCTTTTCATCTGGTTTTGAGTTGACAAATTAGATGAGTCGTGTAATCTGTAGATACTCGATGCCTGAATTGAAAAAGCAAATAGTTACAATGTTGCTTTGCCAGCTTTACAGCATCTGCTGCCTTTAAGAATTTGAATATTTATGAATTCATTTCCAACCCATTGCAAAAGTGAAATGACCGGGGGCATTCCGAGAAGTGAACTCGGGACCTCTCGCACCCAAAGCGAGAATCATACCACTAGACCAAATGCCCTGCTATTGCCCGTCATCCTTTCTATATGACTCTGGTACTTGGCGTGAGGGAGAGGAAGTGCACATCCATCCACGCCTAGATAGCCGTCCCATAGACGCCAAAACAGAAATATAAGTTTTGAAGGCTAACGCGCCCTGGTTACTCATCCAGAGTCTTGGAATTGGCTTAGCCTGACTACCAAAAAAATGGAGGAGGGGAAAGGGGCATTCCGAGAATCGAACTCGGGACCTCTCGCACCCGAAGCGAGAATCATACCACTAGACCAAATGCCCGGTGATGTCTCTCACGTCCTTTTGTTTTATATTTATATAAGATCTTAAGTTCCAAGTCATTTGATACCCTGAAACTCAGCGCACGGGGAACGATTTAAGATAATATAATGCCCCCTTTTGTGACCAATGTCGTCTGTCAAGTCGAAACATTTTCGTATAAATTTTCTCAAGCGTCAACTGTGAGAGCACTTGAAAATAATGGAAAAATAATAATATAAATCACGGAAAAGAGCACTTTGAGGAAAGTTTTGACCACAAGTTTTCTTCTATTTGAAACTTTATTCACAGCACTACCTTCAATTTATAAGCACCTACCAAAGTAATGGACTAGAGCATACAAAGTATAGCATCAACAAGAATAAACAAATTAAGTTATACTAACAAAACTATTAGTGATATTGAAAGACAATGAAAACGGAAAGATTTAAGTTTACTCGGATCAAAATCACTAGAACAAGGTGTGGCTAATATTGCTAGACATTTATCTTCACCATATATATTGAGAAAGCATTGAAATTTGGGGTTTAGTGTTGCGTTACTTCTTACTTCTCGGAGTCAAGTTCCACGTATAACACGTGCTTAGGCGTTCGGATTGCCCAGGCGCTGGAAATTTAAGATGACCTGAGCACACCCCAGTAATCATTCTTTTATATTCTGTGTATTCTTAATTCTTACATTAGAACATTATTCTTCTTTGTAAACATTACTATTCTTATTATTATAAAAGAAATGTAGGAGCAAATGAAGTTTGCTTTGCACACTAGACAGCGTGGTGGTTCGTGATGAAAGGCTGGGAGGTGACTATAAGGTTTCACTTTTATATGTAGTAAAATCTTGACTGTAGAATTGTCAATACCACAATTTGCTTAATTCCATGAAAAACTTAACGACAGAAGAGTCATGTACATTCAGTCTCATTTTCTAGTCGAAATAAGTATTTTCTTGTTCTTTCTTGCCTTTCTTCTTTTTCTGGTCGTTCTTCAGATCTAAAAAGTATCGATAGATAATAATTTCCTTCAAATCTCGCATCATATAAGTCTGGTCTTGGGAATTCTTCTAGTGCACTTGTTAGTTCTAATGTCAACCGCGACGGTGATATAAGATGCTCTTGTGTGCCGCCCTTAAATTTGATGCAACTTTGCATTATTTTCACCTGGTTGGTACTTACTTCAGTTATTACTTTTGTAATTTTCTTCAAGGCCATATTGGTCATTTATCATTTCTGGAGCCGACCATTGATTAGATTGTGCAGTTTCTCAATACTTTAATTCAGATTTCAGCATAACAAAAATTATCCTAACATGAAGGAAGCCACACAATATTTCATGATAAATTTTACCAAACAACAGAAAAGAGATGGGGTATATTATGATGGTACCTCGTGACACACCAAACAAAGATAAAAAAATATATAAAAAAAAATTCAACAGGATTAGCTGTTATAACTTGTGGAAAATCAAAAGTATGGAATGGAATTTGCTTAAAGTTCGGACAAAATGATTACTCTCTGGACATTCCCATAATTACCTGAACACCTAAGCCCCCGTAATTTGCTGTAACCCACAATTATTTCCCCCTCTCTGCAGCTCCTTTTTGCATCAAATTATCAATGGAGATCTAAGAGGGATATTAGAGAGAGAGAGAGAGAGGGGTTAAAGGCAGGAGATCGATAGAGAGAGAGAGAGAGAGAGAGAGAGAGGGGCACAAAGGAAAGAGGAAGCAGGTGGTAGGTTGGTTTTCTTGGAAAGCAAACAATGGCGTTTGCAGGAACAACCCAGAAGTGCATGGCCTGCGAGAAGACGGTTTATCTGGTTGATCGGCTAGCGGCCGATAACCGGATTTACCACAAAGCCTGCTTCCGGTGTCACCATTGCAGAGGTACCCTCAAGGTAAAATCAATATGCTTCCATTAATTACTTCTTTCTGTCCCTTTTTGTGGTTCAGTGTCCAATCTCCCAAGAACATTGCAACATCATGCAGAGGTTCTGAATATTTGCAACATGACGCAGAGGCCCTGAAATCTTTGGGTCTGAAAAGCATAATCCTATATAAGGCGTAAAAGTACATAATCAATTTGCTAGGATTTTCTAATCCACGCCTCATGTGCTTGTTCAAAGTTGTTTGATCCTGAATGCATAATAGTAACATTTTTTATAACAGTACAAGATGTTCACCCATTCTTCACACCAACCAAGAAAAAGGGTAGATGATCATGAAATATACTAGGTGCTCTTACATGGAACTTTTCTTCTTAATCAGCTCGGCAACTTCAACTCTTTCGAGGGGGTCCTCTACTGCCGCCCTCACTTTGACCAGCTCTTCAAGAGAACTGGTAGTCTGGACAAGAGTTTCGAAGGTAAAATTTGATATGCTCCCTCCGTTTGACAATCTTTGTCTCATCTTTACAGAGTTTTCAGTGAGGAAGTATTGGTCAGTTACTAACACTGTGTTCTGAACACACTTTCAGGAACACCAAAAATCTCTAAACCAGAAAAGCCTGCGGACAATGAGGTATCTTCTTGGTATATGGTTACTTATTTACACCTAGACCCTAATGGGATACTAGTTCTGAAATAGTATAACCAGCATTACAGCTCTGCTAGCTGCTAACTTAAAACATTTGGAATTTGATTCCACAGAGTGCTACTGCGAACAAAGTCTCAAGCTTCTTTGCAGGCACCAGGGAGAAATGTGTTGGGTGTAACAAGACTGTTTATCCGATTGAGAGGGTAACAAACACAACATTCTCTGCAATACTCATCATTTTAATTCGATAAGAATATATGATTGGAGGAGGACATAAAATTCTCCTTTTATTAAATGGAACGCTATTTTGGTATCCCCGACATAAGTTGAACATTTCTGTTATTTGAACCGATAATTTTCTAGTAGGTACATATCAGAATACTAAGTCATATGAATGCAACAATAGCAAGATGAATGAGATTCTTGGGAATATGCACAGAAGTTTCTTGAGATTGTAATCGAAGAGGTATATTACTCACATAACATGATGAGACTTGATCAAGCAAAATTTACTTATAGGTCACGGTCAATGGAACTGCGTACCACAAGAGCTGTTTCAAGTGCACCTATGGAGGTTGTACTATAAGCCCATCCAACTATATTGCACACGAGGGAAGACTCTACTGCAAGCACCACCACATCAAGCTCTTCAAGGAGAAAGGAAATTACAGCAAGCTCGAGACCGACTCCGAGAAAGAGCCTCTACCCAGTCCCACGGAAATTGCTGCCGAGTCATAATCTTTGCTTGATGAAGATTGTCCTCTCATCGATCTCTACTCTTTTGCTTCTCAACCCTCCGATATTGAGCATTGTTTGAAGGTTTCTCAAGAGTGATTCCTGTCCTACAACAAAGATTTATGCGTGTTTATAATTTTCATCTGGCCTTTCCTGGTTTGTCAAGGGGTTCTTGCGTGAATTTGTGAAAGCTTGGGGAGCACGTATGTGATACATTATTTCATGTGAATCCATTTGTTCATCAATTTCGTTTTGCGTTTCATTGTTCGTGATATAGTTTGGCCTCTGGTCAAATTTGCGATTGACAACACGAAAAGGAAAGCAACTATTTATAGGACCTATGGTCATTGGGTTCGGGTGCCGCAATTTACCGACTTAAAATTATGAGATTTTTAAGGGGAAAAAACGTACTTTCAAAGTGACACAAAGCCGGGTAATATTAAATGCATTCGTATTTAAATCATTGAACATTTTTAGTTTTTTGCATTTAAATCATTGAACATTTTCAGTTTTTTGCATTGAATTGCACGACTTTAGTAATTACATAGAAACTGGTAGATAACCCTCAACATTTTATGCTTGTCATATCAGCTCCCTCTAGAGGAGCAGATTCATTATCTAGAAATCGGTTCAAGTCTATATAACTATCATAAGTTCATATCAGAGCTAACGAATTGTGTGTTACAGTTATATAAAACCAAATATGGTAAACTAAATAGATCAAAAATTCAAACTAATCAAATTTCCAAATAACTAAAAACAGCAAACTAGTATCACAATTAGGGATGACAATTAGACCCGCAACCGGTAGATCTCCGCCCTGTCTCGTCCTGTTAGAAGCGGGTTATTATTTTGACTTTGACCGGGTTTGGAGCATGTATGTTAAATATTTTTTATAAACTCGCAGCGGGTTAAGGTTGGGTATGATATTTGTCCAACCCGCCCCGCTATCCGACCCGCACCCACCCCGGCATACTAAACCTATGTATCAATAAATCTCAGCCGTCCATCTTAGCCTATATATACTTTTCATCCAAACCCTAAAATGCCAAATTTTCTCTTGGTCTATGCCGACTTGCCCATGGCCGCCTCCCTTCTAATCTTCTCTCCCTCTCCACCTTCAGTCCCCCAAGGCCAAAGACGTCATGACAACCTAACCCGCGGCCACAACCATGTTCCACTTTCTCTTGGTCTCTGTCGATTTGCCCATGTGGCTGCCTCCCTTCTAATCTTCTCTCCCTCTCCACCTTCAGGCCCCCACAGCCAAAGACGTCATGACAACCAAACCGGCGGCCACAACCATGTTCCACTGTCTATTCTCAAGTTCCACGGCAACAAGAATAACAATGAATCGCCGAAGATCTCGTCTAAATGGTCACAGATCTGCCGCTGCTTTTTCTTTGACGAGATTAGAGGCGCCACCTAAAACTTCAACTGCCACATGCTCATCGGCGACGGTAGCAGCTACGGGTCTGTGTTCATGACCCTAAAACTTCATCAGCTACTGCATAGGTGTCTAGATGATCCTCGTGTGTATGTGGAAGTGCGGGGCGGATCGAGGCGGGTTTTCTAAACAAAAGTAGGATCGGGTATGGTATTTTAGATATATGACCCGGTAGCGGGGCGGAGCAGGGCGAGATTTTATGAGCACCGGGGCGGGTTCGGATTTTATAAGATCCGTATCCGACCCACCACATTGCCATCCCTAATGACAATGAATCACTGTAAACCATACTAATCATACGAATAGAAGAAAAAAAAATCAATTAACCATTGTAGGTCTCGGGGTGCTGCTCTGTCAACAACCGCTTAGCTATTAGGTTAGAAAGTTAAAGAATACTACCGACTATAACAATGCATGTAGGATAAGTTATCTATTGTACACATTTGTACAAGGTGAACCCCCCCCACCAAACAGTATAAAGGCTAATTGGCAATCAAAAACTATACAAAGTAGAATTTACCAAAGGACAAGCGCTTAATCAATGTTGCTACAGTCTCTTTTATTAATGTTGTTTGTCAATATCTCAGCTGCGAGTATCAGTAGCTCAACCATCTCAAATCCTGCAGCAGAAACACGGTCGCCCTTCTCAGTGCTGGAGTCCCCACCAACATCAGCAGTCTCATCTTCAAAAAATTCAATAGATGATCTGAGATCTGTCTCGGCTGACCAACTAACAGGAAGGGAGCTGCCAAGGGATGTCTTCACAAGTTTTGCCTCTGTAACAATATTGTCCAAAGCTGACTTGCCAGAAACTGTTTCCTCGCACATAACCACATCTTTAACCTATAAAATAGAACGTAGCAGGAAGATAGGTTAAAGTTCAAGCAACTAGAGAGCAGCCAAGAACTATAAGGTTTCTAGGCCTACATTCATGACAACATTTTCTTCTTTTCGTTTTGGGTTGAAATACATGGAACATCAAACAGATCTCAGCGTGTAATAACAAAAACTGTAACTGAAGGAAAGAAGACGACCAATAAACCAAATGTCTAAGTTGATGGACTACTTCCCCCACCATTAAGAAGATGAGAGTATGCAAGCTTTCGTATATGAAAACCATACAGATAATGGTGAATGATGATCACCTCCGAGAGCGAGACACGAAGCCTATGTACAGTAGAAGTCAGATGCTCCATGTTTTCCAAGCTCTCCTTAAGGGATGCATTTTCAATTCTCATCCTGCAAAGTGAATATAGCAAGTACACGATGTTAATATCACATTCCAACAAGCAGTAATAGGTCATTCAAAATTATTTGCAATATGACGACATCACCACACCAAGGTCAGCATACAAACCTTGCAAAATCCACGTCACTATAAGACCTCTTATTTGTGGTATTCCCTTCATGGTTCAATTGCGATTTGGCTTCACTCGCACTATAAACTAGCGGATCAATCCAACGTCGCAGGTATGTTTTCTTAAGCATATTTTTCAATCTTCCGTCTCCAGCCTGAACAGTCCTTTGTTCTCCAGTGTAAGCCGAAAGCTTTCCTTGTTTCTGACTGATGTTCCTGCATAAACGTGCCATTCTATCATAAACATCATAAAGTTGTTACAGAAACAAAGTTTACTTGTCCACATCTATATATTTATCTAGTATCTATTTTACATATGATGCCAAGCCCCTACAAATTGTTTTGGCTTGGTATTACATACTGAGTGACACGTGTCACTAAAATTTAGTAACTAACTACCATTAGAAAACTATCAGAGATCAAAAAACAGAAGAAAAAGAGTCTACATAACTATCTTATAAGCCATGTTTGGTTTTTAAAAAAATTCTTAGTAACTTCTACATTCTTACACTTATTTTATCTTTACTTTTGCACACGATTCGGATGTACCATGACACCTAGTACTGTATATAATGCCAACGCCCCATAAATTGTTCGGTATGGATGTAGTTTTGGTGTAACATACTGACTGACACGTGTCACTAAAGTTTAGAACGTAACTACCATTAACTTTATACCAAACAAAGTAATAGCTAAATATCTATTTGGTAACTAGCCTTTAATTTTTATAATTTCCTCTCTCTCTCTTGCAACAACTAGTTCAATGTTTTATCACCCAGAGAACTAGTTGGATTGTCGCAAGCAGACGAATTGGAAGATAATCGTACAGTGAGCATGGCAGAGTAAGTTGTTTTTTCAAACCTACCATGCCAATGGTAAGACGAAAGGAGGGCAAAAGGGGGCGTGAACAGGAGAGAAGAAAAAAACTGGAGCTGATTGCAGAAGTTTCAAGGCACGTGTAGTGAACAAAGGACTGCACTTCTTGGTTAATAGACACGTTTATTGAATAGGTAACAGCTGCTTATGTCTTGAAGATGTACCCCATCCCACGGCCATGTCATCCCTGTCCAAACAGATAGTGAATTGCCCATGTAGCAAAAAACCTTTATTAATATGGTTGCAAGATTTCATGCATAAAGGCAGGTCAGGAGGCTCAAGTTTCAAGGTGGCATTGTTATTGAAAAGGCAGAGAGAGACTAGATATACAGGTGTTGCATCATATGTCATGCCCTAAGTAGCACGGACACAGACACCGACACCAACTGGGATACCTGACACTGCATTTTCAAAAATTCAAAATTTGGACACCGCGGGAAACGCTGTTTTATAACATTATTCTTTCCATATCTGCCAAGATCTGTAAAACAAATGTCATATGCATCACCATCTAATCCAATTTAACAGGTCAGTATGAAGATATTTCAAAGTTTATGAGCCAAATTGTAATATCCAAGTTTTTATAAATGTATATGACTGCAGTACTCGCCGGCAAGTTGACCCTCCCGTATCCATAGATCGATGGTTAAGACAAAAAGAAGAAGAGCAGTAGTCCAACTTCAAAGACCTGAACAAGGTTGAGATTGAAATTGATCCAGATCTGGAACATAAAGCACGCGAAATTGCTGCCGATCAAAGATCAGAAACGTGATCTTTTTCCAGATAAAAGATCGAGATCTGCTAGACTGCTTCTGCGCTTCGTTCTTCTTCTTATTCTTCTTATTTTTAGCCTCTTCAGTATGTCCGGCAGTGTCCATACATGTCTGAAATTAAATATTGATCAATTAAAGATTCGGACACAACAAAGCTGTGTCCGACACATGTCCGGTGGTGTCGAAGGCGTGTCGGTGTCCCAGTAGGTGCCGAACACCATACCTTGCCCTCCTAGCAGTGTCCGTGCTTCTTAGGTCATGCCCTCTTTAGGGCATGTTCAATTCAAAACTCACTGTCCATTTAATCGAACCCACATAGCACAGTCACCGCTCAAGCTATATGCTCGTTCGACCCAAGGATATGAATACTGAAGCATTCACAAATTTGACCCTATGCTTGCTAGCTCAACGTACAGCATTGATCGCTATGATAGACCATAGAGAATGTCCATGGATCCTGACCAGCACATTGAAACTTGCGTAATTGCAGATTCATACGTTTCTTTTAAGGAGATCGCATATAGATAAACAAATTTCTATAAAGCTATTCAGATAGGCGACCAAATAACATACATACTCTTGTAATAGTTGGTATTTCTGCTTCAATTGCGCCAATTCCATCAGAGCTTTCACCTTTTCGTTCGCCACCTAAACCAGTTGAAGTATTTGCTCAGTCCAACATTGATCCACGTAACAAAATCACTAAGTGAATTGTACTAAATTATGCAGAGGATCGTCCAAGACGAGAGAAAATAAGAATGCCTCAGGTATTAACTCGCAGCTCGCAGATTGTGCGAGATATGTAACTCATACAATAATACATCTCGGCTTAAAATGCCAGTATGATTTGGTCTAAGGTGTGACATTCAACCAGATACAACCCATATTTCTATTGGTGATGCAAACCGGTGAATATGAAATAGCACGCATCTATCCAAAATAAAACCCTTTAATTAGCTACTCCTGTAATTGGTATGAAAAACAAACCCAGAGACGGTTCACCACTTTTCCTCAAGTTCTGGAGTCCATAAACAGAAAATGCTTCTTTCCAACCAGGCATCTTTAATTATAGGATGAACGTCTTGAAAACCCAAAACCCTTTAGCTACTCCTCCCATACAACTTTACGACCCAATATCATAAATGTACAACCATCCGATTTGTATTCTCCTTCATATCCATTAATTCTCATGTATCATATGAACAAAAAATAAGTTGTACATCTTTCATACAACCTCACTTGGTCTCAATGAAAAGGAAACATTCAACCTTATGATATCGAACAAATAAAAGGCAAAACATTACTTGTAGTAAATTTCTCTGAAGCTCCTCCACTTTCTTCCGGAGAGCTGCATTTACATTACTCTCTAGTAAATACCTTTCTTCCTGCTGTGATAGAAGCAACAGTGCTGCAACCTGAAAGGAGTTCAACAGACTGGTGATTAAAGAAGAAGAAGTGCACTTTGTCATAAGACACCCTCTCCATCACTAAAACACAAACTAAAAAGTAGGACCTATGTTTTCCAGCAGAAGGGGATGAGAAATATTCAATAACCTTTTCTTGCAATGCCTGAGAAAGGGCTTCCAGAGCATCACCAGTTCCAACGATAAATCTGTTTGTCAAGTCAGGAACACTCATCTGCAAATATACGGAGGGGATACGGTCTAACATAGTAAGTGAATTGAATATTGGAAACAAATTAACTCAGATGGAGATTTGACGATGTGGTCTTTAGACTACAACAGGTGTAGCGCCTTGATATTTCAGCTGTTGAGAGTACATACCAAGAATGGAACAGAAGTTCATACACAATTGCATCACTAATGTAACAGGCATGGATTTTTACAACATCGTTACAACATAAGTCTCAGAAGAAAGAAAATTTGATAGAGCAAGCAATAGTATACCAGCAAAAAGTAAGTGCATTCTTCAAATCCATTAAAACCAACTTGGAAATTGTCAACAAATGAAGAAAATGAACTCAAGTAACACCACTATTCGTTGTAGGAGATCAAAAACATCAATCAGATCATATATAGCCAGAAAAAATTGAAGCATGCAGCCAGTACAATGTACCTCAGTACACAAGTTGGAGCCAGCATCATTATTGATATGTACATCTCGACATTCACTTTCTTGCAGCTTTATGTTTCCCCGAGGAGACATTAGATTTTGATCTCCATTCATGTCAAGTTGCCTAATTTTATCTTCAATGACATCAATTGTTGATTTTAGATGGGAATATCCATTATCAAGTAAGTGAACGATGTGAACTCTGTGCTGAAAATGCAAATGAAGTAACCCTGATATCTCCTTCTTCATTTTCGCCTGTGAAAAGATCTGCATGCAAATGAATAAATCAGAAGAAAACAAGCAGCACCACATTATCTCTCAGTTCTGGAAAACCTAAGCTCTCACATTCAGCTTTTCCATATCGCCAACTTTCTTCTTCAAATGCTTTTCAATTTCCAGACCCTATTTCCCAAATTGAATAGAAAAGAGTCAAAGTCAACGAAAAGGCAAAGGAACTTCAGTTTATTACATGACAGAGACCAGAAAGTACATCCCATACCATACGTAGCTGGTTTTCAAGACTACCCACAGAATTTCTCAGCATATCCACCTCTTCTTCCAGTGCAGCCTGTCTGAAAGAAAAGTCAAAGGAGTTGCAAATGGAAACCAAACAAAGATTATTTAAACGGTATATCTCCTTTAGAACTTGATGTGAATGATGTTCAATCTCAAATGCAGAATTGTTGCAAGCCATTGTTGCTAAACTTGTTAAACTTTCATACCATACCCTTAACTTTAAGATACTCAATAACGGAGAAATGATATTCCTTTAGATCACTTCTGAAAGTGGCAGGTGTGGCATCACTACACACCATCGTATAGTTTAAGCCGGTGATAAACAAGCAGAGAGAGTAAGAAATGTCAAAGTTTAGCAGGTATAGTAGCAGGCTCCATTAACCTTTTTGCTTTTCTCAGGCTGTGTTATGGCATATGATGCAATAGTCTTAGATTCAAAGAGTAATGCAAGAGCTTTTTATAGTTGATCCGGTTCCTAGTATTGAAAGAGTTGTCTACGTAAATCTGCAGTTCAGTAGAGGGAAGAAGTTATGAATTTACGGAAGTTCAGAAATTTGCATAATGCTTAAATGATCATAAATTATGAATTTACGGAAGTTCAGAAATTTGCATAATGTTTAAATGATCATAAAGGTAGGAGTTGTAGGTAAATTAAGGTTGAATTGCTAAGTTCCAATTGTTAGCTTTAACCCAGCCCATCTGCTCATCCCAGCCCATTACTATGCTGCAGCGACATTGGCCTTCTTTTCCTTTTCCTCATTTCTACACCTACAATCAAACCTCTAACAACTCCTTTCAACACTTCACAACCTCGCAATAAGCACAACCAAATACCTCAAAAGATCAGCCCTTGCAACATAAACCCTCACAAACAATAATTTTCTTACCCCTAGACTACCCCCGAGGAAAAGAAAATAGTGGAAGGAAGAACGCAACCTTGCTATAAACACTTCGTAACCCTCAGAAGCTCTATAATTTCTATACCCTATAAGCCTAAGCCTTTTCCTTGACTTCCGTTCACCATTTTTTGTTCTGGCATCAAAGGTAATGTCGCAAATAGTGTTATAAAGGTAGGAAAGGGTGATGTGTTGTCCTAGTTGGCTCGTCGTGCTCTATTATCAATACCTTGCGTTTGCCATTGGCTTCTTCCTTTAGAAAAAGCAACCAAGTCTGGAGATCTGAGGTAGATCAATTTAAAAGCAGATTGGCAGGGTGAAAACGTTCTATGGTTTTGAGAGAAGGAGGCATACCTGATTTAAGGAAGTAGGGAATATGCTTCTTTTCAGTGAAATCTTTCTACTCAATGTTGACAGCTAAAGTGGGTTCCCCATTCCCATGGAAACAAGTGCGGTGCTATTATGCTCTCTTTGGGTGTGCTTGCTAGAAATGCTATCATGACTGGCAATAATCTTAGGAGGACAAAGAAGATCTACATAAATTGGTCCTAGAAAGGACCATCTCCTGTAACACTACCCAGTTGATCAGGATTTGTGGTTTTGACTTTCAATTTGATGGACTGGGTGACGCCCCAATCAGTTATAGACTTGCAGAGGTGCCCATCCCTGTTTAAGACACAAAGGCATGAATCAAAGATTTGGAATTTGACCCCATCGTGTCTATGTTTTATGGAGAAAGAGAAAGTCTAGAACTTCTGAGGGAGTTGATGGCTTCATTTCTGTCCACTCTTTACAATATGAAAGAAATAGAAAGGCTTTTGAGGGCGTCTACACCTAGAGGTAAGTCTTTCCTTTAGCACTATACTTAAATCTTAAATGGAGACTGTGTCTTGCTCCTAATCCCTTCTTGCCTCTCTCTTGAGATAGGTATTTTGTTTACTTTTTCTGTACATAGCTTTGCCCGACTTTTTGACATCCATTTTTCCTTATGAAAAAAAAATATAGCACTAGGAACCTCACCTATAGCTGGAAAGTCATTAACCAGCTCTCCCTTCTTTATTGGGAGTGAATGCTGTATGCAAGTCGCGGGGAAGTAATTGCCGTACAAGTATAGAGTGTCTAAATATACGTTGAGACATGAAAAAGTAAATTGTGTGAAAAGCTCAAAACTTAACAAAGGACTTTGGATAGCTACTTGCCAGCAGCATTATTATGAGTAGTTTAACTCCAGCTGATAGGTCATCACAAACTCATTACATGAGGCACCAGTGCATGAGCTGGAGCAGCAGTTCTAGTAACAAAAAGAAATTACTAAGAAATGTAAAGCAAAATAATATTCAAGCATTAATTACCACAGAATGTTATGTACCATCATAATTGTTTAAGCAAGCCAAAAACTAAGCTTATCAAGGCTTACAATGTATTTTGAAGTGGAGCTTTCCCCATAGTCATTGAAACTCCACATATCTTCTGAATCACGCAGAAGAGACTCGCATTTATCTTTCCAACTTGCATCGTCAGAGCCCCTAACAGAATGCTGTCTGATCTCATAAAACTTCATTATAACCTGGAATAATTTCAAATCACGTCCATCAAACATAGATGAAGGGATGTTGGATTCTTCAAGCTTTTGTCTCATGGAAACACAGTAAAGTAACAAACATAAGAAAGAGAAGAAAATTGGTCACTGAAGAATAATGAGAACTTGATATGCACTATATCGCAAATGACGTTTCCGGTGTATAATTGACAGTTATAAGTTAAAAACAACTTCAGTATCACTTCTATTATAAATACTATTACTTGTCATTTGATAACAATAATATACTAAACAACGAAATAGCCCCAAAAGCCGATGCACTTTGGCTTCATACAAAGAGAAAGAAAGGCACATGTATATGTCAAGCATAACACAATGGAAAATAGCAAGAAAAATATTAGGAAAGGTTAAGCGGAACGATGGAAGATGCATTACATATCTCATTCATAATTTTTGGAAGGGAAACGCAGTGTAGAGGCTTATAAGATGGTTAGGTCGAATGGCAAAAAGACGGGAGTGTAGCGGTTGTTTCGGATGGTGACATGTTAAGGGTGGTTGTTACTTGGTCGTGTAAGCAGTGTTCCACCCTTGGGCAGTTTATTAACTTACCTTTGAGAAACAAAAGCATAGAGGCTTACAAGATGCCTTTATTTCTAGTAAACATCGATTATGAAATTGATTAGACAGAGAATTAGGCTGATCGTGTCAGGAAAGAATTTTGAGAAGTGGTCTAAGGCTTTAGGAACTTGATAAGCAATGTGAGTGTTGTACAGCGTGCATCACGAGAGTTTTAAAGTAGAAGACCATGTTTTGCTTGTTTTTTTCATCATCTTTTCTCTTTCAACAAGTAAAGACAACCTATTGTTATACATTCGTGGGGTGTAATTTGTGTCTATAACACCCTTATGATTTCGAGGGGTTGCGTCACAACTCAGGCACCAGATTCTTGGGTTTAATTATGTATACACCTACGAGGCTACGATATCAAAAATCTGTAGTATATAGTCCACGGGTAATAGAAATAGAGTAGAGGCCTTGGCTTTCCTTTTCCCTTGATAGTTTCACTTCACCTCGTTGTAGTTTAAGATGTTGCAATGCACCTCCATCTTTTTGCAAAATTGCAGAAACGTCAACTTCAACGCCATCGGTCAAAAAAATACTGGTGCTTTCAGTTAGCGACATTTTTTTTAACCTTTAGTGACCATTATGTACTTCTGCCAAAAGTCTTGCAACTTATAAGAGTTGCCCATTACCTGCAACCAAAGAGCCTCCTTCCCTTCCTCCCCCTCTCGACATACGTCTCCAAACAACATACCCAGTTAACTAAGGTAGAACGGAACACAAGATGCAAATTCCTGATCCACATATTCTGCCACTTCCCGATTTGTGTGTTCGCAACTTGGTATCGTGAGTTGTTACATGTAAAACATATGATACAATCTTTTGATACTGAAATTCTCATCTGAAGGTCCCGTGTCCACTCTGAAATTTGTGTACAGAAAAACCTGCATTGCCTCTGTGTGCACTTAAACTAACCTATCCTGACGATATTCAAGGTAAAGATAAATACCTTCCTAAAAGTTTCATTTTGCTTCTCTTGCTTTTCTAGATCAACCCTCAGTGCGGCTGAAAGCTTCTTTTCTTCCCAACAGTCAGAGGTAAGTTCTTCTACCCTGCCTCAACAGAATATGTCCAACAATATGAACGATTTAACTTCCATACGAAAGTTTTTACAGCAGAAAGTTAAAGCGAAAAAAAACAAAATCAAGAAATTGGCAACCTGCAATATGAGTGACAAGGAGATGAAACTCAAAACAATGCTACAATACAGATTAGAAAATTGGAGAAGAAAATATTAAAAGAAATATTTGACAAGACTTATTAATCTGCAAGAAAGAAGTATGAAGTATGGTGTCTGCTTCCGTAACCATAGATGGAAACCCACTTTGGAAATATGAACTGAAGGATAGACAAAGACCAATAAAGAAGACGTATTTAACAGACATTACGCTTGAGAACAATATGAACTGAAAGAACACATTAGGCTTGAGAACCATGTGGTGCAATTAAGCAATTGATCTTTGTGTAAAACCAAGAAAGAAGACCGACTTGATATAGATTCTTAGAAATGTGGCGATTTTGTGAATAAATATTTTATCCTTCAAAAATGAATAATTGCCCATAACTCTTTTCGTCATGGATACCAATCTTATTTGTTACTCTTACTTTTTTCTATTCTTTAATTTCTAGGCGCAGTGCATCATTTTTCAATTTTACGTCCAGCAAGTTGCCATAATAATGCCTATAAGATGGCACGTTAAGTCGATTTTCTCAGAATCAAAAAAAAGAAAGGCCAATGAGCACTTAGTCATTAAGAAAATACCTCTTCCTGAAATCATTTAACTTTTCCAACATGAATTCCTCCTTTTCCTTAGCTTTCTCAGCCTGTTACCAGTCATATAAATGTTTAAACACCATTTCAAAAATTAATCGTGATTTATAAATTGAAACAGAAAAGAAAACCAAAAGAACAAGATAAAAATATAAACAATGAAAGGACATCACAACCTCCATTATCGAGTGATCTCTTTCAGCAAATGCAGCAGCAACACTGCTCTGGAAAAATTTAACCTGCTTCTCTGCTTCCATATTCTGTAATCGATAATTTGTATAAGCATATGACCAAACTAGAATGCAATCATGATAGGATGTCCCTCAGGTCCCTTTTCAGTATCCCAAAATAAGGAACAAAGAACTTCTTGTTACCAATCGAGTCCAGTAAACGAGTGGTTAGATTCCTCGCCGAAACAAAACAGGAATTTAGTCTGGGAACCAAATAATAGTTCCAGAAACTGAAAATATAAATACATTAACTGCCATTGAGTCATTTCTAGCAATGTTTCTTCCAAAACTGTGTATAGGGGAAGGGGAAATGCTAAAAAAATCTAATTATCCATTGCCTTTTTAATAGGTATCTAAACTTCAGATCTCCAGAGAAATTGGTGAATGCAAGGCAACCTTAACTACATTCACTAGCAAGCTATACTTGTCTTAATAATTAAGAAAACATTATGATGAGTTGCACCAGATGCATATCAGCACCAATTTGCACCAATACCGATAATACAGCCTCAGCAGAGTATTCGTGCTTCCTAGGAATTGCATATTGCAGGCTTGTGGAGTCAGGAAAGAAAGCACACGGACTGCCCTTTCACAGAGTATGAGGTGCTGGAGACTCTTAATCTTCAAAGTCAGAGTTCTGAATGGTTTCACCATGTTTCCTTCTGTAGATGTTAGATGTGATTGAAGCAGATAGGCATTTCTACTGTAGATTTTTTGGCTAATTAGCATGGTGGGAGCATCAAAGCAACTGGCTAAGTTACTTTCCATTAGGGGTGCAATTTGGGCTGGTTAGAATGGACTTTAACCTACCCAGCTCAGATATGGACAGGTTTTAACCCATCAAACTCAACTAATTTAAAAGTGGGTTGATTTGAGCTGGGTTAATGTTTTTATGAATTAAATTGGGTCAAACCCATTAAAACCAAGCTAACCCATCCTAACCCAAAAAAAAAAAACCAAGTCAACGAATCTCCCTCATTCTCTGATTTCTCTCCTTCCTCGAGAGTCGGCTGAGGCGTACCCAATTTTGTCCAAATCATTTTCTAGGGTTCCCCGAACAGTCCGCTCCTGCTTCTCCGGCAAAGACACGGTGGTCTCGTCATTTTCACTCTCCCAAAGACACAATGGTATGATCGGCCTGCGGCATGCCGTCGCTTTATTTCACCATCGACAACTCGCAACGCAACCGTACCCAAAGACATCCATGTGCTCCCATACTTCTCAAAAACACCAACGGAACCATGAATTTGTAGAAACATATTTTTTTTCCTAGGCAGATTTCGGCGAGGTTTGAATGTACCCCAAATCGAGATCGGCATCGTCGTTCACTTGTCGCCAGGATACGCCGTAGCTGCCGGTAGCCATGGCTGCCGCCGCTCTTGGCCGTCGCGGCTATTGTTGACCCTAAAACCGGTCATCTCGCCGTCGTCGGCATCCACCGTAACCTAAGAAGCACGGACTCGGGTGCGGGTGCGGGTGCGGATACGCGGATACGCGGATACGGCATTTTTAAAAATTTTAGGATACGGGTGCGGCAGGGATACGGCATATTTTATAAATTTTTTTAATTATATATGCTTAGTATTTAATTTTTAAACAATTTAAATCTTAATAATCATAATATATGTGTTTGATATATGTGAAAAGATATTAATATTCCAACCAAAGTAGTCAGTTTTTAAGTTTAATGGGTTCTTTTGTAGATTTTAAAGCTTTCGACCAAATTAGTTAAGTTTAATGGGTTGTTCTATAAAAATTAAAATTTTAAAACTGAACATAATAAAGCTTTTATGTGGTATTACTTTTATTTCTATGAAATAGTGGGGTTGGTTTATATAATAACTTAACATTGGGGTCCTTACATAATATAACAAAACTAATGTCCTTAAATAATATGTAAATAATATAAAATAATAACAAAGAAAAGTCAGAAGAAGAGAAGAAGCACATCGAAGCAGTAGCGACTCTCTAGAAGCAGGCGCTCGCCGCTGCCGCAGTGGGTCGTTGAGACTCGGCGCACAGGGACGCCGCAGAGGGTCGTCGGTAAGTCCCCTCCTCCTCCTCCTCCTCCTCCTCCTCCTTCTTCTTCTTCTTCCTTCTTCTTCTCTCCAGTGTCTTCTTCCTTCTTCTTCTCTCCAGTGTCTCCTCTCAGATTTCCGGTAGCCGCCAGAGTTCCCGATGGTCGCCGGTGGTCGCCGGAGTTCCCGATGGTGCCGGTGGTGACAGATCTAAGCCGATACGCACTCGATCCGCACCCGGGATTCAAGAAATTAAAAAAAAAATGGTGGACACGCACCTGACACGCACCGGTGCCGCACCCAAGGCGCACCCGCACCCTACGCGTATCCGGTGCCGGTGCTTCACCCTAAGTGCCGCACCAGTGCTTCATAGATCGTAACTCTTTTTTTTTTTCAGATCTGATTTACCCATCTGCCGGCAGTAGTACGGGCTGGCCGGCGTCGCCTTCCGATGTTCTCCGAGGCAGTCGCCGGTGTGCCTTCGCCCTTTGCCGCAATGCTCAAATTCTTCTGCCGCCGTCTTCTTTTCTCTTCTTTGCGCCACCTGCTACCTTTTTTCTCTTATGCTTTTATTTTCTTTTCAAGACCCTTTGTCTCCTTCTTTCTTGGTTTCTTCTGTTTTCTCTTCAGACTTCTTTTTCTTTCCTTTGTTGCCTTGTGTTCTTCTTCTTTTGTTTCTTCCTTTTTATTTATTTATTTTTTTTGTGCAGGAGGCTGCAACTATCAAGTTCGGTGGTAAGGCATGGTGTCTTCACAAAGTGGCTTGGGATTTTATTTCTACTTTCAGAATACTAGGACCTTTTATTAATGGTTTTATTGCTTCTCATGTGTTTTAAAGACATGCAAGCATTGAAGTGGGAGGGGATCTATTGTATTAAGTGTTATAGCTTATTGCTGGTTTTTCCCCTCTACACATGTTGATGTTTATTTATCTTGCTAGTTTAAGGAAGACTACAGTATTTTTTATTATAATGGAGTTTATTACTTGTCTTAATGTTTGATCTATGTGTTTGTTTAGTGATTGATCTAGAAAGATTTCTTTATAGTATTGAATTTCATCTTTGACCAAATAAATTAAACTTTTCATTTATCAAAAATAAAGTATATCATATAAGTCAAATGCAAGTCATGTTAGTCTTTAGATAATGAGACGAGTTGAGGATCATTTTATAAAATAAAAAACAAAAGATTTAACGATGTTAGTTGCACTTGGGTTTGTTTGGGTTGAAACCCAACCCGTAGTATTTTTACTTGGGTTGGGTTGGGCTTTTTTTACAAAAAACCCAAGTTGGGTAGGGTTGAGATGGGCTTTTAAAATGTTGGGTTTTCTCGGGTTGGGTTGAAACCCAACCCGTCTAAGTTGCACCCCTACTTTCCATGAGCTTCAGGAGGGTAGCAGGTCACTTGGTACCAATAAATTATGTTATAAATTGTAATTTACTTCTCTTGGGAAAGTTGCTTTGGATAATTTCTTTGAAATGAGGAAGGTGTTAATGGTAAATATAAAACACTCTCTATAAATTAGCTTCTAACCCAAACACTTCTCTAGTTTGTGTCCTGTGTTAATGATTATTGCCTAGAGAAAGGGGGAGGGGGGAGAGAGGGAAATTAATAGGGAGACAACGAGAGGGCGAGAGAGGGAGAGGGGGAGAGAGAGTACCTTTGAGACCTCCACACTATGGAGATCGGCCAACTGACTCTGGAAACAGCAAAAAAGTAGCATGTCTTATTAACAGCGGTGCAAGGGATTGCGAATGAAACCGGCAGATGGAAAGGAACCTTACTTTAATACGATAAGCCTCTGCGAGCTCCTCTTGAAGATTCAAGTTCTCTCTTACGCAAGCAGCTAATTTCTTTCTCAAGTCCTCAATCTCCTGCTCCAAACCAGTTGTCCTAATTGGGAATTAATTACAATACAAACTACTGCTACCGCCTGACTACAAACATGGTAATCACGACGTAGAAAATGTTGGCTTCTTTTGGACTTTTGTATAATTTTTCTACCTCTGGAAATGCATTCGGGTAGCCACAGAAAGATAGCTAGGTCCAGCGTGTTGCATACACAGTTGTTCAATGTCCTTGTGTAATTCACCATGCTCTACAATACAAAATAAAAAACATGACAGATTTGTAAGTGCCCATCTGGCATCTTGGCTTCGTATAAATGGCTGCCAGGCGTGCAAGCCAGAGCTCACAAATCTATCATCAATTAGTTAAGGAACATATTTGCAAGAAGCTGGTGAGTAATAAATCATGTTGAGATAAATAGTGAAAATTTGGTTTAAGGGGCATTGTCTATTAGCATGCTAGATAATTTTGTAAAGTGGAAATGGAAGAGCACGACATGTCCTCCTTGGAAAAAGAAAGCCCAGCCATCCCCCCATGAAACATACTGCAAACGTATACACCAAGTAGGTTGAGACCAATAATTTTTAATGGAGAAGAGGGATATATCTAGCATACCTATGCATCACATATTCCCTAGATGGCGATGTGCCTCTAATTAGAGAGCATAGTAAATTCTATAACTGTAACTCACAATTTGCAAGTTTGCCATCACCTTTAATTGTATATAAGTTCAACGCGACCAAGGGTTTGAACCCCGTGTACACAAAAGTAACTATCAACTAGCTATGCAACTAACATAACTGAGCAGAAACTCATGTAATCTCCTCCACTAAAATGCCTTTGAATGGAATGTGCAAGAGGTTCCCACTTAGGTTATGGTGCAATTTATTATCACTAGCTATTCCAACCGTATAGGCTCACACGCGTAAATTGCAGTCTTCTTTGATGAGGACACGATTCCCTTAACGTATCAGTTGATGAGTATGAAGGACTAGTGATGACAGTCAACTAAAACGCATATAAATGCAGAGATAATAGAAAATTGACAGTATACCGCACATACCGTGCTCCAACTGTTGGATGCGTGCAATCAATGCCTCGTTTTCGTTTGACTTTACATCCATGGCTGAAAAAATTAGTGCTTGTGTGAGATATAAATCCAGCAGATAATACTACAACCTCCATTGGATTTACACGAACTGCTGAGTCAGTCCCAATCAAAATCAAATTGAACCCTAATAGCAATAGTAAATTACTGAATATCGTCTCCTTTAGCAAGTCAAGTTAGGGTATAAACGAGTGGCTTCAACGTGTTACGAAATCAATTTGCAAATCGAACGAAGAATAACTAACTGAACGGATGGAGTATCATTCAGGTAAGAAGCAAAATTCCATTAGAGCGCACTAGTTAATAATCAAAGAGATGCTGATTTGCAATTACCAAAATAGGCCAAAAGGACGTTGGAAGACCTAGGTGCAGCCGTAGATAGCGGCTGCAGTTGAAGGTTATTCGGCAAGATGTATTACGGTCGTGGTGGCGGCGGCGGAGGCGGAAACCTCGGTGTGGTGGTGATGGTGGCGATACGAGTGGAGAGAAAATATTGATATCGCCGGAATGAGCTGGAGCCTCGAACGACAAAAAAAAAAAAAACAGTAAGATATTTCGTTGTACATCTATTTCTAAATGAAATTCGTAGATCTTAACTTTTGTCGGATTATAACTTTAATCTTTTATTATTGAGAGGGCAAATGTTTATTTACAATTTTTTAATAAAGTGACGGTATACCTTAAGGGCTAATTACGCTTATATCTCTAAGGTTAGGGGATAATTACAGTTAAGGATACAAAATTTTAAAATGTAACATTCCGTGACCAAACATGTTTCAAATGTATCAGTCGTATCCATTCGTCAGGGTTCCGTCCAAAAAGTGTATTTTTTTACTGATGTCATCCATGCGTATTTTCTAAATGTCAATACTACCCTTATACCACATATTTACATATACACTGTATAAAAATTAAAAATCTTAATCTACAAAATTAGGATTTTAAACCTAATACCAAATTAGTGTTTTAAAACCTAATTCTCTCTCTCCAAATTAAGGTTTTAATCTTTTTTAAATTAGGATCTCTCTAATAGAAATTAAGTCTTTTTTTCCCAAATCAAATTACAGATTTGAATTCTTTTTTTTTTAATTTGTGTTTTTTTATTGGATTTAATTTGAACTCTGACTTTATTCTCTCTCTCTCTAACCATCATCATTTCTGAATTTCAATGGGGCCGCCGCCCCATCACCGCCACCTCTTTCCTTCTCCCCTCCACCATGCCGCCGCCTCTGGCAATTCAAGTGTTTCAAATCATGCTCACACATTTGAATTGCTGGATTTACAATTGATTGCATGTGCAATCGAATTGCACATGCCGCCGGCAGCCCCCCTCGCCCCACTATCCGAGAAAACAGAGAGATTGACACAACCGCAAACACCACATATTGTCATCACATCCCTGCGCCACCCTCCCCCACCCCGTAGCTGCCCCCCACCATACCTACACACCATTGCGAACCACCATCCCAACTTCCGTGAGCCAACTACTCGTCACCACCGCCGTTACCCACCACCCCGCACCATTGCCATAACCCACTTCTTTCTTCCCCAACCAAAACCCACCATCAATTCAACAACCTAAGAAAGGCATCCTACCGTGATTTCGAGTTACGGCATGAGAGAGAGAGAGAGAGAGAAAGAGAGAGGGGCGATTCGCAGTGTCTTGCGGCAGAAAGGGGTCTTGCAGCATGGTGGGAAAGGATGGACAGCGACGACATGGGGGGGAAGAGCGGGGGCGGGGCCGGCGTAGGGGTGCAGGGTGAGGTGGGGTGGGAGTGTGGGGAAGCCGTGGCATGGGATTGAATCTGAGAGATTGAATTTGAAGATTGAATTTGAGAGAGAAAGGAGAGAGAACAAAAAAAAAAGAAAAGATAAAAATGGGAGGGGCAGAGTTTAACGGGGCAGAGTGAGTATTTTATTTTAAAGTCAGGGGTAATCAAGTTTTTTTGTCAAAACCGTTAAGTATTTTTGTATTCCGTTTGTCAACGGACATAAGTGTTGCATTTTAAAACTTTGTGTCCTTGCGTGTAATTACTCCAAAACCTCAGGGACATAGGTGCAATTAGCTCATTCCTTAATGATTACGTTTTAATAAAAGACGGTATAATGTTAAACGAGTACATATGATTAAAAAACTTATTCATATCAGGTCAAATTACTCATAGGCGAATATTAATCCATGTTATACAAAATGCACATAAGGTTTATATTGATATGGACTTGGCTTTGTTTTCAACTACTTTGTCGGATAATCGGCCAAATATATTTATCATGTTTTTCAAATAAAGTTTGAGGGTGAGTTTTGTTAATGAATATTTGGTATGTGAAATTTATATGGCACAAATAGAGATAAGTTATACCATATATCACAACAATATGACTTCAATAGAAATAGATAAAACCCTTTTTATATATTATAAAGGCTTAATACAGTGTAGAAAATGTCTTATATAACCAATGCATGTCAATCAATTAGGTATTATCCCTTGTAGAAGATAGTTTTTGGTTTATTTCGCATGTATAATTTGTTCGCTTCCTAAAAATCCTGCTCGCTATCTTTCTCGAGTCGAAACACCCTTATCAAGGCCTTCTTAGAACCCGTTTGAAATTGATTAAAAAAAGCAAATTCAATTTAAATCTTAAACAGTTTTCAAAATCTGATTTAATTATAATCAGTTTGTTGTTTGGCAAAAGTAGTTATAAATTTATAAAAATTATTCAAATAAAAAGTACATAAATTAATTTTACTATAACAAGATGACCATAGATAACACTCAATAAATAATTTTCTAATATACAAGCAATGTTAACATAACTTTTATTCGTAAATAACTATAAAACTAGTTTTGATCCCGTGCGTTGCACACGAGAGTCACTATAATAAATAAATTACGTAAATAAAATAATAAAAGTACTATTTTTGACAAAAAATAGAACAAAAGGTTATAGAATTCATATAATGATCACTTAGAATAAATATTTAAGACTAAAACTTAACGGAAAAACTAATTGAAAGTGATGAAACAATGGTGAAAGACCTCTCATCTTATTATATACAGTCATTTAACAAAATTTAACAGGAAAAAAATGACAATTCAATTGAAAAGCTATGAACATCGCAATTAAATTTATGGACAAAGAGTATCAGCACAATAGAGGAATAGAAATGTGCAGAGGGTCATTTGAGTCACAAAATGAGCATTGATATTCCAAAAGAACAATGTATGACGGCTAAATAAAATAAAAAAGAAACAAAAGAGATAAGTGATAGGGAGAGAAAGAGACATTCACCATAGAAATAATTGTCAAACTTTAAGTTTCATAAGGATTAGTAGGTTTAAAATTTTTGAAAATCTATTTTACAAATTCATAATTTATAAAAGGTGATTTCTCAAATTAGAAGAGGAAAATGTCAACTTAGCATTTTATTCTGAGAGATAAATTTGGAATTTTGAATTGGATCGTTGAGTTTAAAATTTTTGGAATCCATTTTGAAGTTAGATTGCCTTAATAAAATTTAAAAAAAAGAAAAGGGATACATAAGTAAACATATAAAGGCACGTTAAAAAAATCACCTAAGAGATAATTAATTAGGTTTAAATATTTTTCTCAATAAGATTAGATATTTCAGGTATGAAGATAATAATTGCTAAAATTTAGGCTGCTAAATTATAGATTGTCCTTAGAGACAGAGAAGACATCTAATGTTAGAACTGAAAGAGGTTATAAAAGAAAAGTCCATGTGGCACGCTCGGAAAGTGTCCACATAAGCAGTGATATGGCAACTTTCTCTCACTTTCATATATATATATATATATATATATATATATATATATATATATATATATATATATATATATATATATATATATATATTTATTTATATATACATATAGATTATTTTATAATCCTCACTTTTGAGGATTATGGATTAAATCAGTTTTTAACTCTTGGAGATGGATTAAATCTCTTAATTTCTTTTGTCAAACATCCACAAACCTGATTTAATCTAGATTAAATCAGGTTTGATCATCCTATAATCAATCTCAAACACCCTCTTAAATGTCATCCCCTCTTACTCAATATAAGTCTTCATGCTCCCAAACTCCTTTAATATCCAACTTGACAAAAACAATAAAAAATTTCTAGGCAAATTCAGGAATGAAACAGAAATGACACGTGCTAATTTGGAAAACTATCACTCTGCCTAAATCCCACGAAGGTCTTGGCATCTGTCAATCTACATTGACAAACTTTACTATGTTTCACGAACCTCGTCTGGAATGGAAACACCTCATCCACCTTTGGGTAAAAACTATTAAGGATAAATACCACCCTCGAAAGACCATATAGGAAGCTAAGCCCAAAACAAATGATTCGACGTTCTGGAATCAAATCTTGCGCTCTTGATATCTTTGCCAAAGTTACTCAGTGGAGTGTAAGGAATAGGGAATACACATCATTCTTATACCACTACTGGGTCTCAGGAAGAGTTCTTGGAAATTTATTTGTATGAACCCCTCCAACATGATAATGACACCCCTCCAGGTTAGCGATTTAATAAACAACAGGGAAAATGACACAGATAAATTGAAACTTAACTTGCCCAACAAAATCATCAACTTCATCGTTGCTATACCCATCCCTTTTTATGCCATGCAGAGCATGATACCATTATTCGGCCTTTCGATAAAGGAGAATGCATTGTGACCTTGGGCTCGAATATGATCAAGCCTGATCTTCCCTTCCCCGGAGCAGCTTAAGCTAGACTTGTAAAGCTTATCACCCTCACAGACTAAAAAGAGTTTTCTTTGGATATGCGCTCACCTCGCCATCACTATCTGAACTAAACTCCATTGAATCTTAGACAAAACTTGCCCTTATGGATGCATGCCAACTGGAGACAATGAACCACAATCTTCGTGGTTGTCCAATGGTTAAGGATATCTGAAAATCAGTCAAGCCCAAATAATTTATGCATTGCGTTAAATCTCCAGTTCAAACGTTGGTGCAAACTTAAAGCTTACAGACGAAAGGACATGAGAACCCCCACCCCCTCACGACATGCCTCGTTCCCTTTACTCCATTTGTCAATCCGAAAACACCGTAGCCAACTGACACTTCTAAATATCAACCTCCCCTTTGTTCAGACATCATCAATAAAGCCATTGCTCAATCCCAAGACTATGTATTCTTCATCAACCACACCAATCGGCGAACCACGAGCAATTCAGTTAGCCTTATTAATTGGAAACTGTTATCTGAGTGCTGGGGTTAAACTAAAGGCTGACGATCGCCTAGAAAGAATTCAAATCAAAACAGCACGGCTACCTTGATTCGAGACCCCCACGGAAAGTGGGTGACTAGATGTACATGAACCATCCATTCCAATGATTGTCATGCAATGGAATGGTGGGCTGTTAGGGATGGGTTCATTCTAGCTTGGAACAAAAATTTTAGAAGGACAACGCTGGAGGTGGACGATCTCAGTATTGTCTAACTACCGTTAAACGCTAACACCCTTCCCCCTTATATTAAAACTTTGGTCGTGGACCGCATGACGCTCCTTAGGCCTTTTCGACACACACACACATATTAGGAAAACCATTTTTGGCACATTTTTTATGGCTAAATAAGCCCGGAAATCAACCAACCAAAATGATGCCAACTTTGGGGTCAAGTGCCATTTTTTTTTGTTTACAATATCACTTGTTGGATCACAAATATGCAAACAAATTTTATCCTTCTTCTTTTCTTAACTAAAAGAGAGCGTTTCATATCCTCATTTTACCGTTAAAAAATAAAGCATGAACCTCTTTTTTCTAAATTTAAAAGCATAACATGCACATGAGAGCCAGCAATCGGTTAAATAGAATAGAATATAGAAGACATGGGGGAAGCGAAGCAAGGGGTGCATCCAAAATAAGCAATTTCGTTGACGCGTCTTTGACGCGTACAAATGTCTCGTTCTCTCTCCTCTATAATAATATAATAAAGTGCAATTCCAATTGCAACCAATGACGGCCACGGCGTCACGAACCTGAGCACTCTCCCACATATCATCACCTCCGTCCGTCCACCCTCTATAACTTGACTTGGACACGACCTCCCTCAAACAAATCCATCTCATCTCGCCTTTCATTGTTACTTCCTTCCTCTCTCCTTCAAGGGAGAAACAGAAAAAAAGAAGAAAATCCAGAAGAAGAGAGAAGAAAAAGGCAGGTTTTAATCCCACAGCATGAGTTACTACAATCAGAATCAGCCCCCCGTTGGTGTCCCCCCTCCTCAGGGTAAGAACTTTTTTGGGTTTTGATTTTGATTTGACTTGACTGTTTTATTGGATTTTCTTGATGGGTTGATTGGATCTAATGAGATGATGGTTTTTTTTTTCTTGAATTTTTACAGGTTACCCACCGGAGGGATACCCTAAGGACGCTTACCCACCACCAGGGTACCCACCGCAAGGGTATCCCCAGCAGGGGTACCCTCCGCAGGGATACCCACCCCAGTACGCTCCTCAGTATGCTCCGCCACCGCCTCCCAAACAAAATCAAAGCAGCGGCATGCTGGAAGGCTGGTATGAACCCCATCAAATTTTCATGGTGCAATTGCCATATATATCTGTAATTTGTCTGTCTTTGAATTTTGTGCATGGAATTTGGTTGGATTAGTCAGATCTGGATAATCCGGGTCGTGTCCGTGTTGTGAACGGGTCAACTCGCTGGCCTGCCCACACTGGTGGGTCTTGATTGGGATAGATAGTGAAGAAATTGGTTTGGAGGGTATTTTGGTCATTTGGTAAATGCAGATGTAGCAAGGTGGCCCGTTGATGATCTGGAATTTGGGTTAAAATATGAAGACCATGTGCATTGTTCCAACTTGACTCGGCCACACCTGTCAATTTAATCATCAAACAATTATTCAAAGTTTTAAACAATTATTATTCGGAAAATTGTGATGGCACTCAACCATCTTGAATAAGTTCTTCTATTGCTATGTTCCACTTGGATAATTAAGGGGATCTGGTAATAACAAAATTTTTGTCCACCTTGAGTGAATTCCATTTGGTTTGGATCAGTGTTATGTCATATGTCCTTGTAATTTTGTATATATTTTTTGATGAATTACATCCATATATTGATGCTTCAATGATTCTGTTGATTCTTGAATTCTTGATTGTCGTCTGATGTGGGTCAACTGCTATCTTGTTCTTGGAAGCCAAGGAGGACCTTTTTTTTTTTTTTCTTGAACTCCATAACTTGGTTGTTCACATCTTAAACAAAAAAAAAATTGAATTGCTTGTTGTTGTTACGTCGTTTATGAAATGCTGCTACTCGCACGAGTTTCTGAGTCTGCTCACTTAGGTAGTTCTACGTTCGTCATGAACTAACACACGGTTTACTCTGGACTAACTATGGAAAACATGCAGTTTGGCTGCTCTTTGCTGTTGCTGCCTCCTGGATGCATGCTTTTAATGTTGGTATTCTGCAGAGAAGAATTTGGTTGAACGGCTTTCTGAGTTTGAGTTTCTTCATTCTTTGCCAAGCCGATCTCTTTCTTTATGGACTTTCATGTGCTCATCTCATTTTATCTTTGATAAATAAACTGTATCTTACTTATGCTTGCGGATCTACGCTTTGAGTTTACAAGTGCTTGATTTCATTCACATGTTAGTAGTGTATATTGTGGGAGATTCTGAATTGATTATACCGGAACATTATTGGCTCTGTTTTCTCGTTTCTTGTTTAAAACGCTCTTCTTGTCATGGAAAGTTGAAGGTTTCAACTATTTAGGACTTTTGGATGAGGAGGGTTGATATATGATAGAAGGAAGGGCTAACGGTCTTGGTCCTGACCTGAACCTTCTTAAATTTCATACACTGTTTTTTTGGGAAATATTGACTTCTAGGGGAATCATGGGCATGTATAGATTTTTTTTTTTTGATACAAAGGAACAAAATATATTACTTAAACAGCATAGGTATGTGGGTATTCCACCCCATTTACATCTGCAAGCAGCAGTGATTGTATTTCAACAGGAGGTTGGTTGAGGTAAACAAAAGCCCCATCTTGCCTACTTCCTATATTTACTAGCATATCAGCACATTGATTGCCCTCACGAAATATATGTAATATTCTAGATTGTGTCGCAATAAGCAAAAAGCGACAGTCGTGCAAAATATTAAATAAAGGGTGAAAAACTTCATTCTCCTTGGTTGTCATCAGCTGTTGAGACATCAGCGAATCCGTTTCAACCGTTACTCCGTGAAGTTGTTGTTCTTCAATAACTTGTAAAGCCTTGAAGATTCCAAATACTTCCACTTCCAGGCCATCATCAGTTAGAAGACTTCCTAAGAATCCACCTTTCCATTGTCCTTGGTCATCTCGTATAATTCCTCCATATCCTCCTTGATGGCTTCCTTTAGCACATCCATCAGTATTAATTTGAAAGGGCATCAACCATTTGATCAGTTTAGTTGTTTTGCTGAGTGGAAGAGAATACTTACCGGTTATGAGATCAAGTTCATTAGCTAGTTCTAGCACTTTTTTCCAAGCTAGCCAAACTTCAAAAGTGGTCCCACTCTCTCTGTTCCTTCCCTTCCAATTCTGCCAAAGACAAGCCAAAAAGACAGAATTCTAATTGATATTCATGAAACGCAAATTATTATCCATTTGCAAATTCTTTTTTATCCAAACAATAACATTTGATCCCAACTCCTGCTCAAACACATTGGAGTTAAACACTTGGTCCAAAGATTCTTAGCTTTGGGACACTTTCTAAGGGTGTGATTCATATTTTTCGGGTCTTTGTTGCATCTAGTACAGGTAGCACTAGGACTAATATTCCTCACAGCCCTCATTTCGTTAGTTAGAAGTCTCCCTTGGGTGATAATCCGGAGAAAGATTTGAAATTTTGGGGGGATCTTGAGCCTCCATATCCAATCAAAATCAGGATCAGAGGTGGTATGCACATCCAAAGAGCAAGCAATTTTATAAGCACTAGGCAAAAAGTAGTGAACTTACCATTTTTCATCACTCCCCAAAAAGGGGAATCCTCTTCAGGTTGGTATATGGGGAGGTGTAAGGTAGTAATAGCCTGGATTCCAGAGCTAGGGAGGTATCTAGCGAGGGCCTGGACATTCCAGCCCCCATCATGGGAGATAACATCATTCACAGTCATGTACTGATGTGCTGGAAATGCTCTGCTTAAATGTGAAGGAATTCGAAGCTGTAGTTGTTGTTTACCTCCTTCCTTCTTGACCCTTTTCAGTCAGTTGGCAGGAATAACATTATATATATATATATATATATATATATATATATATATATACACACACCCACCCTAAACACTATACTTATGCTACTGTCAAGGGATCTCTTGGAATTTGTTTCTAGCAAGCACTGGTTGTTAACTTATCCTTCTTTCCGTGGATATTGGATATTAACTACCGTTGGATAGACTTTACGTTCGTGAAATTGCCTTATAATCATAATTGTGCCTACTCACAATTCCAAAATTTCAAGTACTTCCGGTTTAAAAATGGGAAAGGCAACCTTTTGAGAATATGAAGAATGGGAACACTACTTTTAGACTAGTCAAAAAGGTTACTAGTCAAAAGCCCCACGCTTTGCACGGGTGCTTGTTAGGCTACTTGCATAACTTTAAATATGCCTTAAGCGAAAAGAAAAACGAATTGGTACGTGAGAGAATTGAAGTTGACAAGTAGGACAATGTATTAAAAATGGATGTAATTCAATGTCAAATCATGAAGGGGCCAAAAAAATTTCAGGTTTGACACTTTTGGTGGCATGGCAATTGTGTAATTTTATGAAAAAGATGGTCAATATATTAAAATGGACGGGATGAGCAGAATGGAGCTGATGTAATTTGATGTCAAATCATGGGCAAAGAGCTAAAATTAATGTGGACGAAGTTTGACTCTTTTTTATTTGGGTATAGGTAAACGCTTTTTATTTTTTTCAAAGTTTGCACTTGCTCCATGAGAACTGATGGGCAATGAGTCACCAGCAAATACTTTCAAGATAATAATATCAAGCATTTGCGCACGCACCATGACTCCATGAGTGACTAATCACTGTATGTGTGTGTTACTGGACAATTCCTTTGCAAGATTACTTTTGTTAAGAACTCAGCAAATGAGGATCTTTGCAAAAGGGAAAAGAAAGGGGCAGGAGTTTGGATTTTTCAACTGGTAGGTTTAGCAGGTGAAGCTGGTAGGCCTACGTAAAGGCCCACAGGATTGCACTCTCCTACGGTACATTTATACTTCTATGCTATACTGTAGAAAGGGAATATCTCTTTTTTGATATTACATAATTATCCACTCATATAGTTGACGATTAACATCAAAAGATTTTTTTAACTAACATAAAAGATAATATTTAATTGCTAAATAATAATATAAAAGGTCAGGTTTGGTTCTTAATATTTGAAAATTATTTTAAAAAATCTAGGCAAAATGCATCGAACAAATTATGCTTGATATTATTATTTCATAATATCAAGCATGATATAAAAAAAATTTCACTTTATTTTTTATACCCATTTTATCGAATGTGACAATAAACCTTATACGTAATATTTAATTTTTTTTTAACAAAATTCATATCATTAACTTTATTATTTCACATGCATCCCGTGTATGGCAACGACTAGGTTGAATTAACTAAACGGTTTTGTTGTCCGATGGAGTAGCTACTCTTGCTTCTAGCTCGATTAGCCCATCAAATTAAATATGATTTTGAAAATTATCATAGACATTTAAGTACAAAGTGCAAAATGCATCATTAAAGTTGCACATGGAACTGTAAGCCATTGTTGTTTGCATGTGTGCGCGCAAAGGCGTGGCAAATATGGTGCACCTTAAGCACGATAAAAAAAACTCCTACTCAGTCCTATTTTATTCTGAAATGGATACAATGGAAGTACGATTGGGGAGGAGGTTATCCCACTCCAAAGTTCTAGTAAGGGACTTCACATTGGCTCTACTTGTTTATGAGTTTTATTTCTAGTTATTTCAGTTTTGTTTTCCTTACTAAATGTATTGACGACAATTGTGAACCTAAATGTTAGAATATTCGTTAATAAAATGACAAGAAAATATTTGTTTTTTCCGTTTATCGTTCTCAATGTCAGGATGATGAGAATACATCTGTTTTCTTTTTTCTAGTAGCTTTCTCGAGTAAAATATGTGCCCAACAGGGCAGAGCACAAGTATGATCGCGGGGGTGTTGGGGGGGGGGGGGGGGGGTTGTTTAAAATATTTACTAAAATGACACTATATTATAAATGAATGTAAAAGAGTTTCATTTTGTTATGTTTTTTACCTTTTGTGTCACCGGCCGTCGTAGTCTTTATCTTTTTCGTTTCCTTGTTCATCTTCATTATTCCAATTTTTAAATCTCCAGATTATAAAGGAAACACTAATGAATCAACGTTAGTTCTTTTTTCTTTCTTTTTTTAATTTAAATTCTTATAATTTGTTAACTTCTACGTAACTATTGTCATCATACAATTGATAATCGCACTAGTAATACATATGTACAATAAGAGTTAAGTTTCTTTCATGCAAGATTAGTAGTTGTTGTTTACTAACTTTAACAAATTAAATAAATTATGAATAGTAAAATTATATGATTATTACTCAAATTGAGCAATTTTTTTTTTGTGCATTTAACGTATTCAATCGTGACCCAAATTCTTTTATGTTAGCGGTCAATTTCTTTTTATGACTTTTTAGTCCCTTCAGCTGGACTTCCTGGATCCGCCCGTGGTGCCCAAGGTCCATGACAATGTATCTCCTTGATTTGCAGAGGATCACCTGGAATTATCATAAGCAAACTCGAAGTTTGATGTCATACCCTACCTATCCCCGGTCCGTACATTTTTCAAGCGCTAGACCAAACATAAAACTTCTGTCTGCCAAAATAGTTTAGTGATTAACCAAATGTGCTTCATGTGAGCACTAAGCATAAGGCCTGGATAGATAAAACTAAAAGGCAGCATGTTTCAATAATGGCATTCCACTAAAGGAGATCTTTGAAGTGAATCATGCTCAATTAAGGGTTTGATGGGCATTGTTAGCACTTTCTTGACAACTTGAACAAAATTAAAGCAAACTTAAGAAACCCTATTTAAGAAAAGCTTGTCTCAACGACAAAAGGCTAGTGTCAACTTATTTCTAACAACTAGTGTTTGAAGTAGTAAACAACCATTTACTGTAGCACCAACCCCTCCCTCTATCTACAAGTTACGTAAATCAGTTCCTTACGTGTCAGGTAACTTTACAAGAGTGATTTGTTTGAGAAGTATGCAATTTTCTGTTTTTTGTTTATGATTTTTCTCTTAATGTCTCTTAATGATGCATAATTTCTTTTTCTTTTTTTTTCTTCTAAGTACAACCCTAGCAATGGTAATTATCAACAAGGTCCCTCAACCAACACAAAGCACAAAAAAATAACAAAGTTGAATAGAAAGAAATTTGTTTGGATGGCCAAGCCCATTCTCGGGGTCACATTAGTTACTAACGTGGTAATAATTTTCACCTAACAAGCATTAATCGCCATAATTTCTCATGTGGGAAGTCCATAACACCACATCAGTCCATTTAGCGATAACAACCACCAAGCATAAGTCAGGACGCAAACAAAGTGGTGCTAACAACCAAGAAAACCATGAGTTGAATGCAAACAAAAATAGTAAAAATTGTTTAGATATAATCATCAATTGAAGTGGTTAAAACTCTCCGTTTCTAAAATACACGTCACGAGTCGTCAGTGTATTGAGATACACGGCCGTAAAGCATAACATAGTGAAGATAATCAAATAGAGGTTTTGTTCTTGGTTAGATACACCAATTGGCAACCAACTTTTTGAGACATTGAAGCTCTTTGCTTTGCTTTTCCTGACTGAAGTTGGACTGCTCCCCGAACACTAGAAACGGAGAGAGTGACAGAGGGAGAGAGATCTGGGGGTGCCTCTTGTTTGTTTGTTTTACCTTTTCATTGATGCTTAAAGTTGATGCGTTAGGTCGCTTTCCCCGAGAAAAAAGTACCCTCTGTATATCCTACTCCAACTACGTCAAGCCCAGATATATGATTGATTAATGCATGTCACTGACCTCTAGTCACACCCGTCACCGCCTAACCCCTAACCCCCTTTGCCTTTTTACCATGTCATTCCACCTTCTACTTACTCTTCATACTTGACTTCATTTGAACACCCTCTGCATTGATTCAGGAGTCGGAGAGAAGCTTAGAGAAAGAGAGGGACAGAGGGAAAATCATGACCGCACCGGGGAAGGCTGATGAATTGGTACCACATCCGGTGAAAGATCAACTGCCCGGGGTTGATATCTGTGTAAACAGCAACCCTTCATGGCGTATGTCTCTGTTTTTTTGTTCTGTTCTATGTTTTTGTGTCTAATTTGTTAAATGACTCTGTTTTGCATACTCCCATTTCTTGTTTTTGTCCACAAAAGTAGAGTTATGGGTTACTTCTTTAGCTCTTTTTTAGGGTGGCATTGCTGCCTGTGCAAATTAAGTTCTAAATGCCAGGACAGAAATTGCAATGAATTCTTGTGTTTAGTCCTTCAAAAGTTGTGCATTTTCACATACAATTGTGTGCATGGTCATGTGGCATTAGGCATGTACCCTTCTTGCTGTCTCCCCATCTCTTGCTTCTCTCAGTCATGGTTAAGTTCCTCGTGAATCATGACATGGTGTGGCATTACTGCCAGAGCAGAAAATTTGGCGTGCAAGAACAACGACTGCAAGAAAAGCTTCCTTCTGCGGTTGTCCAGTTTCACTTGCGCAAAGACTTGTGTGCTCTCACATTAATGCTTTCTATATACACCCTATCTTTGTTCCGAACTACTATGACTTTTCTGAGTACAGAACCACTAATAGGGATTTTATATTTTGAATCCACTGAACTTGTCCTTTTGGATTTTCAAAACAAAATAACAATCTTCATCATATTTTGGTGAGTTTTCTTGTTTTCGTGGGGATTTTATGTTTTAGACTTCTGTAGAATTTCAGTTATAGGATTGAAGCCCTTTTCTGATTTTCAACTCCTACTTCCCTACGTTATCTGAGCTACCAAGAGGATGGGAATTCTGGCATGTAATTAGAACTCCCATGATAGATATGAGTTTTCTCTAACGGATTATAGTTTCCCATTGATACTTCTAACATCCTCCAATTTAATGCAGCCGAAGCCGTCATTTTGGCTTTCCAGCATTATCTGGTAATGCTTGGGACTACAGTTATCATCTCCACCGTTATTGTTCCTCAGATGGGTGGTGGCAAAGTAGGAACTCCAGCCAAATTCAATGTTCTATGCCTTCTGCAGCATTACGATTGTTTCGTTTAGGCTAATTGTTCATTCTTTTGCTTCCAACTAGGCAGAAAAGGCTCAAGTGGTACAAACTTTGCTCTTTGTTGCGGGATTGAACACGCTATTGCAGACTTGGTTTGGCACTCGGCTTCCAGTGGTCATGGGGGGTTCATTCAGATTCATCTTACCCAGTCTTTCTATTGTGCTATCGAACAGATATAGCGCATACGTCAATCCTCACGATGTATTTCTATGCTCTCTTTGCTTTTGTCTAGTTTCTGCTCGTGTTCAGTTATTTACAGTTATGGCAACTCCATGTTTACTTCCTCCAGAGGTTTGTTAGATCGATGAGAGGAATACAAGGGGCTCTGATGGTTGCATCGGTTCTTCCTATATTGGCTGGATTTTTGGGGGTCTGGAGGATCGTCATGAGGTAAATGCAAATGCGAGATTTGAGCAAGATTTTGTTTCTTGTCCAGTCTTTTAATCCGTGTTACAGGTTCCTAAGCCCTCTTTCAGCTGTTCCTTTGGTGACACTCGTTGGATTAGGACTCTATCAACAAGGATTCCCACTAGTAAGATTCTTAACTACTGATGATTCTTTTTCCTTTTTGTCGCGAGCTTTATTTTGCTATCAATATCATAGGAAATACCTGGGTTCATAATCACCCTGATCAGACAAGGCTTGATAAGATAAAGTATCACGGCTCACAAGAGTAATTGAAAGGAATAGTTGGTTTGCGTATTAGAAGCACGGTACCACTTCGAGGGCTCCTTAAAGAATTTCAAACTGGTTGAAGACTTTAGAATCTCGTAACATTGGGGAGGGCTAAGGTGGTTGAAAGTTTTGTGAAGGACTTCTTTTTCTAAATAAATTGCCCGTGTTCTTTAGTTGGCAACTGATACCAGTTTGCATAGTAGAAGCACGGTACCACTCCAATAGCTCCTTTAAGAATTTTAAACTGGTTGAAGACTTTAGAATCTCGTTGCAGTGGTTAGGGCTAAAGTGGTTGAAACTTTTGTGAAGGACTTATTTTTCTAAATAAATTGCCCGTGTTCTTAACTTGGCAACTGATACCAGTATGCAGTACCCCTTGCTTGCAATTTTGTCTTCTGGAGAGTAGACTGATATGTCACACCATGCGTGGATCACCTTCTCCACATCTATCGGTTCTTCTTATAACCATCTTACATCGTCTGCAATAGATTTCTGTTTGTTATTTTGGCAATTATGAGTGCCAGAAGTTTTATCAAGTACTTTTTCGGGTTGTTTAATTCAAGTAAACTGTCAAGTTGATTTAGATTTGGTAAGTCACGGCTCTAAGGTAAGAAGAAGATGGTGCTTTTAGTTTTCTGCTGTTGTATTCTTGATCTTTTACCATAAGTATTCTCTTGTGTAACAACCTTCTTCTTTTCTTGTTCTGATGCTTTCAGCTGGCAAACTGCATTGAGCTTGGGCTGCCCGAGTTGATTATACTCGTATTGTTATCCCAGGTAATTAAAATCTTTTCATGTAATTTCCCTTTCTGCCTACTCTCTGTTATGAAATCTTACTTCTTGCCACACGCAAGGGTCTTGAACCAACCATATTATGTCCAACTAACTTTTGCTGAACGGGGGCCTAAGTGCAATTATAAAATGGCATCACCGGAGATACTTGTTTTCCAGTTTAGTTGATCTTTAGATTGAAAGTCTGGGAGAAACAGCGAGTGGCTGTATTCATCAATTAAACCATTTCGTTTCACTCGGAACAACTATGTTCAAGAAGTAGGTCAGGCTTGGAGGTCTCTTAGTGTTATCGGTTCTATCTGCAGTTCCAAGTACAATAACTGGTTCTTGGGTTCTCACATCTCTTAAGAAACCTATCATATACTCATAAGTGCTTTAATTTAGGGTGTGAAACTACTGATGGATTTGGTTAAAGGCAGAAGTTTCTCACTTAAAATTAGAACTCATTCAGGCTATACATGATATTGGAAACTCGTGCTTTTGCAGTACTTCCCATACATGTGGAAATCAAGGCGACTTGATCAGTTTGCTGTCTTGATCTCAGTAGCAATAGTGTGGGCATATGCATCTCTTCTAACTGCAGCTGGTGCGTACAAAAATAGACCTCCAAGTACTCAGTTAAGTTGCCGTGTCGACCGCTCTGGACTAATAAGCGGTGCTTCTTGGTAAGTTTTATTGCCTCTTGCACTTTTTTAGTTCCATCTCTTGTTTTGAGGCCTTGTATACGTTATATGTCATGCAAGATTATGTCACTGTATATTAACTGTCATGACTTGATTTTAATGCTTCACTTCATCTCAGAACTTGTACTGCTCCCGTGCAGGATAAAGTTTCCGTATCCATTTCAATGGGGTACGCCCACTCTTGATGCTGGTGATGCCTTCATAATGATGGCAGCGGCTCTTGTTGCTCTAATTGAGGTTCGTACATTAGAACAACTCTGTATATGCCAAACGTAGATGGCTACTATACTTCCTGCCTTTCTATATGCATTCACCATCCCTGATTACATTTCGATTCAAGAAGAAGAAACGTGCGCGTCCTAGTGGTGCTTTGCTTTTGTTTGAATGGAGAATCCTAAGTGGCTAATATTTATGTACATTCTTGAAAATCTTGATGTGCAAGGTGAATTTTGAGATGTAGGGTAGAACTCATTATTCTTTGTTTTCTGTTTTTGATTTTCAGTCAACGGGAACATTTATTGCTGCATCAAGATATTCAAGTGCCACACCTATACCACCTTCTGTTCTCAGTCGTGGTGCTGGCTGGCTGGTAAGAAGCATTCTCTTGTGGATTCTAGAACCATGGACTCAATAAGCATTTGGTCTGGCTCACTCACTTGATCTTTTCTCGACTCAGGGAATAAGTCTTCTGCTGGATGGTTTGTTCGGCACAGCAAGCGGCTCCACTGCATCAGTGTAATACAATCTCTCTTGAACCAAAAAGCTGATAATCGCTTCAGACAGTGGATACTTGGATAGGCGTGTATATCTAACCTGAAAGGGGAAAAAAAAAATCCACCATTTCTTTTTCTGAAGCACATGCTGGTGTAAGCCAATGATAGGAAAAACTGCATTATAGATCACCTGAATGTATATTAAACATAATAGGGGACTATAATATGACCATGCTAGGTGCTTTTAATTTTCATCCTCACAGTAGGTGTCCAAAATAATCTCACAGTGGATCCTGATGTTCTGGTCCAAATACTCAACTTTTTCCTATTAACGATGTACTTTGCTGCATATGCAGAGAAAATGCAGGTCTTTTGGCATTGACACGAGTCGGGAGCCGAAGAGTTGTTCAAATGTCAGCAGGATTTATGCTTTTCTTTTCTGTACTAGGTCTCTTCTTCCTTCTTAATTAGTGCTCTACTCTTCACCAACTGATTATTCTCGATTTCATAGCTTACAGATGGTGCTCATTAATTTGGCTATCATGTTGATCACATAGCCTTGGATTCTTGGTTTGCAACTTTCAGTGATTTGTTTGTCATACTGATGGTGTTCCTGTCTCTCAACAACCAGGAAAGTTCGGGGCCGTTGTCGCTTCTATACCGTTGCCAATATTTGGAGCATTGTACTGCATCTTGTTTGCCTACACATGTATGTTCTACTTCCTACTGGTATAGCTGATTTCAGTGCTAGTTCTTTTGTAGTGGGCTGACTTTATTGCCAAAACGTTGTTGGCTTTTGCCAAAGCAATGCACAGGACAACCGCGACAGGATATATAGTACTATTCGCTACAGCATTAGCTGCTAGAGCACCCATAAGAACAAGAAACAAATTTCAGTAGCAACAAAAGAAACTTAGATACAGAAGAGAATTACAAGTTCAGTTCTGCAATGTTTTTATCGTCTGGAGGTTCTTCTTTTAATCAGTTATTGCTGACATTTGATTATGGTATAATTGTTGGAGCAGCTTCTGCTGGTCTAGGTCTACTTCAGTTCTGCAACCTCAACAGCTACAGGACAAAGTTCATACTAGGTTTCTCACTCTTCATGGGTCTTTCAGTTCCACAGTACTTCAACGAATACGTCATAACTACTGGTGTTGGTCCTGTTCACACTCGCTTCACATGGGTATGTGAACCCCGTTTGATTGGCATTCCTAACTTTTGATGTTTTCCTAGTTGTTTTGGGCGGTGAAACGATCTTCTAAACTATTGATTGCAGTTTAACAAGATAATGCTAGTGATATTCACCTCCCCGGCCACGGTAGCAGCTATCATCGCTTTGTTTTTGGACTGCACGCTTGCCCGTAAACACAGCCTGACTCGGCGTGACAGTGGTAGGCACTGGTGGGGGAAGTTTGACTACTTCGATAAAGATCCAAGGAGTGCAGAATTCTACGTTCTCCCTCTTGGCCTTTCGAAGTACTTCCCTTCAGTCTAACCAAAGTGTCCTCGCTTCACCGGATGATAATTATACAGAGACAGGAAACGAGAAAAGGAAATATTTTGAAAAAAAAAACGACATACTAGAGTGAGAAATTTATACTGCCTAAGCTTAGTTTCGACAATGCTTTAGACTTAATAAGTACAAAAATATGAGTCCGAAAAAAATTTGGTTGTTATGTGGGTTGGAGGAATCTTTTTCCTATTCCTTATATAGCGACAATCAATTGTTTTTATTTAGTGACGTTAAAAAAATGTTGCTAATAATTGTGACTGAAAGTGTAAGAAAAAAATCGCTCGAAACATTTAGTGACTATTAATTGTCACTATGATTGAAGGAAAGCCTTTTGCCGACACATTGCCTCAATATCAATCTTACTGCAATGGGAACATTTGCTATCTTTTGTAAATGCTATTGAAATTTGGAGGGTCTGGTCTGATGTAAAGTGCTTTTTGATTCCTGTTGTCATGTTTCAGATATTGGTCTGGATGACCTCATTAATTATTTGCAATGACACCCAAAATACGTTATAATTTATGTACGAAGTTTGTTGGTTTCAAATGAAGGGGGCAAATACCATGACACCACCTTGAATCATGTCAGTTACAAGAGTTAATATGGAGGAATTAACCCGACTGCCGTGTCTTTTATTTGAGGGTTATGTTAAATTTTTAAGGTATTTTTATGCTCTTTTAGTGGTATAAATAAGGGATGTCTAACTGAAGAAATAGGTTAGACAGAGATTAGATAAATATTACAAAAATAAAAGAGAAAAACACTAAAATTATAACTGTCAAATTATAGATCAAATATATGGGGGAATTTGATCGAACAACGTTTTACAAGTCTTCTCATAATGTGTTATCTGAGGAGACAACTACTGTGAACTTATATGCTGAATCTTGTGTTGTTGTTCTTCGTTAAATCCTGCATGCACGAAGGAAACAATAACGCTTTAAAATCAGCGAATAAATTAGTCGTGTCTTGCAGAACCAATAGTTTCTTTATTATACATGCATATAAGTATTAACTTATGTTCTAAATCTTTTTTCATAATTTTGGATGTTCCATGTAAAGTGGTCTGTGTTGTACTTAACACTTTTATGCGCAAGTCTTTGATTTCCCATGAAGAGATAGAATTATGAGATATCGCAAAAGCACAAATATAAGAAATTTTTCGACGTAAGATTAAAAGCAAGTGAGAATAATTAAAATCTAAGCTTGTAACACAATACCGTATGAGTAGACAACAATAGTATCGTACTTAACACATTTCGTTAGGATTTAGGGGTATAAAACATAGGACAAACAACTCTTGTAAACAAAGATCATTCTATCCCAACGTTCCATTAGAAATCAGATATCTTACTGTATTAGGTGACATGGGTCTGCGGTCCTTACTCCTTACTCCTCAAGCCCACTTTAAATTGGCTCGCTCTTTATGCAATAAAATTTTGCATAAGCTACAATATGAAAATAATGACCAGAGCAATTTAAGAACAAAAAGAAAAAGGAAGAAAAGAATGACTAGAGAATTTTATGTCATTTGCTGCCTTGTTCTTCAAATTCCATTACAACACAAAAGATGGTACAAAGATGATGAACGATGAGATGTTCAAAGTTCAAATACTGTGATTATGAAAGTGAGCTAGTATTAAGGCATGATAAATTGTGTTTTGTGACAGTTTTGGTTTATTTATTTCTTTCTTTTGTAAACTAGTTGTCAAGTTTGCCTTGTTTTAAAAAATCCGTTTATGGAGTTTTTGAGTTTTGATTTGAGATCCAACCTTCAATTTGCTACCTACATTTTCACAAAACTCATTCCTCATTTCATCATTTATGTCACTCTCATCGGTTACCCTGTAAGCCTCAACCACCACCACCACCACCACCACACAACCAGCTATCACCACCCATCGCCATCGACCACCAATTAGACCTTGTGCGCTGTCTTCACCTCATGGCCGTCGCCACCCACAAATTTACTCCACCGTCACCACTCACAGATTTGCCCACTATTGCCTTCCCATTATTGTCTCTCTTTTTGTTGCTCCTTGCAAAAGCTTTGTTCATACCCTATTCTGGTCAGACCAGCAAGGCCCGTTAGGGGACCCGTGTCGCGCGACACATCATCCAGTCAACGGTCAATTATTCAACGCCATAACCAGGTCAAAGCGCATCTCCTTTCGAGCATCCACATGCGTCACCAGTGCAGCGACATCAACACGGTCAAACTGTTGGAAAAAGGAAGGGGTCAGCCACTCTTTTTCTGAGGGGGTCGGCCACTCCCTTCCTAAGGGGGTCGGCCACCCCTTTCCTAAGGGGGTCGGCCACCCTCTTCTTCAGGGGGTCGGCCACCCCTTTTCTAAGGGGGTCGGCCACTCCCTTCCTAAGGGGGTCGGCCACCCCTTTCCTAAGGGGGTCGGCCACTCCCTTCCTAAGGGGGTCGGCCACCCCTTTTCTAAGGGGGTCCGCCACTCCCTTCCTAAGGGGGTCGGCCACCCCTTTCCTAAGGGGGTCGACCACTCCCTTCCTAAGGGGGTCGACCACCCTTTTCTTCAGGGGGTCAGCCACCCCCTTGTTATGAGGGGTCGGCCACCCTTTTGCCTTGCAAGAGTCATTCCTAAACCCCCGACATCACTCATCACGCTTTCTACCATCCGCGCTCAACACCGATGGTCACTTGGCGCTCGTCGCCGACAGTGCGCAATCGTCACGACGGCAACACACTATCCTAAGTATTGCTCCGCGACAGTCGTCGCCGCGCCCTTGCGCCCCGCTGATGATACGTGCCCCCGGCACTAAGTATTGCTCCGCGACAGTCGTCGCCACGTCCTTGCGCCCCGCTGATGATACGTGCTCCCGGCACTAAGTATTGCTCAGCGACAGTCGTCGCTGTGCCTGTGCGCCACGTCCATGACATGTGCCCACGGTACCAGGTATGGTCTCGCGACAGTCGTCGCTGCGCCCTTGCGCCGACACCAAGTATATCTCCGCGACGTTCGTCGCTACGCCCTTGCGCCATTCTCATGACGCGTGCCTCCGGCACCAAGTATTGCTCCGCGACGTTCGTCGCTGCGCCCTTGTGCCATTCTCATGACGCGTGCCTTCGGCACCAAGTATTGCTCCGCGACAGTCGTCGCTGCACCCTTCCGCCATTCTCATGACGCGTGCCTCCGGCACCAAGTATTGCTCCGTGACAGTCGTCGCTGTGCCCGTGCGCCACTTCCATGACATATGACCACGGCACCAGGTATGGTCTCGCGACAGTTGTCGCCGCGCCCATGCGCCACAATCAATGTCTCGTGCTGTAGGCACCGCGCCCATGCGCCACAATCATGTTGTATGCTTACGGAATGGGCTCACAACCTGAAAGCCATCGCCGTCACAATCACAGGGGGCGCTGGCCCTCACAGCGGGATGGACTCTCAACCTTATAGTCATCGCCGCCACGGGATGGGCTCACAACCCGAAAGCCATCGTCGGGACAATCACAGGGGGGCCCCGGCCCTCGCAGCGAGATGGGCTCACAACCTCAAAGCCATCGCCGTCTTCATTCCGGGGGGCTTCGATCCATGCTCCGGCACGAGGACCCTTCGCAGCGGGATAGGCGACTCCTCCGGGACACTATCTCCGCCAGGGTGCCTGCGTGACTGGCCTACGTGCTCTGGCACTGGGGCTCGCGTCGGCACCCCTAAGGACTATGACCCCCGGGTCACTTCGAGATGGGAGCAGGTCTTCGGAAGGGCATCTTGCCTAGTCCACCTGGCAGCTGGGCGTCCGGTCTTCCCCACCGCTGCCAGGCCTGTGGGATTCAGTAAGGGTTTGGACTTGAGGCTAGGGCAACGGGCTTACTCTGATCATGCCGTCATGGTGTTTTCAGTCTTCTCATACAGGTAGAGAGATGCTGTGTAGGGCAAGGCAGTGCGAATTCGGGAATTGAAAGTCCAACGGAGAACCGGTATTTGTGGACCCCCTAGTGACGTGTCACTCCCAGGGGTGACACGTGTCAGCTGGTGACACATTGATGACACGGCACACTTTTCCCTATAAATAGGGGACCTTGGATTTCATTTAGGGGGGCTCTCTCTCTCTCTCATTCGTCATTTTCACTTTCTCTCTCTAAAACTCATTCTCTCTGGACTTCTAGAGAGAGATACATTCGGACACCTGACATCGGACTCTTGACGCTACACCCTTGACGTTGACCTTAGCTTGGACTGTCAGTCGCCGGCTCTATTCGCCTTCGCCTTGCCTGCGCAGCACTGCCATCCCTCGCGGCCTGTCTGGGGAGCCTTGCCCTCAGCCCTTACTCCGTCCTTACTGTCCCTCATTTTGCGCATCTGGAAGTTGACTCGGACTGTAGCCTTTGTGGCACCTCCACGTAGGCTCGAACCCACATTCCTTGGCAACAAGCTTATCTCCTCAAACTTAACCAATTTCATTTAGATTGAAATTAGACATAATGGTGGTGGCGTTATGAATGTGACAATGGGGTTGGTGGTGGTAATGCGAGTTTGATGAAGATGGTGGTGGTGGCGGCGGTGCTTAAGAGGGGTGGCTGGGATGGGCTTTGTTGGAAGGAAAAAAAAAATGCAATTGCAAGGTTGATGGAAAGATTAGCCTACAGTTTTTGTTCAGTTGTTTGTATCAATAATTTCATGTCAGTTTAAGTAATTTTTCTTCAATTTTATAAATTGTTTTTTTAAATTGATACAATGATTTAGACTTTTTTGTATTTTTTTTGGGTATATGGTAGACTTTTTGTAGCTACCTCGTGACAGAGTGCAGATCAGAACCGTACAAATCCCCCCTTTTGAGCCCAATGACAATACAATCTTTGGCCACAACTCACCCCACGTCTCCCTCCCCGGCACACCCCCATCCATCACCTTGACGCATCCACAGTGTCACACACACACAAACACCCAACCCTCTCCCTCTCCCTCTCTCTCGTCAGTGACTAGACAGTCCACAGACAGTGAAAGAGAGACAGAGAGGGTGAGAGGGCTCAAAACATGTCCTTGCCCGGTCCCTAAGCGGCCATGTGCTTCCCCTCCATACCCACCACCACCACCAGCAATGCCGTTGCTGCCACCGCCGTTTGGCTGCCGTTGACCACCACCTATCAAACACATGGCGACGATGCCCGAGCTCTCCGCCCCCGGCTTGTACTGCGCAGAGGACGCCGGTGACGTCGTCTCCTCCTCCGATGACTCCGATACCGGCTGGATCTCCGGTCGCCCGCCGCCGGCTGATGAGTCCACCATCGATCGGCTCCTGGATTTGGAGCCCCACCACATTCCCCTCCCCGATTACCTCCGCCGCTGCCGCGACCGGTCCATGGACCTCACTGCCCGCCAAGACTCCATTAACTGGATCCTCAAGGTATTGTACATGTCATACGTTATCTTTGGCCGGAGATCAGAAAATGCAACAGCAATAAATATCATTCTTTAACAATACATGTACACCCATTTACCTCTATTCGTAATCTACTTGTTATCCCCTCCAATGCAGGTTCATGCACACCATCACTTCAGACCGGTAACGGCCCTCCTCTCCGTCAACTATTTTGACCGCTTACTCTCCGCCCACTCTCTTTCGGTACTCTATTAGTTGCACACCATTACCAGTGTAGACACGCCTACGTATTCACCATAATTTTGTCGTTAACATGTGTTGATGGTTGACAGCAGGCAAATGGGTGGCCGTTCCAGCTACTAGCAGTGGCGTGTCTTTCGTTGGCAGCGAAAATGGAGGAACCGTACGTTCCAGTGCTCATTGACCTCCAAGTGTCCGAACCCCGGTTCGTGTTCGAGCCCAAAACGGTTCGAAGAATGGAGCTTTTTGTCATGGCCAAACTCTATTGGAGGCTCCGTTCAGTTACACCTTTTGACTACCTCGATTACTTCACCCACAAGATCTCTTACTCCAACTCCCAACCCGACCCGTTTACCCATATCTTCTCCACCTCCTCTGATCTTATCATCAACACCACACGTGGTAACTACTCCTAGACCTAATCCTGTTTTTCCGAGCTAATCGGGTCTGAATTTATGAAAATAGTTTTTTTTTCTTCTCACAGTGATCGATTTTTTGGACTTTTCGCCGTCGATTGTTGCAGCGGCTGCCGTTATTTCCGCCGCCGGTGAAGGAGTGGTTGTACCGGAGGACTTCTACAGGAGAATAAACAAAGTAACATTCGTATTTCCCTTCCCTCGAGTACAAGTAAACGTGTGGGGGGTGAAAATAGAAAACTTCATTTAATTGGGGGTCACATATGTAATAGAGGAGTACTTTTTGTGGCGCCAAATTCTATGCATTATAAAGCTGTGCGAAGTTTCGCGGTAACTGTTTATTTTTTGGTGGACAGGAAGTGGTGAAAAGCTGTCACCAGTTAATGGAGGAGTATTTGGTTGACCCGTGTCAGCTGACTAAACCCGAGACAGTCAAGCCGTTGCCGCCTCCGAGTCCTGCTGGGGTGCTCGATGCGGCGGCTTGTGCGAGCTGTGACACGCGCTCCGAAAATCCACTCTCCGGCTCAGGCTCTGGTTCAGGACAAGTTGAGCCGCCAGGCAAGCGGCTCCGATTCTCTGCGCTGGATGTACAGGGACCGCAACCGTAGATAAGCACCTTTTCACCACTCCTATCTAGTATTCTCGCTTAAAAGAGAGAAATCTCAATTTTTGTTGTGTCATTCTCTTGTCGTTGATTATTATATTTGAACGGTCAAGATCAGGGGGGTATGACGGTAGAGGAAATTATTAATTTTTGGCTATGTTCATGAACTGTTATGTAAAGAGTTGTTTTAATGGCATGATTGTAAATTTGACGTGGTCAAGTTGAGCGATAAATATGTTACGTGATAGGGCTTTTAGGCTTTAAGCCCCACCCTCTACTCATGATGTTTCAATGATACCAGTTACGCTTCATATCATCTGGTGGAAATTGTTAGGATAAGCAATAAAATTGAAGGTGTCTATGTGTTGGTATAGCACTCTCCAGATTACTTTCAGTTTGTTGGTATCCAATTGTGTAAAGCGAAAATTTTTCTAACAGTCTCGGACCATTTAGGTGGAGGATTTCACATGCTTCTTCTTTCTTTCTTTCTTTCTCCTTTTGATTTTCATCGTCTCTCTTTCTTTCTCGTTCCAATGGACTTTTATTTCAATTTCTTATTTCTTTCTTGTTTTTCTCTTCCTTATTGCTTCGTTCTTCAGTTTAAGTTTCTGCCATTTCTTCATTACTATGTGGATGCTGAGATATGTTTTTTACATGATTTCGAAAGTGGATACAATGATGCTACTACTAGTGTGGAATCAGTTCAGCTAGGGCAGATGAGCCAGGTAAACCATTGTGAAGACTTTTTCAACAGAGTGTAGCATGTCTGCATAAGCCGGAGAGAAATCTATCATAGTGTATATACACTGATACACATAAGTAATACAATATTCAACCGTATCCCGATGTCCAAAATTCGGTTTTTGGGACATTGCGGTGTTTCGGGATATTGGTCGGTGCTAAAGCATTATGCATTTGAAAATATCTATCTCAAAAGCCAACTAACAATAGGAAAAATGGAGCGCAGGTCTTATACCATAATTTGTCATTTTGAGTGTGGAATTATATCTCAGTAGGGTTCAAGCACACCAACTAGCTTATAATCCCCGCAGTGACGACATGGAATTATACCCCGAACTAGACGACATGGAATTATATCCCAAACCGCTCGCCTACTCGTATTTTGTACTCTTGACTTTTTACATAATTTGATTAATTTTTTTTACACGCAGATCAAGAATTTAAGTGACATATTATGTGTTTTTCATACTATTCTTTAGAGAGAGGAGGAAAAGAAAGTGGGCCAGGAATAAAAAAAATGAGTTAGTAAAGTATTATATGTGAAGAGAGAAATGAATAAAAAAATATAAGTAAAAGATGAGTCGATGGAAATTTAAATGTGGAGAGAGAAATAGAATAAAAAAAATATAAAAGTGATAAATATACAAAAGTAACTACAAAAATTTTCTTAATTTAGAAATAAGTAATTTTTATAGGACGATTAAAAAGACAAAGTTGATCAAAATGTGTGGGGTGGAAGGAATTAGTTTTATTCTTTTTATGCAATAAAAAAATATATTTTTGTAAAGGTTATTAATGTCTTAAGAATAAAAAAGCCACAGGAAATAGATACCCAATTCATTTCAAATTATTTGATCATCAACATTTATTATGATACAAGTCATATTTTATGAGTTTTTATTTTATTTCAATTGAGAGAGGAGGAAAAAAATGAGACACTGGATGATCAATACGCAGACCGAGAAATAAAACTAAAAAAATATATAAATAAAAAGTACTGTTTGAAAAATATTTACAAAAATCTTTTTGTAATCTAAAAAGTGATTAATTTTCTAGAAATGCTCAAAAGGGAATATATATATATATATATATATATATATATATATATATATATATATATATATATATAAGTACGCTATCAGACTATGTCACATTCACATCCCATCTGCAGGAAGCTGTACGGGAACATTACCCGATGCCATTGAGCAAACGCAAGTAACAGCGAGAACTCCACTTGGGGCCTTCAGCGTCAAAATTAGGATATGGACCGCGAAGGTGGTGCTGTCATGTATTGTTGTGAGAGGGAAAGAGAGAAAATCATGGACAGCATCTGCCGTAAGCATGATTACAACAAGAAATTTAAATTCTCAAAATTAACGCCTCACTAGTTGGTACAAAATTGTTGGGTTAGTAAAAGTTTTTGTATCAATTTTAATTCGTCATAATGTGATTAGTGCTATTTTTTGGTTGTAATAGAGGATCATGATTTCACTAAAAATCCTGAAATATCATTAACAAAAGCTTTTGTTCAAGTCGATTGGTTTAATTGAGGAATTGCCCACCACAATTTACAACCTCATTTTGTCCTTAAAAACTTTTATGTGACACTATTGACAACCTTTAGTGCACTTTTTAAACGTTTAATATAAAAGAATTGGTATTACTACCTGAATCCTCTTAAATTGACAATAAACTTGAAATAGAAAGGTTATAAACTCAAATTTTTTCAGACTAATTACCGTTACACTCCTTCGATCAGGGACACATGTGAATAGTCACAATTAGCTTCGGAGAAGCGTCAACTCACCTCTAGATGCCTTGAATCTTACGTAGCATTAATTCAAATATTACGGATGATGAATTTTAAATTTAACATGCATTTATTCAACACTTACTTGACGATGATGTAGCGGCGGCTTCGATGGCTATGTTACATTGGTGAGGGGTGGACTAGTGGTGGCCACTCAGCTTTTACAACACATACAAAAAGTTTGATGTGTAAATTGTTAACAGCATTATTATCGAAGTAACGTCGAGCTATTCATTCATTTTTCTTCATTTTGACGATAAGGTGAGCCGTTACTAGTCTTAGTCAGGTTCACATTTCCAAGCGAGCTAAAGGGTGACCTTCCCATCTTGCATCGAAATGTTGCGGAAAAAAGTTAAACGAAGTAGCGACAACAAGGACAATAACACCCTCACGGCCTCCTACAACTTCAGAAGCTTTTAAAGGTCTCTGGCCCTTAGAAGTTGAGGACAAAAGGGAGTCCAGAGAATGGAGCCAATGGACGGGACAAATCAGCATTAACAACTCCCTTTGTGACAAACACCAAAAGACATCCCTATTTTCATCCAGCCATCTTCTGTTTTCTTACCCCCCAGAAGTTACACCCAACTTATGGGCACAAACTGTAGCGCTGACTTGCATCTCTATGCGAGTCTGAGACCAAGTTAACGTGTGAAGTCTTCGTCTTGGATTGTCGCCAAAATAATTTCTGTCAATGTCATTCCGGATCTTGGAATAATTAAGGTCGACAGTGTTGCATTTTTTTTCCCTTTCCTTTTCCCATTTTGGTGTGAAAAATCAAGCACATAGACCATTGCTTCATTAGGAAGCTCAATCATCAAACCAAAGTAACAAATTAAGTCGGCTCCATTAATTTTTTTGGCCAGAATAATAGTAGAATTGTGTTACAAATGTGATTATTGGTTGGCCGGCCTTCACATGGCCCGTAAAGGACTTTTTCCTCGCGATCATCATCAGAACCAAGCAAACGAATGTCTTAGCTAACTTTTGAGTGAACTCATTACAAAAAGGAGAAGGTGCGTGCAATTCACACGCTCTGAAAATTCAAAACTTTTGTAAAATCAAGAAAGAGAGAGTGAAAGCCCGGAACCAAGAAAGAAAAGGGAAGTAAAATCATCAGCCCTGCAAAAATAAAATGATGCCTAAACAGGCATGTGATGGGAAGGTGGAAAAAAAAAAAAACAAGTGGAGCCCCAAAAGAAGATTAGCAAACCGATAAAGCCGAAAGTAGATTGGATTGTACCATTATGACACTCAAAAGTAAGATTTCCAATTTGTCAAGACACAAGTTCTCTATCTTTCTTGTGGAGAACAATCAATAATGGAAAACATCAGGAAACAATCAAATAATGGACTCGCGTTCGGCCAAAAAATTGACTTGCCTAGCTAGGCCCTAAGATTAAGATACAAATACCCTTTAAATTGGGTTGAGCATGAACAAATCCCACTTGAAAGCAATCTAATGAGCCATCAATGTCCCCCTTTTCAAAAGACATTGGAGATTCGCAAGTTGAACTTTCATGAAATGTACATTGTATGCCATTGTTTGTTCTTGTACTCTAGATCGATCTCCGCCTTGTATTCTAAATAAGGTCGACATCCAAAAGAATGTTACCCCAACAATTTTAGTGTTGTATACGATGTAAACATCACACATATTTTTGTACCCCGTAATTTTTTGGTTGGTTTAATTATGTCTCGTAAATTTTTTACCGCTATGTTTTGAGCCACTTAACATAATATTATATTTCTGAAATTACATATTCTTGCGTTCAAACATAGCCACTTGCATATAAGCGGTTTAAGTTCCTATGTATCTTTGTCCGATCTACGCACTTCAATTAGCTCAATAATTCTTCTTCAAAGCAACTGTTAGGTTTGTGGCGTGACAAATAATGAGGAGTAACAGTTTTGCTCGGTTAGGTTCGGACTAAGGCATAGAGTTTGATCTATCCGCGATTCTCTTATACGTACTTAATGAGTCTGTAATGGTTTCTGAATTTATTTTCTAAAGTAGAATGCAAGTCAACAGAAGTCAGAAGTATATGATCTTCCTTCAAAATAATGCTGCTTAGGAAAAGGATACGGTTTGGCTTGACATAGCAAAATATAAGACACCCACTTGATGTAGGGGGAAAACAGGGAATATAATGTAATATATTACCATCTCTACTTGTATCGGTAGTCTAGCCAACCCAAGTTGTATATTTTCAAGGAAAAATATACCTGAACCCTTTGAGATTAGAGACTAATCTATGCGTGTCCATTGACTATAAAAAAAAAAATCAAATACATCCTTTGACCCCTTTGCTTATCTCGAATTTTTCTTTCACATGCTATCTTCATTTTCTTTCTTTACTTCTTTCTTACAGAAACACCCCCCCACTACTCGACCACTACCGTAGAACAACCATCACTAGCCCCCTACAGCCACCACCGTTGCTCCACAACGACCATCACTGGATCCCCACCACCGTCATCACCAACCATTGCCTAACTACCCACCACTTCACTCGTCATTGCGTAACTGAACGCACTACCTGCACCCTAAACGAACCCACTGTCACACCATTTCCAACTCGGCACCATAACCACCAACCCACTTCAATATCGACATCACGCCTTAATAGGTCTACACAAATACATCATGCACTAGCGCAGTGGAGGGTGAATGGTGAGGGTTTGTCAATTGCAAGTGATGATGAGTTTTTGTTGGTGAGGGTACATCCAACGATAAACAACGATGGTTGTTGTTGGTGGTGGGTGTTTGTGCTGTTTGTGGTAAACGGTGGTGGTTGGAGGTGCAATCTTGGGTGAATGGTTGTTAGTGTTGGTAGTGCAAACACGAATCGTGGTGGTGATCGGTAATTGTTATGGCAGTGATGATAATTGTACCGGATCAATTCGCGCACAATAGGAGAATGGCAGTGAGGTAACTCAATCCTTTGTTGAAATTTACAGAATACCAATATATTTTGAAGTATATTTAAAATACTAACGATATCATAATGCAAAATTATTTGTGTTGCAAATATTTATTATTATGGACTGACATGTAACAATTTAAAAGTTGATGGAGTTGGCTGATATTACCATCAAGGGTCCTTATTTCGAATGCCAATCCAAGGGTTGATACAGGTCACGTGTTCCCAATGGCCTCCAGTCCAGATCATGCATTCTGGTGCTGGTTCAATTCCTACCAACCAAAATCCAAAGTAGAAGACATAAAGCCCTGTATGATTGAATGGGTTCAATCACCCTTGTGACGATTCATTTGTCACCAGGTTTGGGTAGCCCCCGCTTTTCATAATGATATTTGACTAATTTTTGATATATAGCTGTTGACTTTTCATACAAGATATAGTACTTTATCATTTTTGTGTTCTATTTCTTGTTGTTGCTATCATTTGTTAATTCTTATTACTATTACTATTACAACGGTGGTGGGACTAATGACACTTTTTACAATTATATAATAATTTTGCACTCTTTTGTTGTTATATAAATTTGTCAAGCTTTTCTAAGCCATCTATTATAAAGGATGTGAATTTAGCTGCATCATATATTTATGGGACCAAGTATTTTTACATCATTTTATGCTTTTTTACAATCTCATTTGTCGCTACTACAAGTGGATTGTGACAAAATATATAGATTTGGTGACTACTTGAGGTGTCTACAAGCATATTTATAAGTGTTGAAATAGACATTTCTTTATTTCTATCAGGATTATTTTCTTGCATTCTTCATTGTTAGTTCTGCATATAGCCATAAAAAATAAAAAATAAAAAAAAGAAGAAGAAGAAGAAGCTTGGTGGCCCTTATGCGGGTAGGCCCTTTTGTTATTGTTGGCCTTGCAATTATGGGTTAGATTGTATTAGGTCCAATTGGGTAAAGTAACATAAGCCACTGGGCCTGTACAATAGATGACATTTGGGCCATTCTAGGGGCAATATTCTGTTATTTTGTAGGCCTGGTATCAAGTTTAGTTTTGATTTTTGACTGTCGCATGCAAATTGTAGCAAAAATATAGAAAACTAGTTCTATTGTTAAAGTAAGAATAGTTTTTTTGCGTTCGCATAGGAATGATTGTACTATCTGCCTATGATACAAGCCCACAATTATAGACAGCAAAAACAACCCAACTCTTTTACTATTAAGCATCTTGTGTTGTAACTGTTTAGTGATAAAAGATTGTCATTAAAATTGTTGTTTTATCGCTATTGTCAAAAAATATTGGGACAATCTTTCATCGGTAAAGCACATTGATTGATATTTTTCTGTTACAACAGAGAATCCTAATCCTTCTCATACCTGTGCATAATAACGTGATAGCGACATTTTGAGAATTAAGTAAACATTATGTATTTTGATTTATTGTGGTTCGAAATTGGAAATAGTGGTACAATGGTGGTATACTAGTGTCACAGAGGTTAACCTTATAAAATTTATGGCCTCTTTAGTAGCCGTTGGGCTAACCTTGTAAAATTGCCGCAAATATTCATCCACAATCACCCTCTTGTAGCGACAATTGCTACCCTTTCAAAATGGTTTTTCTTCATAAATTTCGTGTCATTACTCCTTAAGCCGCCAATTGCTATCGTGTTAAATGGTTAAGTCGCTTTAGCTACTACACTTGTGGATGTCTACATTTTTGTTTAAAAGGAGATAAATCAAAAGTCATTTTTGAGGCCAAAATGGAGCTGTGTTATTCAAGTATAGTGCGCCTAATGGTTAATAGCATGGACCGACCCAACCTGGCTGAAAGTCTGGGCCATCAAAATGGAGTTGGGCTTTAGCCTTCGGCTGAAACAAGAACTCGGTCCTGCACAAGGAGCGTTCTCTTAAGGTTGGCCCAGTATGCATTCTTGGGCCTCATTGGGTTTACAAACACTGAGGAAGTTGCTGTCAAATTTTAGCGACGTTTCTTCAATGCAATAGCGACAAATACAGATGGTTATGAAAAGAAAAAAAGAAGAAAACTTCGTGTAAGAGCACTTTTTTGATGTGTTAATCAACACATACAGACTATTTATGCACACTGAAGCTCACTCGTCCATATTTGCGGCTATTCTATTCCTTCCTTTTACACCATCGCGAATGAGTACATCAACAAAATTGTAGTAACTAATTTATATGGCATTTTGTGATATATTAACTCTGCTATATTAAGATCGATAGAGCAAGCTACTAGTTTGCGGGTATTAGTTATGCTTGTAGGAGAGTCGCCTTGACCCTACGTTAAGCTATTGAGGCTTAAGACCTTGACGGCCGTTATCCCTATTGGTTAATTTTTCCGTATTTGTCGGTGCGTGCTTGATATTGGTCAATGACATCGATGTACTTGTCTGAGACGTGAGTCTCGTCAGCCTTTTGTACCGATTCTAGCCACTAATTTAAACTTCACTTGTTAGGACTTGGGACTTCCAAATAATGTCTGACAGTCACTAGATTCATAGCTCCTAGGATTTATCGAACCGAGCTCAATAGACCATTTTCAAAGCATGTTCAACTTCAACTGATCACATGAGCCAATCTCATACAAAACAAGTGAAGGCTCACACGAGCTAGTAAGTTGGTTTATTCTATTAACCCACTACCAACTTGATCACACTTTGACTGACGTACTCTGCAACATTAGTACTTGTCGATTGTGATTTGTTTCAGTTTTTAAGTACATGTCCATATGAACGTTTTCGAAATCTGCATTTTCCACAAATTTGCAACAAGGCCAGGTCACCACCAACCATTTGAATAAAGAAGAAAGAAATCAACCAGTGCTCGAGATTTCTAAATATGGATCAACATTCCTAATAGCATGACTGGGAGCATAGTTTATGGATTTGTTTAGCAGGCAGGGAGAATAACAAGAAGTCCAGTCCACTTTGAAAGGAGGAGTTCTGAAGAACACCAGCAAGTGACGCCATTAAGAAACCCGGTTTAAGAAAAGCATTTAAGATTGAACTGTGTGCACACGTGCAAACATGTGTGTGAATCTCTGTGGGAGAACTCCCTTACATGTGCATATGCACACGTGCAAACATGTGTGTGGATGTGCGTGTAGAGCATGTGGATTCATAAAAACACAGTCAACTCGTAAAACCTTAATGGTGTCCACTCATCTTCTATTCAGTATTCAGGCCAGCCAGAACTTGCGAGCAAGCTGGTCTTGTTCAAAGAGGCCTCCAAGATCCACCAATTAGACATCACAATCTACTGTCTTAAGGCACACCTAGATGCACAAACTGGCCTTGTTCAAAGCAATACCATTCGTTGTACTTAAAAAATGCAGTCAACATTATCTACTGATATCTCTTTATCTTTATTTTAGGCGCTTGAGCAAATGCCCTAACTAGATAGCAGCAATAAATACTACGAACCAAGGAAGTTTGAGATAGAAAGCTCAGGGTTGCAAAAGGAGTTTTGGGTTTGGCTCCTCATTCGATCTCATTCGACGTTGATTTTTCTCTTATTAATTTGATTCTCACATGTCATCAATAATTGAACGTTTAGAAGCATCAAGAAGCGATCATATACAACTTAAATTTTTGTTGCAATATATAGTGCCAACTCTTCTACACAATTCCGGTGAATCACTTCGATAGAGTCATGTCATTTAAGCAAAAACTTTTAAGGCAAGACCTACCTAAGCTATATATGTACGGAAAGTAATTGCTAATGTTGGATAGGATCCCATTCTACTTGCCACTCTAGTAGGTTTTGCTTTCAAGTGGGGTCTTATAATTCACAAATTTCAATCCAAATATAGTTAATTAAAATAGAAGTAAAATTATCTAAACCAGAATAAGAACGCATCGATATTCGATAATAACCTGATATATATTATCCGCTAAAAATTTTGCTGTCAAATAACGCCAAGTATATTTAGCGCCATGTCTGACTGAGTGTCTGTGTGAGATAGAGGGAGAGGGAGAGGGAGAGGGAGGTACAGGGTAACGGGGATAGGTGTCCAAATACTGAGGAAGGGAAGAAGGACGTGACGACGTGTAGCCTGTTTGGTTAAGGGAGTACAGAGTTGCCTCGCTGTCCAGCATGTGAAGCCGTTGTGGCTCCGTTCCATCCACCCCCTCCCTATATCTGACTTTTCCCCCCTTGCACTGCATACATGACTCGCCCACAAAAATCAAACCCCAACTGGCACTTTTTGATTCATTCGCATCGAGAGCCGAACGCAGCAGAGAGTCATGACAAAACTGGCCTAGAGGATTTCACTCTTGATTTCCCTTTGTTTTCTTCTTCCCCTTCAACACTCCTTCTATCCTACTCACTCGACACTACCCCCTCTCCTAAATACACATGCTTCATTTTTGAAGAGTGCCCATTTTAGTTTTCGTTCAAAAGGTCAAGAAGGAATCAACTATGGAAGATTTACTGGGTTCAGAATGCAGTAGCGGGTGTGAGTCTGGTTGGACGTTGTATTTGGAGCAGTCTTATCTATCTCCATTTCCTTCCCCTAGAGAGGATAAATTTGTGGAAGCAAAGGGTGTCTTTATAAGTGAGGGAAATAGGGGTAAGTACGAGGAAGAGGAAGAAGATTTGTCCATGGTCTCTGATGCTTCTTCTGGACCTCCACATTTTCAAGAAGATGAAGAGTATTATGGGAATGTTACTGATAATGGGTGCTTTTATCACGCACCCGTTGATGCTACGTTGCAGAACAATGGTGGTAAAAGGCAGAAAGTAAAAGAAAATCGACGTCGGAAGGTTCAAGAACAGCTTTCTTTGCTTGATGACACTGCTAGCTCGCCTCTCGTCAATTTCTCCAAAGTGAGTTGCAATTTCCTGAAGAATGTGGCAGGAGGATACATCTTGACAAGTACAATGTATTGAACCATTTGTGGATACTTTTGATAACTTGTATTGCGTCGTGTATAACTTGCAGAGTAGCCAAGCTTCAGTGGAGGATATATTGGATTATTCACAAGGGTATTCTACAACTCATTTTCAGGTATATTAGGCCTGCTTCTTTCTGGTTTTTTCACAAGGAGATCCTACTTTTTGGTTATTCTAACTAGTTATACATATGTGCAGGGGAAATCTGCATTCCAGGAGCCTTATAATTTCTTGCAGTCTAATGTTTCTAGAAACGATCTGCACCAGAACCAGTTAAGTTTTGTTTGCGCTCTTCACGTCCATCAGTGACTTTGGAACAATCCAAATAGAGCAGAAGTAGTGCAAATATAGCGCGACGCTACTCTTTGCGTTAGTTAGTGACTACTACTACTGCTACTTAATATCTACATTCCTGACCCACTTTTCCTTTCTTATATGTTTGCCTATTTGGTGAATATTCAACAGGTGGTTTGAAGAGAAGGGGCGGGGAAGGAGATGAAGTGATATGTGCGCTGCTGTAGTTGCTTTGGAAGTTGCTAAGAGGGTTGTCAAAGCAAAAGGAATGGATGGCAAAAAAGGGATTTTGTTCCTTTTCTTTTGTATTTTTCTTTTTTATTTGCTGTCAAGGCAGTGGGAAACAACCTGAGAGATGAAGTGGGAAATCACTTTCTTGTTTCTCAGAATTTAATTCTCTTGTCAATGAAAAGTGCCTACATCAGTTTCTTTGGCAGCCTCTGTGCAAATCCATGCCCAACCCTGTTCCTCATGGCGCCCCATGACGCCCTTCATTTCAACAGCTGTCCTGCTAACATTACTTCAAGTCTACATGTTTAAGCCTAGCAAAAATTGATTATACATGCATTGATTTGGCCTGCATGTTGTCATTAACAGTCCCACAAATCTAGTATTAAGCCGCTGCCTGACATTTGGGTGTTGCTGGGTCTTTCTTTTTGTGGGTTAGGGAAGTGAGAGAGCAAAGCACCATCACAAAGCGGGCAATGCCAATGTATGATTTTCTTTTAAACTAACTATAGGAATGAGAGAATAATGGTAAGTCAATGCCTTTTGATTTTAAATTTCCAAGGAAAACAGGACAAGCAGTATCACTCAACCTCACTCTATGCCTCAATTATTGCCAAACACATGACCTTATTGAGGTCAAATCCAGTACTGTTTAGGTGGGATTCCTTCAAATCCATTCTTAAAAGTTCTCTTATCTGGAGATGTAAAACAAAAAATCTTGACCTCAATGTCTCTTGGTGCCCAGACAAGGCTAAATCCTGAATTGTTCGTGATCACACGGTTGATTTGAGTTTAGGTTTAATAAAAGCCCAAGGAATGATGGGTCATGGGGCAGTCAGACGAGAATACAGAGGTGAGGAAGAAATGCCAAAGTTAATGTTGGAATATTTCATATGCATCCCTTTTTTAAGCCCAGAGATCCTGCCCGAGATCTTCCTGACCCAATGCAACATGCCCCATTCAATTTAAATATGGGTTCTTTATCTCTTTTGGAAGGATCCTAATACCCAAAAATTTAAATGCTTTTAGTGAACGTATTTTTGCCTCCTTCAAATCAAGTCTGTCTGCTTTGAAGCTGTCACCGGACTTCTTGTCATGCACAATTATTTGTTTTGTTTTTTTCTTTCGAGTCTGTGTTTGTTGAACCATTCTCTCCCATTTCCATTTCTTATACAAAGTCATGTTCCATGAAAAGAAACAGAGTTTGGAGGAGAATCGGAATTCTAGTTGTAACTTTTAAGTATCAGCAATTCTTCCTTTTCCCTCTCCTAAATATCAGATATAGCGGTAGAAGGGTTCCATGTAACGAAAAATTAACTTAAAGCATGGACGTGGACGTCATCGACCAAGTGCACAGAGCTTTTGAACATACGAAGTTGCATCGCTATTATAGCAGAGATTCTAAATTTGCACTTGTGGCCGTATTTAAAAATTACAATTCTACAACCTTACGTTTTTTCAAAGCTCGTTTCAATTCTAAATGTAAAAGAACTATTCATGAATTCGATGAGAAGCTGTACACAAAGTAAACCACTAGTTAGTCATTGCCTTGCTGCACTGAATGAGGTTGGATAAGAATCCGCATGGTATGGGAGAAACATTTTTGCCCTACCAACTACCACCAAAACAAAGCCTTCAATCCCTGTGACACAGAAGGGGAAGGGAGGTACTTCGTTGTTTCTTTAAATTAAATTAGTGACACTCACAGTATCCAAGGCAATTTTCACCTAGGACTGTTCCCAATTCTCATGACAATAGTTTCCTCCGCACAGAACTGTAAATGGCTTCCGGTTCTCACCTCTGTGCCATTACGCTTTTCCTGACCGGGATTTAACTCAAAAATCTGCCCACAGGCCCACAGGCATGTGGTATAAATCAGAAGATATTGAACATCCGCAAAGTGCACCAGAGTGCGCCACAATCTAATAAGAATCCAAGCCTTAGATCACACCAGCATAAATGGTTCCAACAGGCTATGAATCAAACACCTGCTAACCATACTGTCTTCACATGACTCTAGTGTAAGAGTGCACCTATTGACAGCACTCTAATGGATGAGCAACAGTACAAAATCAGCCCGGATAACCTTTCTCAAAAGCATATGTTGCTTCAATCATGGATCGGTTCTTTCCACGAGTTTTGGCTCGTTTAGTTGGTTTTGAAACGAAATAATTTCGATTCTATAAGGTGTTGCAAAGACCAATGTTGATGATTCTATCGTAAATTTTTAATGCTTTGTTCAAAAGTATTACGAGCACGATGCTTTTATACGAGTGCAATATCTTGGTAGCTCTGTGCTCTTGCCCAAAGGGTGAAAATTCTGTAAAACTTGATTGAGTGTATCTAATCTAATGGGGCATGATCAAAGAGTAAAGACCATCATGACATTGTGCGAGTTAGCGTATCTGTGATACCACCTAAGTGCTGAACCACAGGGCGCGGATAACGTCTATCTTGATTGCCTGGATACAATCATGTAACGATAATCACAAGGAATCACACAAGAATTTACCCTTGGATGAGACTGATTCCCCTTCAATGAGATCTAGAATTTTTCAATGCGGGGATCCTCAACCCCATTAAGACAGCTGGCTCCCATAATAGAGCACAGAAGAGTTAGGTGCTCCATGACATAAATAGAGTCAGGCCATCAGCTCAATCTTAATATCCAGAAATCCAAGTACAAAGTACAAGGAATTGAATCAAATAGATTCACGATTGGATAGGTGGACTACCCTACAGCGATCACCCATAATTCATGGCTACTCACATGGCTCCAAACTTCACACATAATTCGACCGACGTAAGTCTAAAATCCCTAAAACTGTCCTCCAAACACGCCCTTCAATTCAACATTTTGTGGGAAGGCCCAAGAACCCATTTGCAACCACATGCCAGCTAGTCAAGCAAACCCAGGCTCGTATTTGGAATGCTGTGCTTGAAAAGGATCGCTAGCCTGATGTACCGCAACTTGGGTGCTTGACAGATTGTTGTGAAAAATGAGTTGCACCCTCTGAATATAACACGAGATTCATGCAGTTAGGCCGGCTAGAAGATCATTCATGTCGTTATGAGTAAATATCTATCACGAATATCAGTACTGGTGAAGTGAATGTTGTGGATATTAACTAGGAAATCAAGGTATGTACTTACAGTAAGCTTGAGCAAAAGATTGCAAGTGCAGACAGTGAATGTTATGGCTATTATCATTAGCATCGATAGAATTTTGGTATTTTTGGACTGGTGAATCGAAAAATCTGGGATTTAAAGAGGGCCCCCACGTGGGTGGGGATGCTTATACAACATGCCCAACGCTTCTTGACTAACCGTTACAATGGTTCAAGACTAATAAATATGTTTTCGGCAAATTACGCCTATGTCTGTGAGGTTAGGGTATAATTACAGTCAAGTACACTAAGTTTTAAAATGTAATATTCTGTGACCAAACTCTTTTAAAATGTATCAGCCATGTCCATCCGTCAGGGTTTCGTCCAAAAAGTGTATTTTTTTATGATGTCATCAAAACATATTTTTAAAATGACGATACTACCCCCTGTACTGTATATACTGGATATTCTTAAAATTTTTAAATTAAGATTTCAATCCTTAATTTAAAGATTAGGATTTAAAACCCTAAAATTGTTCTCTATCTTAATTTGAAACCCTAATTATTTCACTGAAATCCCTATCTGCAAATTAGGTTTTCACTTAAATCCCTAATTTTCTCACTGCAATTGTTGAAACCCTAATTTGCAAATTAGGGTTTCACTGAAATCCTTAATCTGCAAATTAAGGTTTCACTGAAATCTTCCCCACGCCGGTAGTCTTATCCTTCCTTTCCCCTCCTACCACCCCCTCCTCCCCACGCCAGCAACCTTATCCTCCCTTCTTTCTTCCCATACCAACAACCACCATCAATTCAATAACCCAAGAAAAAAAACCCTACCGTGATTTAGAGTTATGGCATGAGAGAGAGATGGGCGATACGCGGTGGGTCAGAGAAGGGTCTTGCGGCAGAGATGGGTCTTACGGCGGGGTGGGGAGGGAGGGACAGTGGCGGCGACGGGGTGCGGCCGGTTCAAATCACGCCGCATGGTCAAATCGCAATACGAATGATCGAGGCTACAATCACAGGGCCTGTTAGAGCTCTTCAAACTGCTCAACGCAGCGACGTGGAAGGGGAGGGTGGTGCGGCGATGGGGAAGGGGGAGGGGGAGGGTGTTGCGGCAACGGGTAAGGGGCAAGCAGAAATAGGTTGAGATATTAAGAGAGAGAAATGGGTTGGTGTGCTGGGGGGGTGTTGGGGGGTAGGGGCATTAATCTTTCTTTTTTCTTTTTTTTAAAGATGAAGTAATGGCATTAAAAAAAAATAAGGTTTCAATTAAGGGGTAATAAAGTCTTTTTTCATGAAAATCGTCAGGGTTTTTAATATTCCGTTTGGTTAACGGACATAAGTGTAATTTGTCCAAACTATTGTCCTTACCTGTAATTATACCCTAACCTCGGGGACATAAGTGTAATTTGCCCATATATTTTTTGTTAGCATGATTTTGCAATTTAAGCTCTGGGCCTATTATACTGTGCGAACAAAACACACGGTTCACATCGTTTGGCTAGAATATTCATGTTAACGGTAGGAGGAAGACAATTATGCTTAAGACATAATCTAAGTTGAGCTAGTTTGCATAGTGAAAATAGCATGAGTCAATATAACTCGGCCAGCTTGTTCTTTTTCATAATCTAAATAAATTTGTTACAGCATAGACGCGGAGTGAAGCTAATCATACTTTTAAAAAGTCTCAAAAAGACCGGCTGTCGAGTGTAGGGTGCCCTAACAAGTATGTGAAATAACACATATACGGATTCAAATTTTGTATTAAAACAAATGGCTAATTACACCTATGTCCTTGAGGTTAGGGGGTAATTACAGTCAAGGATACAAAGTTTCAAAATGTAACATTCCTTGACCAAAAGTGTTTTAAATGTATCACCCGTATCCATTCGTCAGGGTTCCGTCCAAAAAGTGTATTTTTTTATGATGTCATCAATACATATTTTTAAAATGATGATACTGTCCCTTGTACTGTATATACTGAATATTTTAAAATTTTCAAATTAAGGTTCTATTAAGTTTCAAATTAAGGTTTTAAAATTTTAAAATTAGAGGTTTCAAAGCCCTAATTTTTCAAATTAGGGTTTTGTTTGTTCAAGTTAGGGTTTCATTTTTTAAATTAGGATTTTAGGGAAACACTGATTAATCCAATTTTAAGATTAGGGTTTTAAACAGTCTCTCTTCCCCACGCCCATTCCGACGCCGGTGCCTCCTTCCCCACCCCATCGCCGGCCCCTTTAACAACTCACGGCAACGTCGTTTTCCCCGTCTCCGCCTCAACAACTGATGATAGCCCCCTTCACCTGTGCCGCAACAACAACCCAGACTCACCCTCAAATCCACCACCCACGTCGGCGCCGCAGCCGGCGTCTTCTTCCTCAGCCACCCTCAAATCCACAACACAGATTCTCCAAATAATTTTAATATAAACAATGATTCGAATATACAATTAAATCTCAGTTACAATCAACGTCTTCTACCCAATGGGTGGGGAATTCTGGATCAGATTTGGAAATGAAGACCCAGTGGGTACTTCTTGATGTTCCTGAAGTGAGGTCTTATGTCCTTATTCTACCGATAACCGAAGGTAAGTTTAGGTCTGCGCTTCATCGAGCGGAGGAGGACGGCGGCAGAGGACGGTGTCCTCGATGCAGTTGAGGGTGACGACGGAGGGGAGAGGGGGCTTCCGATGCTGCGGCTTGCTCAGTGGGGAGATCTGTTATAGCGACGGCGAGGTGGGGCTTGGGTTACAAACGACATGGGTCAAGGGAGGGGGTCGGGCTGCCGGCGGCGTAGGGCGAGGGAGGGGGCATGGGCTGCCGGCGGCGTGGGGTGAGGGAGTGGGCGGCAGATCTGGAGAAAAAGTTTGGAAAGATAAACCTAATTTGAATATTAGGGTTTTGATAGGGATGAATGTTATTTTATTTTAAAGTCAGGGGCAATCAAGTCTTTTTGTCAAAACTGTTAAGTATTTTTGTATTCCGTTTGGTCAATGGACATAAGTATAATTATTACAAACCATTATCCTCGCGTCTAATTACCCTCAAATATCAGGGACATAAATGTAATTAGCCTTAAAACAAATTAGCGTTCAGTACTGATAAATAGTAGGTTTAGTCTCTCACCCTTTGAGTAGTATAATATAACCAAACAAAGTGAATTGTTTCACATATTTGATTTTGTTGCTATTGCATTGTTACCATGTCTCTTTGACCATTTTCTCAACTCTCGAGTAGTACTCGTGCTTGGAAAATAATTATTCACTTAGAAAATAAATTAACGCTATTCATGTGAGAAAATGAGTTTAATTATATGTATCACACTGTGAATAACTTATAAAGGTACTTTTTGGCTTAGTACACAAATAAATGGCTACATTCAAGCGGCCAGTACAAGTGGTCAACTTCAATTGAAATCAACCACTCAAAAGAAGCTTTGCACTTGGACACGTCCAGTTTTAGCAAGGCAGATAACTTTATAGAGCACAAATAAGGCAAGCTGAGGGTGTAGTGTCTAAGATTTTCAGCGCTCAAGAGGACGACTCATCGTGAACAAAACAACCCGTGATGTCTATAAAACCCCACCCCATGACCATTTCATTCAAAAGGTCCCCCACTTTCGCACCTCTTATTTTGATTATCATAAGTTACTTTTTTTTATTAAATTAGATCATTTATAAAAATTAAGTTTAACTTATTATAAACGAAATCAATCGAAAAACATGAAAGATATTTTAAATAAAAAGTGTTGAAAGTAGATATAGAATGGCAAAATACCAAATAGTGCATCATGATTTGTAATAGATATTGGGAATGATCGATGGATTCCTCATACTGCACGAACACCTACCACAAATTTGCAAAAATCTCTTGATACGGTAAGCATCGCAAAGGCTCTAATCCGGAATAATACTTGGAATAAAGAGCTTGTCCGAGTAGTATTCCATCTGAATACGCGATCCAAGTTTTGGCTGTCCATATATCTGCTCATCCGATTGAAGATATAAGACTATGGTGTGGAACCAGGTCAGGGAAATTCTTCGTTGCCTCTGCATATCTAACGCTTTATAAAAGAAAAGTGAATTCACTCAATGTTCGGGAACCTTGGACCAATACTCTCACTCTTTCCTCACGAGTATAAGAGAAGTTGTGGGCTTTACTTGGAGATGTCAAAAGGCCCGGCCCGGCCCGGCCCGACCCGGTCCTAAAGACGAATAGTGCTGGCCCTAACCCTTAGGGCCTTTGGCCAGGGCTAGGGCCAGGCCTAATATTTTCTAAATTCGGCCCGGCCTGGCCCTCTTTTGGCTCAGTTCTTTGGCCTTAAATCTGGCCCTAAACCATTTTGAGTTATTTTTTTTTCTCTTTCCCCTTCTTTCTCGCGCCTCATTCTTTATATATCTCATATTTTTCTCTTTTTACTTAACTTTTTGGACCGCACATTTCTTTTCAACTCATGATGATGGTTCTTACTTCTTTATTTACTTTTACTTGCAAGGATCTTCTATATTAGTTTCGCGGACTTATAAAGAGAAAACATATGTTTGTTTGTCTAGAAACTAGAAACAACACAATTTAGGCAATGTAAATGGGGAACATAACTCCAGAAAGTACGAAAAAGTTCATGATAAAAGTGGTCTAATAATGCATGCTTCTAATGAGATACTTAACACTATATAAAATGCAAAGCTAGAGGTATGTTTGAGTAAAATTTTTTAGAGATATCATTGAAATTTTTTTTATTGGCATCCATTATTGAGTTTAGACAACAAAAAACTTCATGACTAAAAGTTGTATTTTCTCTTGTGAAAAGATTGTCTTTTTGTGAACAAAATTACTCTTTTTGTTAATCAATATTCTCAAATAGAGTAAAAGTAAAGCTCTAAGGTACTTCATTAGCCACGAGAGAGATATTGAATAATTTAGGACCTATCAATTGTATTTATTTGGTGAATTAGTATTTTTGCAACACAAAAAAGAAATTAAAAAAAAAAAAGGGTTCGGCCCGGGCCCGATCCTAAGGTTAGGGCCTAAGGCTTGGACCTGGACAGGGCCTCCATTTCCTAGATTTGGGCCGGCCCTGATTTTCAAGGCCCGAAACCCTAAATGGACCGACCCAAGCTCGGCCTATTGGCACTTCTAACTTTACCCATCCCTCAAAAATTGATTTTCCTAATATGGCAACTTCTTTGAGACAGACCACCCTCACTCGCAAGCCTAAATAAACTACATATCTTTGCTTCGGATCTCTGTCCGCTATGCCCGTGCCTTCTCGAACATTGGATCATCTTTTCCTTAGATGCAGCTTTGTTCGACCCTTATGGTTCGACGGGCCGGTTGGTATCTGTGCTAATGACATTAGATCCTCTTCAACGAAATGGCTGATAGCTTGGATTAGTGAACCCAAACACATAAGCCTGAAGCTCTCTAAGACCATCCAAATTCTTTCCACAGTTCGATGCGTCTGGAGAAATCAAAATAATCTGCTCTTTCGATTGGAAACTTTTAATCCTCATCACTTTATTGATAACATTCGTATCCTATCCCAAAATATCTCTATTTTCAGAGTGACCGAAGCAGTGACACAACCGCTCCTTGATGGAAAAGGTAAGTAAAATTTTCCATTGTCAATAATCATTCACAAGAACCCTCTACCGTGCTCCAGTGGAAGCTTGACACCAATCTCCATCTGGTCAGCTGTTTATTTCAATAAAATAACATTGAAAGCTAGTATCGAGTTTTTATTCTACAAACGATAGCGGAGTCCGATGCAGTTCGGCAATCTCAACTTTAGCCTCCGATGGAATACATGCACTGACAAAAGGATTACTTATCTCAACTAAATAGGTAGTTGAAAAGAAGCTACTACATATTATATTATTGACAAACTCCCTATTTTTGCTTTTCCAAATGTGAGACACACACTGAGGATATCTCTAACCAATTGGCCCTATTGTATATGACTTTTGTTATATTGTATCAGACTTCTTTCAATACAGTATTGACATGGAGTTGGCGGTTCAAGTAAATAAATTCAGATCTCCAGCTGCTTTTTTCTTGTCATGTACGAATTGATGTCTACCAAGATTGAGTACATAACAAGTTGCTGTCTAAGGGATCTTATTTTTATGTGACCTTTTTGTGTGTTGCTTTTTATTTGACCTGTCCTCCAGCGAGCTGTTGCAAAGAGATGTGAAAGTACTTTGTTTTGAGTTCATCAAGGCTTGTCATGATTACTCCTGAAACTGTATTGCACCATAGGGTGCCTCAAAAACCTTGTATTTTAAACTTATCAATGTTATATTTAGCCAAATTTAGGTGGCGTTTAAAAATACTTTCAGTTTTAGTTTTAGTTTTCAAAAAAATAAAAATAAAAATTAATTTAGTTTTTTTTTTAACAAAAACAAATGAATGTTTGATTACCCAGTTTTTATTTTGAGTTTTCTCTTTTGGGTGTTTGATTACCTAATTTTTATTTTGAGTTTTTTCTTTGGTGGTAGTTAGCAATGGCGGTGGTGGGGCGTTGCAGTGGCCGCGCGGGGTGGTTCCTGTCAATCCAAGCTAGGGTCAGTGTCAGGGGTGTAGCGTCAAGGGTCCGATGCCAGGGTCCAAAGATGATTCTCTCTAGAATTCCAGAGAGAATTGGTTTTTAGAGAGAGAAAGTGAAAATGTCAAATGAGAGAGTTCTGTTGAAAATGAAATCCAAGGTCCCCTTTATAGGGATAAATGTGTCGGTGTCATCAATGTGTCATCCCCTGGGAATGACACGTCACCAGGGGGTCCACAAATACCGGTTCTCCGTCGGACTGTTAGTTCCCAAACTCGCACTACCTTGCCCCCACACAACATCTCTCTATCTGTCTGAGAAGACTGAAGACACCATGATGACATGATCAAAGTAAGCCCGTTGCCCTAGCCACTGGGGGACTCCCTTACTGAATCCCACAATGTGCGTCAAGAGACGCGTAGAGAACCTGACAGCGGTGAGGGTTGCCCTTGTAATCAACTGCCAGGCGGACTAGGCGCGATGCCCTCCAAAGACCTGCTCCAGTCCCGGAGTGACCCAGGGTCATCGTCCTGGGGGTGCTGATGATCACCGGTAACGTGAGTGGACATGGTTGTAGCTCAGTGCCTCACGTCATGCAAGTCACCCCAGACGGCGATAGCTTGTGGTAACGAGCCTATCTCACTGCGAGGGGTCCTCATGCCGGAGTTATGAGCAGAGCCCCCTGGAATGAAGGTGACGATAGCTTTGTAGTAACGAATTTATCCCGCTGCAAGGGGTCCTAGTGCCGGAGCACTAAGAGCGGAGCCCCCCAGAATGAAGGCGGCAATAGCTTTGTGGTAACGAGCCTATCCCGCTGTGAGGGGTCCTCGTGCCGGAGCACTATGAACGGAGCCCCCGGAATGAAGACGATGATGGCTTCTGTGGTAGCGAGCCCATCCTGCTGCGAGGAGTCCTCATGCCAGAGCACTACGAGCTTAGCTCCTCGAAATACTGCACACTCTGAAGAATGGGTCGAAGCATGTTCTACGTCCATGGCTGGGGCACATGGTGTGGTGCCCGGGGGCCTGTAACATGACTGTGGTGGATGGGCGCAGCGACGGTAATTGCGGTGACGGCGTACGGACTACAACGGGCGCCGTACAGTCGCGCTGATGAGTGAGCATTATAGAACGTAGTGCGTGAATGAGTTAAGCAAAAAGAGCCTCAGTAGCCTCTCGTGACAAGGGTGGCCTCCCCCCTCCCCCCAAGAGAGCGTGGCCGACCCTTTTCTGCAGAGGTGGTCGACCCCTCCTTAAAGAGGGTGGCTTACCCCCCCCCCCTTTAGGGAGGTGGCCGACCCCCCCTTAAAGGGAGTGGCCGACCCCCCTTAAGGGGGAAGGCACGCCAAATCCAAGTTCGCATACGTCGCTGCGTTGGCGACAAAAATAATTTTAGTCATGCAAAAAATCAATGAAAAGTGCACGTGACTTGAGCGTGCATATTTTGACCAATCGACAGCGTTGAAAAGTTGATTGTTGAATATGTGACGTGTCGTGCAAAAATGGGACCCCTGGTGGGCCCTTGGGTGTGACCAGAATAGGTTGGGAACAAATCATAAACTATATTTTTGTGATTTACGGCAATAAACACTTTGGTGAAACAAGTTTGACCAACAAAAGTACTAGATTACCTCACATTTTTTTTTATTTTACTTAATTTGAGTCTGTTCATTTTAGGGTTTCATTATTCTTATTATGAACATATATTCAAAATAGACATAGGGAATATATTTATATGCAAGAGTGTGAAGAAATAGTAACAAAATATATGGTTTACTAATCTTGAATATTGAAAATATTGAAAGTCTTGCATGTTTTCATTAACAAAAATATTGAAAGTCTTGCATGTTTTTGATGTACTTTGGGGTTATTTTTCATAGTAAAATTGTTTCCTGCACTTTTAACCAAGTACCTTACACAACTTTTAGCAAGTGTTTCTATAACTTTCACCAAATAAAAAATATTTCTGCTAAAAAATGATTAAAATTATTTTTTAAAAATTGTTTCCATTTCTGTCAATCTAAACTGTTTTGATAATCAACCCGAAACATGTTCTAGGCAAATTATTGTTTTGTGTACCAAATGTGTAATCTAGTTTTTACTGGTCAAACTTGTTTCTCGAAAAGTATTTGAAACAATAAGTCACAATCTAGATAGTGTTTGGTGTTAATTATAGAGTGATCAAATATGTTTTTTTGGGTAGTTTAAAACAGGTAAGTGTGGTGTTTGACAGAAAATGCAAAGTGTTTAAAACAACCTCAAAAAGAAAAAAGAAAGTGTTGAAATCATAAACCACACTTTTGTAATTTTGATTCTTAATATTTTTTAAGAAACATGTTTGACCAAACAATAATAATAATTTACCCCTCGTATTTATTACGATGTCATTGAATGCCCTTTTTTGTTTGGGTTAATTACTCACGGCACTCCTGAGGTATACCCTAAATTACACACGGACCCCCTATCTTTTGAAAATTACACTTCACTCCTAAAATCTAAATTTCTTTAACGGTGTTAACGGCTGGACATAAAAAGATATTTTTGCCCTTGTATATAACTACACAGTGTCTCGGGCATCTTATCAGAGCACGCAGGCGCCACATTGCCAAGTCGAAGGCTGCAACCTTGACCTTGTGTCAGCCAAAGATTACCATCGTTGTCATAGAATCTGTGAGAGCCATTCCAAAAGTCCAAAGGTCAGGTGTGATTTTTGTGGTGCGAGGTTGGTTGTTGCGTTTAGTGGCGTTTGTTGGACGGTGATGGTCCATGAGACGGCGGTAGGGATGAGATTAGGATCGGTCGGTGTTTGTGAGGTGTTGGTTGCTGCGTTTGGGTGGCTATTTTTTGGTCAGTATTTGTGGACGGCGTGTGGGTTTGGTTACGACTGCGATCAGGGAAATCGAGATCTGTAAAGGAAAAGGAAACGATCTCCTTGACGATAGAGAAGAGGGAAGGGTGAAGGCGAAGATGGTTTACGGTGTTCGCTCTATCCCTGCTACAATTAATTCCCCCTCTGACCTCCACAAACGGACTTCTTCATTATCTTTCCCCTTTGCAGACCCATTTGGGTTTACAATTGATTCAATTTCTCCAAAACACATGGCTATTACTGGTGATTTGCTGGAGGATGATGGCGGCAGCGGTGGTGGCATTGTCGAAGATGGAGATCTCATCCACGTCCTTGATGATGGAGTGGGTCTTGAGGATAGAGGGCTTGAGGCGGTTGAAGTAGAAGTTGTTGGGTTACTGGAGGTACTAGAGCCGGTATCTCCGTTGGGCGGCGATGATGGAGGCAGGACAGGAGCCGAAGCTGCCGTTATGGATGCGGGCTGTGGAGGCGGTGTGGTGGGAGAATTCAGCTAGGAGTTTAGAGGGGGTGATGGGGGTGGGCTTAAGCTTTTTAGACGGGGGGCTATGGGCGGTGGTGATGGTGGAGGTCGTAGGAGGCCATGGAGAAGAGGGAGGTGGAGGTGAAGCTTGAGTCAAGGGGATAAAGACCTGATTTAATTAATTGTGTGTTAAACCAAGTAGTTCTAGCTGATGATAAAGGGCAAGGAGGGTATTTATTCAAGAAAGGGAGGGCAGTTTGGGGATGAAAAATCTAAAAAGTAAGGTGTCAGAGAATCTTTAGACGGAGTTAGGGTTCCCGTCAATTTTGTAGGGCTCCGTGAAATGCGGGTACAAACCTGGGAGAGCGGAGTGTAATTTTCAAAAGATAGGGGAGTCCGTGTGTAATTTAGGGTAAACTTCAGGAATGCCGTGAGTAATTAACCCTTTTTGTTTTTTTCTTTATGGGACCATTTCATTTGAGGACTTCACTAATCTACAAGCACCTAAATAGAAATATTTATCGGAAGGATGGGCCAAGAAAGGATACAACACAGCAACTGGAAATAAAGTTGGGCTGGGCCTGATATTTGCCGCCACCCTAAAACAATATTGGGCTTCGCAAAGTCAACCTCTGTTGTTAAGACGCGACTAAATCGGCCAAGGCTAATTACCAAATGATACCTAACCTGTAGTCGTTTTACCGTCGTGGTCCCTAACCTTTAAGAAAAAGAAACTTATGTTAAAAATCTTAGCGGGTGGTGCTTGATTGGGGATCATCTCGTCCCCGGGGTAGCATTTCAAAGAGCCCTTTTTCACGCGCATAAAAAAAAGTGGTAACTATAAATATACTTTATTTGAAAATGAAGCGAATAACTCCACCTCGTTTCACATCAAGGACCTGACTAATATTTTGAGTGCATATATCGATATTTTGTATAACTTTTTTTTTTTTTTTTGAATAGAGAGAATTTAATGTCAGCTATATATTGAACTTAAAACACATAGCCGACCCTGAAAGGTGTTTCAGTTGCAGATGCTTGCAACATACACGAGTAAAGCAAACGAACTTAATGCTAAATACTAAGTTGGGGATATAGATATAATTTTTTTGTTTGTTCCATTACTAGGATGAAAGAAGGTAAATTTGACCAGGTGGAACTATTTGTTACTTCGAAGCCAATCGAGAATGCCCTTCTCCGATTCAGTGAGCTGCTTGTTCTTGTCCTTCAAGGAACCTTCCACAAATTCGAAGTAATCCTTGTAATTGCGCTTGTAGTAACTGTCCAATCTCTGTTGTTCGATTTATTCGGATACCAAAAGAAAAAAAAGAATTCAGATAAATTAAACAGTGAGAACTACATATAAAGCTATGTTGAAAACAAATTCATTTTAATTACTGAGCGATCATTAATTATTACTCCAATATATAGGAGTTACTGGCTATCATTCTATCGGGTCGCAGCCTAAAGTTTTTTTAATAAGAAAAACTATCTTTAATTTGGTGCATTCAGGTAGCTTTGTGACGGTCACAGATTCGGTTTTCTTATTCGGAAAACAAATCAGTACCAATAGTGTGCGTACATGAAAGTTTACCATCTAGGGTTGGGGCTGCATTTGTGTTTGACAGAAGATTTTGTTATCCCATTCATACACAGAGTACAATGCTCGGTAATCCAGTAAAGCTTAAATGTTTTACCTCCTTATCATTTTTGGCCTTGTTTTCCTCCGATTTCTTCCGATATTCTGATAAATAATCTCTCAACAGTTAATACTTCCAACCCATCAAGAACACTTGTACTTTAACTATGAATTCAATGTAAAAAGAAGAAAAGTAGGATGAAGTAGGAGAGGCATTTACTTTCAAGAAGCTGGGTCTGAGAGTCATTAACTTGTGAAGCTACAACCACAGTTGACAGGAGGAGGCCTCTTCTGCCAATTTCAGTCACTCGTGAGGTCCTGGCTCTTCTTCCTTCACTCTTGTCAGGTGCAGGCATGTTAGATTCAGTACATCTGCTCATAGTCGCTGGTTTTAGCGCCATTGCAGCCCGTTTACCTCATGCTACACCCCACCATTTCCTTTGTCATTGCAAACATAACATCTCTCCCTCCCTCTCTCTCAGCCACAAGTTTTTTCCTAATGATCACGATGACCTTTCTGAGGTCATCAAATGTTATGCTGGGTACCCCAACATCTATTACCATTTACCACCACAGTAATTTTTATTTTTTATTTTTTTATAAAGACTTACCAACATTAACGCGAGAAGCTAGATATAGAGTGAGAACTCTTATAGTAACGTGAGAGAAGTTGTTACTATTAACTACCTTTTATCAGAAGTAAGAAAGTCGCCATTGTCTTTTTGTTACAATGCAATATACCGCGACAATAACATGGTTGTCCCTAGGATTGTTCTCAAGTTACTTGACAGTCATTAGTGGGAAGAATTCTGAAAGGTCAAATATTTACGGCATGTATGTATACAATCACCTCTCTCATTGTGAACATGTGTACAGTCTTTGGACACAAGAGGAAATTTGGCCATTTTAATGGTCTATTTTATGTTAGATTAGATGCAACTAGATATTCGCACCCTTGGCCCTTTCATACGCGCAATAAAAGGTTGAAAAGAAGAGTTTGAGTCATAGACGACAAAAATAGAGTTCAAAAGGCTAAATTTGGTTTTATGAGGAAAATACATTCTCAATTTTCCCTCAAGTGTGTATCTTTAATTTTTCCCATCGATTGAGGTGTTTTGTAACAACTGCGTATTTGCTCAAGTTTGTTGTTTGTATATGTCTGCATAACGAATATCCTTCGGAACAAAGCAGTAATTTCCCGCATCTACGTACTTGTGATAAAACTGCTTAGAGTTTTAAATCTTTGGATTGATGTCATTGGGTACAAGGAAATTTGAAGAAGATGTTATACAACCAGCTCATGTATACAACTTCTGTAGGCATTTCTTACTACCATTTAATTTTTTCGGGGCGCTCTTTTACTTGAGATTGCGTGATTTAAAGTTGAGCCGATCAACAACCCTCATTAATATCCCCACAGCCACCGTATGGAAGCAACTAAACAATAAAGACGGGAAGACGTGTATTAGACGACCACTAAATAATTTTTCTCGGGCAAGTATCAAATTATACATACCAATTTATACAACCCATCCCAACTCCATACTCAAGATAACAACACTGGTCTGTAATGATAACAGCCTCTAAAATGGACAATGTACTGTTGTCTTCGTTCTTTTAGGCTTACCCGTTCGCATGTCGCCTTTAGGTTATAATGATTTTCAAGGGCTCTACAATGGACAGTACTTATACTCACTACACAAGCCGCTTGTGCTTATACCAGGCAATAGCGATCGCATATAGCACAAGGCAGCCACTGGTGCCACCACCAACAGTCCAAAGCCAGTTATGCATCCCAGTGTCCTGGTCGTTGAATGCATCAATCTTGATATTCATGCCAAAAATGCCGGCGATAACCACAAATACTGTTACTACTATAGTTGCCGTACTTATCATGACCCCCATTTGCAGGAGCTGGTTCTGTTTGTCATCCAGCAAGATGTTGACATAATCTTCTGTGTCATCCACGTACTCCCGCAGCTGCAGGGAACACCACAGAGAGAGATGTTGGTTTCTACGTATACTTTGTGTATATTTGTGCAGAAAAATAATATCGAAAATATAATAACATGCATATGTTAAGGTTCCAAAAACAGCAGTAACGTAAGGAAAGAAATAATAGTTTATTTAACAACTCACAAGAAGATTGCAGAACAGCAAAGGAAAAAGGTCGAGGCGTGAATTTGATTCACTGTCCTTAAGACTTATTCGTCCCGCAATGGTGCTGACGGTTCTTGACGACAGTCTCCCAGGATACAACGACAATACGTCTGAAATAGGAGCACTCCAAATTGCAGACCCGGCGAACCAAAACAAAGCACATAACTCTTTCGGACACAGGAACGAGACAGAAGAAAAATTGCAGAAGATAATTTCGGGATTTGTTAATTTTTGTAAAACTGACTCGTATTTATACACAGTATCCACTGGGGGTGGAAAGGTCACAACTTTTCGGAAAATAAAATAAATAAATAAATAAACTTTATTTATTTAAATATTTTTGTCCCAAAAAGAATAAAGCCTAATGGGCCCAAGCCCAAGCCACGGACCGGGACGGGGCGGCGCGTGGTGGACCTTGGGTCAACCTAGGTCCTCCCTCCTTACAAAACATGGGTACCCCCAAGGGGCCCATCCCTTAGCTCAAGGCTAAGCCTTATAAGGAGACAACATTTGCTTTAATTCTTCTATGTGGGATTCTCTCTTCCCTTCAAGTTGATCCACCAACTTTAACTTCAATTTTCTCATTCACCTTCCATTTGTTTTAGACATGTGAATATACCATGATCATCTATTCCAATAGATGAAAATGAATCAATTTGGCCCTAACCAAAATATGGTTTAGAACCCATTTGAAAATTGATTCAAAATTGCTTCTCATAATGGGTTTAAAACCCAATTCCAACAAGAGAGAGAGTCATTAATTTCCATGACTAGCGTACTGCAACAGTACAGGTCACACATCAAGCCACTAAGAGAGAAGGACCAAGAAAAAGCAAAGAGGATTTCAACAACCAGAGTTCACGTTTTGTGCAAAGAGGTTCATGTTCCAGGCGATATTAGAGAAATATGTTGATGATACCAGGCAAACGAGGGATGCAAATCGTCAAGAGTGAGTTGTGTTAGCTTTAAAGATCAAGTACCCAAGAATCAACTGAAGAAGGAAGTTAATTTGCATACGGTTGATAGCTTATTCAGAGTGCCATCAATCTGAACGAAGTACGCTTCAAGCAGCATTTCAAGCTCCTGCACATCAAGGCGATTGCTTATAGCAGTTTTTGTGGTACTAGTATTGATCCCCTCATTGTCCCTGCAAAGTACAGTAGAAGCACCGAGTAAGTAATTCTGCTTGTTTTCAGCACCCATCACGTTCCAGCATGATCTCGGTGACGTAGTAAGAGAGCAGAAGTTCTTCTTTAAAGTTGCAAAGAAAAAGGGGCAAAAGAAAAAAGCAAAACAGGAAAGGCATCTTATTATCGAAGCAATAATCAGGAGATTGCATGCCTGTCTTCAATGTCTGGCCTAATAATTTTATCATCCCTAACATCCTGCTGATCAAAAGAATTGGCAGACGAGTTCTCAAGGTTTTGCTGCAGCAGCTTGGCCGTGAGATACATTTCAGCCATATCTTCTTCATCATCTAGCAGATGCTCAATTTCATCCCTTACCTTTAAATAAAAGTGTGCATAGATGATCAGAATGACAAATAGGATATATAACGTTCTAAAGAGATGCCTAGGAAACATAGTTGACTGCCCAGTAAGATGGCAAACATCGTAACAAAAAACATATGACTGTGAAAAGCACAGCAGTTCCGAATTCCATCTTATTTTCTTTTTGGTACTGCGAGTTCCAATGTTTTGCATCGTCGACCCAAGAAACTTACATTCCAAACAAACAAACACATGCTTGAGAGTAACACTGACAGAGACCAAAAGACAAACAAACAAAGAAAGAAGAGCGCATAGTTAATTATTCCTGGCTTTCTGTAAGTTGGTTTAATCAGTCATTTGAGTACTCAATAAATCTTCTTATCATGATGTATTTGTCTTTTGGAACAAAAGAGCCCAAAGGGCAACGGGAGGCCCTCAACTTTATCATTACAAAGGAAAGATAAGCTTACAGATCGATGCTGACCTTTTGAACACGTCCGCTGATTGCGACCAAGCGACTTTTGATTTGGCGGACACGTTCCAAATTGAGAGTACTAATCTTCAAAGTAAGCTTATCCAGCAATGGATAAGCTTCTTGCTCCAATGTGCTTGCCTAGATCAGAATACATAAACGAGAAAGAACTTAAAAGAACAAAGTAACAACATTATTTCTCCTAATTTCTTGAGCAAAAAATGTGTGCAACCAATTTAGAAGAGGTAAATTACTTTACCTCATTGTCCAACCAAGTGCAAGCAGCCTCAAGGCATGCCTCCAAGGCAATGAACTCGAATGGAAGAAACTTCAGCTCATTTCTGTTTCCAAGAGTATGTTCTCCACCTCCCTTACTCTCCTCAGCCTTCTCCCGGAAGCTTCTAAAACTGCGAGAACAAACTGCGCTTGGATGTTGCTCTTCCAAATCATACAAGTTAACGCTGTCCGTACCACCCGCATTGATGACCCTGCCCTCTTTTACACTCTGTAGCACATCACACATAATAATCAGACGAGTTATCAGTGTGAAAATTATGTAGCAGTAAATGACATTCTCCAAGTGGTTCAGTAGTGAATACGCTCCAGATTTTATAGGAAAACACAAAAAAATTCTGCGGGAGATAAATTATAGAAATGTGACATAAACGATGAACAATTTAAAGCAAAGGGGGACCTGAGATTCGGTAATATGATGGTGGTGCAAGATACGTCGCTGAAGGTCCTCGACGAAAGGTGAGACAGCAGGGTCCCTAGAATTGAGTAGAAGGATATTCTCGCCGGTGATAATGGCCTTGATGTGCTCAAGATTGATGACAATAGCCCGTTCTCGGCCCAGGACGGTGGAGGGGTACGATAGCAGCGGGTCCAGGATGCGGAGATCGCGTGCCGGTAGGCCTGTCCTGCGCATGATGGCATGCTTCCCGGCGTCGAACACCTGAGCCTGGCCGGTGCAGTCTAAGTTCAACCATGGTTTGACACCAGTGGTCTTCTTACGAAACCCGCCTGCGGGGGTTCGGACACGATCGCCTTCGACTTCTGGTGAAGTGAGCTCCATCCAACTTTGGGATTATGAGGACTGCTCATGCTGGTCACACACTGCTGTGTGATACCATCTTGATATGGGGGCCAGATGTACATAGTGAGGTGGTGATTTATGAGAAGGTAGGAGTTGGGGTAGTTCAACATGGGGAAGTTAGCATCGATAAGCACTGGTGTAAAAGTCTTGTAGGGAGGTAGTTGTTTGCGTCTAGTGGGGAAGGTTGCATATGTAGTTGTTCTACTCTGTTCCTTTTTCTGCCAAGTTTGGTTCCCTCTTCTTTCTGGCAAATTAATAGGAAGACATGGATGTCCAGATAAAGCTGAAGAGCTGGTATATGAAGACATGTGCGACGGACCGGATGGGGGTTTGCGGGCTTCCAATCTCTGATCTCTGGCTGCTGCGGCTACCGGTAAACACTACTCACTCCGGCTTTCTGAATCCTGGTCTGTACTACGCATTCTTCTCATGCTACATGTTGAAACGATTACAACATTCATCGTGCTACCACGTAACACGTAATGGGTTCGAAAACATACCGTACGAAGTCTCCGAAAAATTCCGACGTAGGATCCTTGTTGTTACGAGCCTCCAACACGCTTGATCTTTTTCGCAGGTACGAAAACGGCTACTAGAGTCGAGTTCTTCGTCCACGAACCAAATCCTAGAGCTTGGTGATTGCTCTAGAGAGAGTGCTATAGAGAGAGGGATTATTGCTATGACTTTTTTTTTTTATTGGGATATCTCTAGCCTTTATATAGAGATACAATTAGAGACTGGCTTTACCTCCAACTCTTAGGAGATAAAGATGTATTTACCTCAAACACTTAGGAGATAAATATCCTCTAATTAACTGTAATTATCCAGACTAACAAATACACATTATCTGTTAGTGGGCGGATAATGGGTCCATTGACCCAATTTATTAACAGCTCCCACTCGCCCACACACAGGGCAAATAAATCGTAGTCCCTCTTTATCTCTCGTCCACTCATCTCCTCATACAGGAAATGGAACGTGCGACCTACGAGAAAGGATGTCCAGTTGAGGAGTATTGTATTAAGTTATCACCAAACTAACACAATACATCACTCCAATAAATCTCGTATGTACCCCAGATAGTTCAACTACACCAGATTAAACACTCTCAAATCCCTCATAATGAGCAGTGTTAAACCTCTCATATGTTATGTATTCATGACTCATATCGAAACGAAAATCGACAAAGTCGCCCGGGCTATGAATCACACAACATGATGTAATATTGAACTTTCTTCCCAAAGCCCTCATGTCATTCCAATTAGACCCAACCGCTTTCCTAGACATGCCCCGCGAGACCGCATCATCCATGATCCAAGGGTACATGCTAAAGTAGCGACATTGAGTATCCTCTTCATGACATAGTCTAAGGTGAAAAGGGTACCATATATGATCAAAAATTTTGATCCAAGTGGCTCACACAGTGACGAAGCAGGGATTCATTCGTCACTCCCACTGTCGGTCTGCATTTAGCACATGCAGTATGATTTGCATGCTATGGCGTAACCCTCAAGGGCGTGTCACATAAATGTATAATAAATACGCCATACGAATCTAAGTCTAGTCGCTGTACAAGCGCCTAACCTGAGTTTTTCAGCCCAGTCACTCTCATAGTGCCTGCCTGAAATCTCACATTCGGCTGTAAACAGGCTACATAGAGTTGTGGAGATACTCTATGATCGACCTACATTTATTAGGTCTCATCTTAGCTCCAACTAAGGCGACATGTTTGCTTTATAAGCTGTATCATCTTATTCGCCCACTTGGCGCTTAAGACAATTATGTCTCATCTTGCTCGCTATCTTAGCGCCAAGGTGAATTACCCGTGTGAGTGGGTCAATTCGAGCCTGGTGACACTCTCAACAAGGATGTATATGTAATCACAAAGATTATTCATTCATTCCATAATAAACTCAAATCAAGGAACGAAAATTTAATATAATAAATGTCAAGCACATAAGATGCCATAAACATGTCAAAACCTACGGAGTCCCATACTCCTAATGTGAGAAAGGAAAACATCTCTAGCAATGGGCTTGGTCAAAGGATCAGCCACCATTCTGCCAGTAGGTATATGTTTCATGGACACCTCTCCTTGCGCAACTAAAGTTCTAATGAAGTGATAACGAAGGCCTATGTGTTTGATATTTGGGGTCCGTTACAAAATCTAGGGTAGCTGTATTGACACAGTGAACAATGACAGACTCATCTGCATGAGCTGTAACCCCTAGAGCCTGTAAGAATGACCTCAACCAAACAGTTTCCTGGACTGCTGCTGAACAAGCAACATACTCCGACTCTATCGTGGATAGGGCGATGCAAGACTTTTTCTTGCTGTGCCAAGAGATAGCTCCACCCGAAGTGGATATGCGCTCATCTCTATCAGCGCCCCAATCAGCATCGCTGTATACTCTCAGTCTCAAGTCTCCACCATGATAACACAGGACGAGATCAGCGGTTCCACGCAAGTATCGAAGGATCCTCTTCACCGCATTCCAATGAGCGGGTCCAGGATTACTCTGATAACGACTCACCATTCCAACGGCATAGCAGATGTCTGGACGCGTACACAGCATAGCGTACATCAGACTTCCTACTGCAGCCGCGTAAGGCACTTTGGACATCCGATTCATTTCCTCATCATTCTTTGGGCATTGGTCTGTGGTCAAAGTACACGCCTTGTCCATTGGAGTGTCTATGGGTTTTGAGTTATGCATACGAAATCGTTCAATGACTTTCTTGATGTATGTCTCTTGAGACAAACCGAGAAGTCTCTTTGGACGATCACGTATGATTTTAACCCCGAGCACATAATTAGCTTCTCCCATGTCCTTCATCTCAAAAGTTGAGGACAACCACTGCTTAGTGGCGACAATGGAACTCATGTCATTTCCAGCTAAAAGAATGTCATCCACATACAAAGAAAGGATTAGAATATTTTTCTTGGATCGTTTTACGTAAACGCAATGGTCTTGTTCAATCATTTCAAAACCTATAGAGGTAATGGCATGATGAAACCTAAAGTACCACTGCCTAGACGATTGTTTGAGACCATATATAGAACGTTTGAGACGGCAAACTTTGCGCTCATGTCCTTTGACTTCAAAACCCTCGGGTTGAGCCATATAAATCTCTTCGTCTAGTTCTCCATTGAGAAACGCAGTCTTAACATCCATATGAAAAAGTTCTAAATCCTGCTGGGCGACAATAGCTAGGATCAGACGAATTGAAGCAAATCTCACCACTGGGGAGAAAGTATCTTCATAGTCCACACCCCGCAGTTGGGTATAGCCTTTCGCCACAAGACGTGCCTTATACTTGTCGATTAACCCATCTACCTTGCGTTTGACTTTAAAAACCCACTTGTTTCCAATAGTCTTGCGCCCTGGCGGAAGGTCAATCAACTCCCAGACTCGATTCTTTTCCATTGAGCTTAACTCATCCTTCATTGCAGCCATCCACTCATTTCTAGCAGATGAAGATAAGGCTTCTTCCACAGAAGTAGGCTCGTCCTCATCATTTGGAGTGCACATAAGAATTTCACCGTCAATCTCAAAACGACGACGTGGAACTCTTCCTCGTGCACCTCTGCGCAGTTGAGAATCTTGTTGACCTGATGGTCCTTGTGGTGTGCTCCCACTGTCTGGGATACTCCCACTAGGTTGAAGGTCACTTACACTATCTTCAGCGACAACCGGATGAGGAACTAATTCCCCACCTTCGCTTGAAGATGGTAAAGTGGGTTCAACCTCCTCTAACTCATAGAGGTCAAGATTCTTACTCGCATCTCCAATGCTAGGAAAATCACTCTCTATGAAATCGACATCACGAGACTCTATTTCAGTCCTTCCACCATTTGGATGTTCACCATACATTACATAACCTTTAGAGTTTTCAGAATACCTTAGAAAGATACTCTTCTTTGCTCTAGGCCCTAGTTTCCCATACTTATGAGAAGTACTGTGAACATAACCTGCTGAGCCCCATGGGCGCAAGTTATCCAAATTTGGCTTTTGGTCATTCCAAAGCTCATAAGGGGTGGATTTGACTGACTGTGAAGGCACACGATTAAGTATATAGGCTGCAGTCAAAAGGGCATCCCCTCAAAAAGATATAGGAAGGTTTGCTTGCGCCATCATAGACCTAACCATGTCTAACAATGTTCTATTCCTTCTTTCCGCAACACCATTTTGTTGTGGAGTATTAGGAATAGTAAGTTGCCTGCGTATCCCCTTTTCCTCACAAAACTTCTTGAAGTGATCTGACAAATATTCGCGTCCTCGGTCAGTGCGAAGAGTTTTTAAATTCTTCTCTTTCTGATTCTCAACCTCAGCTACAAAGCGTTTGAAACAGTCCAAAGCTTCGTAGCGGTGAGATATCAGATACACATAACCATATCGCGTATAATCGTCTATCAGTGTAAGGAAATAAGAGGCGCCATGGCGTGCCTTTACACTCATAGGTCCGCATATATCAGAGTGAACTAGCTCAAGTGGTTGAGTTGCTCTCACAGCCTTTCCAAAAGGCTTCCTGCATGCTTTACCGGCCAAACAAGCCTCACAAGTTTGTAGATTGACTTTTGCGAGTGGGCCTAAAAGGCCTTCTCTAGCCAAACGAGTCATTCTATCTTGGCCTATGTGGCCCAGTCTTGCATGCCAGGTGGTAGAATCATTCACAATATTATCATTCACCACATAAGAATAAGAAGACTGAGAATCAATTAAATCCAATTGAAAAAGACTATCCATGCGAAAACCATGTCCGAACAAAACATCATCCAAAAAAATGTCCAACTTATTACCCCTAAAAATAAAGGAAAAACCACTGTCTAATAAAGCAGTAACTGAAAGTAGATTAAGCCGAACTGTGGGTGCATATCGCACATCCTCTAGAATCAATGTGCGCCCAGTGCGCAACTTGAGCTGGTAAGAACCAACCCCTAGCACCTCTTCGGAACTATTGTTTCCCATGAAGATATGTTTGCTACCCGCTGGAATCCGGTGATAATCTACGAACCCCTCTCGATCACGTGCTACATGTTTTGTTGCACCTGTATCCACAAACCACACAGGTTGGGAATGAGCAACCATCACATGTGAGGAAACATATAACTGAGAGAGAGATTCTGAAAGTACCTTCTTCGGCTCAGTGCAATCACGAGCGAAGTGTCCTTTCTGTTGACAGTTGAAGCATTTAACTTTAGACAGATCCTTTTTCCCACCACGTTTTCCTCTCTTGCGTTTCTTCATTTTTCCTTCCTTTGGCGCAGAAGTGCTAGCCTCGCCTTTCTTACCTTTCTTACTTTGTCTTTCGCGCTTGCCATTTGCATTGCGCGATCCCCCTTGGGCGACATAAGCAAGGGTCTTGTCAGTATCTCGAGTCTCGTCCTCAAGGATGACATGCTGTGAAACATCAGAAAAGTTCTTGATGTTTTCACTGTGGGTCAATATCTGTTTCATATTGGCCCACGAGGCAGGAAGGGACCTTATGACAGCTCTGACTTGCTGCTCATCTGTGAGCGCATGGCCAGCATCCCTTAGCTTACCAATCATATTGGACATCATCCTTAGATGTTCACTCATGGTATGTTTAGGGTCTTTTGTGTACTCCTCAAACTTAATCACAAGGCTACGAAGCCGCGTAGTTGAGGTTCCACCAAAAGAAAACTTGAGCTGATCCCATAAAGCTTTGCAAGTTGGAAGTTCATCATACTGCCCAATTAGATCATTTTGCAAGCTGCTCAACAAGGTGTAGCGCGCACTACGATCTTTCTGATTCCATTTCTGGTAGGCAGTGTGGTCTCTTAGGGGTTGCGCCTCAGTTGGCGCGACCATCTCCTTGGTCAAGTGCTCCTCGAGCTCTTGTTCGTTCAGCATGAATTTCATCTTTTTGTGCCAAACGTCATAATTATCTCCGTTAAGTTTTTCACCCTTAACGAGATCAGCTATGACATTCTTGGTGGCCATTATATTCACTACATTAGATTGCGCAAGGAAAAGACATTAATTATACATCCTTTTATTTATTTCAAAAAATTCAAATGAAAAACATAATCCTTCCTCACATCATGAAATCGAAAATCTGCTAAGCTCGTAATCATCTCCCATGTATGTGAGTTGGGAAAAATATTTTTCAAGTAATTTTTCGCAATAAATTTCATCATCATATAAGCCACAATATAATAAATCATCCACATGATAATTTAGAACAATATAAAATTGCACCATGCAATTAAATTTGCAAGGACTCCATTGAGCCCTATTGGCATTCTAATAACTTATGCTAAGAAAATTCTGGTTTGAATAATGTGCGTGCGAAATTACATCCCCGTACAAGGCTTTCTCGAAATATACAGGGAAATAGCAGAATACAACATCTTTGAGAATCCTACTACAAACTACTCCAATAAAACAAATGGAGATGCCGCACAGCACATTATTCTCAAAAGAATTTTCTTAAAGCAAGAGTAAACACATAAAACATAAGTTTCTTTAGAATGCCAATCTAATATCCATCCATTTAACCTAAAACTAGCATGCTCAAATAAGAAGTTAAAGGGTAATAAAATGGATGAATATGCCACATTCTCCTCCCAAGGAAAACGGGCGTGAAGGCCTTGAAATTAGGTTTAAAAAGAAAAGTGGGCTTACCAAAAGCCTAACAAATATACTTCAAAAGTATATTTAAACCATAACACAAATCAAGGCAAGCATGTAACAAATTAGACATAATTTATCTATGTCATATAACTCTCCAAAAATATTTATTGCTACTCACGAAGTGCAAAAAATAATATTTACGCATTATTCGTATTTTTGGGAACCACAAAAGTACCACAAAAATACTCACAAATGACCAAAAACTGAGAGATAAATCCTAAAAAATTGGCAAACAGTAAATTTATCCTTAATATGCCCTCTGAAATTAAATAAAAATTCTGTGTGTATAAAACAAAATTTTAAAGTTAATTTTGCATAGAAAAAGTCGTTTAAAAATTAAACAGAACACACACAGAGGGTATAAAGGTAATTCAACACCATTGCAAATTTTCAGAAGGCATGACAAGGCTCCACTCGCCGGCGGTGACGATCACCGGCCAAAAACCAGCCTGCACGCGCCTCCGTGCGCGTGGGACAGCGCAGAAGATTCTTGGAGCAGGCGCGTGGGAGCACGCGCGCGTGGAGCGCGTGGGCTCGTCGACGACGCCTTGCTGGCGCGTGAGAGCGCGTGGGCGCGTTGCACGTCTGGGCTCAGCCACGGCTGTCGCGTGGATGAGCGTGACGGCTCCTTTCGGCTCGGTTTTGCGCGTGTGGCGCGTGTACGGCTCGGCTTGAGCGCGTGGCCCGTGTGGGTTTACTGTTCATCATCTTCATAGGAAAACCCTAATTTTTCCAGCGCCGCCATGTCGCGAAGCCAACTTCGGGATGCCATATCTCTCTCGTTTTTAAGCCAAATAATGCGTACGATATATCGTTGGAAAGCTTATACAACATAGATTAATTATGTACCAACCGATCATGATAAAAACAGAATATCATGCTCCGAATTTGAGTCCCAAAACTCGAAAAAACCACAGTTTTCTTGAAAAATAAAATCGTGATTTCTCACAAATCATGCATCCAAAAATCACGAAATTTTATGGAGTTCATCCTCAACCATAGGAGAACAAAACCATCTAATTATTTTTCAGAAAAACATGCTCAAAAAATTTCGAATTTTAATAATGGGTCTCATTCATGTATCCGGAAAAAATCGTAACATGCACATAATTTAATCTAGCATGTTAAAGGCGAATCAACAAGTAATCATGCTCTGATACCAATGTTGAAACGATTACAACATTCATCGTGCTACCACGTAACACGTAATGGGTTCGAAAACATACCGTACGAAGTCTCCGAAAAATTCCGACGTAGGATCCTTGTTGTTACGAGCCTCCAACACGCTTGATCTTTTTCGCAGGTACGAAAACGGCTACTAGAGTCGAGTTCTTCGTCCACGAACCAAATCCTAGAGCTTGGTGATTGCTCTAGAGAGAGTGCTATAGAGAGAGGGATTATTGCTATGACTTTTTTTTTTTATTGGGATATCTCTAGCCTTTATATAGAGATACAATTAGAGACTGGCTTTACCTCCAACTCTTAGGAGATAAAGATGTATTTACCTCAAACACTTAGGAGATAAATATCCTCTAATTAACTGTAATTATCCAGACTAACAAATACACATTATCTGTTAGTGGGCGGATAATGGGTCCATTGACCCAATTTATTAACACTACACAAAGCATCGCTCGAACCAGCTGAACAAGTCTGAATAGTTCGAAGTTTTTAGGCCTTGTAAAAGTTTTTACCTTTGACAACACTTTGTTTATTTTTCAAAAAAATAAATAAATTAAAGAATAGTTAATTTTTTTTTTTTACAAAAACAAGTAGGTGTTTGATAACCCAATTTTTTATTTTGAGTTTTTTTTTTTTAGTGTTTGATTACCAATTTTATATTTTAAGTTTTTTTTTTATGATGGTTTGCAGTGGCGGTGGCCGCCGGTGTTGGGAGGGTGTGGTTAAAAAAAAAAAACCAAAACTGAAAAATGAAACTCATTTTTTGAGTTTTCAAAAATAACTTTGATTTAAAAACTGATTTTTTAAATTGAATTTTTTTTTTTTATCAAACGCAATTATTTTTTTTCAGTTTTTAAAACTGAAAAAAAAGCCCTGGGGCCTAATCATATGATAGTTCACCAAAGACGGTCATTATTGTCATTCTGATGGCCAAGTGAATCAATACCTGCGTTCACTTTATGGCTCATAGAGATTAACGAGTATTTAAGTAGGCTGCTGACAACTTGTAAGCATATTAAATGCCTATTAAGCACTTAAGTGAGCATTTGCCCTGTTTATGATTAGTTCCGTTCGAGTGTTCTGAGTTGGCATGACCTTCGCACGGATATGCCCCCCCTCCCCCCCCCGTAAAATTCCTTCTGATTAGTAGGGTATGAAATCTTTTAGTTAGTTAGTTACAATTTCTGTTACGGTATGTTTATTCAAACTGCAATTTACGTTTATTATTTATAAACTTTGTTAACCTGTTTCAGGAATAGATCAGGCGATTGCTCGATGACTTTAGCCGGAGATCCATCCATAGCACCCGTGCTTGTGAGCGCATGCTCCGCAAGAAATATTCAGACCGAACCGAAGGCAGGTTTCCTCATCAGGATTCCGGGTAAGGTTGTCGAGTTGCTTTATAATGTAGTTATAAAGCTCTACTGCAAATGCTACCCTATTAAAACATGGCGCGGATCATACAATATTTACTCAATCTGGGCACTTCTTATCACTATGAACTTGCGATGTAAATCCCAAGGAACAACTGCAAAACTCCTCTCCTGTGCTTCCAGACATGCTGCGCTCCACTTATTCTTGTACAATCAAAGGGGGGATCGATTCCGTAAAAGATGAAATCAGTAAATGAAAATTCACTGATATTCAATCTTTCTGAGATTGCCTTCAACCACTCGGCCATCTCTCCTACATAATGATTATGACCCAAAAAATCGAGTGAATAGCGAATCATTCCTATTAGATTATTCGATAGGTACGACCAATCAATTCTAACTCTAAAAATAGAAAATTTTCATCAAAGTTAAAGAAAGATCTTTTGTTCTTTCTCCATAGCAGGCTCGCTCTTTACGACTTCTAACAAAAGGACTTTTTCTTCGATTTTTTTAATAAAGACGAGTATTTACTCCTTTCCTTATAATAATAATAATAATCATCATCATATATTTCACGTTCTAAATTCAACACAAAAATGAACAGCTCACAGGCTACAAAATACACGGTGTACGGTCACTCAAGCAGGCGCTTGTGCTTACACCAGGCGATAGCAATCACATATAGGAAGATGCTACCAGTGGCACCACCGCCGACGGTCCAAAGAAATTCTTGCATCCCAGCTTTTTCATCCTTGAACAGGTCAATTTCAATGTTCATACCAAAGATGCCGGCCACAACCACAAATGCACTAACCACCAAGGTTGCTGTGGTTAACATAACCCCCATTTGCAGAAGGTGGTTCTGTTTGTCGTCTAGCATGATATTGATGTAGTCTTCTGTGTCATCGACGTATTCCCGAAGCTTTTGACAACAAAACAAGACATGAGGTTAATTTGCAACAATTGAAATATCATGTGGTGTTGGGATTTGCAAGTCACATGACCGTGAGCATACAACATTATCCTCTGCAATATGCATCTTAGCTATAGAAACACCCCATATGACAGATATACTTCATGAGAACTCTGATGCCGTGTCAATGTACCCAAATGACAACACGTTCACTGATTTAACGCGCAGAGACAATAAAGAAACAGAAAAGTGCTGATAATGTTTCAAACATGCTTGCAGGCTTATAAATCAACCAGGGCCAACTATTGAATAGTAAAGTGTGTGTTATATGAGACGAGCCTTAGCATGGCACAATAATTGCTTGAGAGAACAAGATACGGCAGGGAAAATAAGAACTTCATATAAGAGGGAAACACGGTCTAACAGAGGCTCCTAACAAGTTATCGTACAAAGTCAGTGAACCAGCGTCCTTAAAAACGCATTAAGACACTTGATTGCATTTAGGGCTGTTTAGAATCAAGGCTTTGACCGTGTGAAATCAAAATCCTAGGCCCAATCCTCTGAAGTTGATTGGGTGGCTTATATCCGCAACCTTGCTAGACCTACCCAAGGATGCGAAGGTTATTTCTGGTAGCTTTGAAATGCTGCATAATCAAGCGGTTGAGTTACAACCCACAATTGAAATGGCTATATGTGCACAGTACATCGCGATCTTCAATCTCAATCTTCACTTGGTGGCTTTCAATATCAATCCCAGTATATACTTCACCCTCCATGCTCTGCAATAAAGTGGATGGCTATTCCAAGTAGGCGAGTACTAGAAAAGTCCTAAGCTTCGTGTACAAAGTGACAAATCGTTCCACACTAGAAATATGGGAGTGCCACCGGCCTTATGAGACCCAGTCAATTAACTCACTACGACTACTTGTATAAGCCCTTCTCTCAGGGGGGGCATTACAAATACTCAAACAGACACCAAGGTAGAGTTTGGCCCTGCAATACTGGAGGTATGCCAACAAGGACGCTGGCCCATGTGGACTATGAGGATCCACACTTCCTCTGCACTGGGGGGTTGAATATCCCATTTACACCTGGGTTAAATACTAGGGAATATCCGGTGCAGTGTAAGATAAAGGGTAAGTGAAACCACGTCCCACATCATGGAGGAGTTTCGGAGAGTTGTTATAAGACCCAGCAAGTGAACCCAATGGCACCTACTTGGCTAAGCCCTTATGAGGGAGGCATTATCCAATGGTGCGGTCTACTCAGGCAGGGACTATTAAGTTCATTGACAGATGGCCAAGGACCTCCCTGGTATACACCCGATTTGAACAGCAAATGTTAAACCACAAAATCGAGCCCCTTAGGGCCTAGAGAGAACAGTCATACACATTTAGGACCCAGCCCACCTACAGGGCAACACCTCTCTCTTTCTCTGCCCCCCCCCCCCCCCCCCCCAAACTCTACCTGCACCAGAAGTGATGTGCCATGGAAACTCCAAGAAAAAAATACACCTTCCAATTTTTTAGCTGCTTATTCGTCCACAAGCCCCTTGTTCTTTTTCTTTACTCATATATTGATGCTTTATCTTGTTTTATGATAGTTGACTCTCTTATACACAGTAAAAATTACCACCGTCTCCTCCTCACTTTCGTTTTAATGTGCTGTAACACCTGTGTTTCATTTTACTTGGAGAACCTAAGTTTAGTAGCTTACAGTGGATAGTTTATTCAAAGTACCATCAATCTGTACGAAGTATGCTTCCAAGAGCATTTCAAGTTCCTCCACGTCAAGCTGCTTGCTTATAGCACTATGTGTGGTACTAGTATGGGTCCCATGGGTGTCTCTACCAAGTGCATTAGCTGCCCCGAATAACTGCTCCTGACGGTTGTGACTGTGCTGGTCGTCACGTTCATAAATGGTAGAGACATTATTACCTTCCAATGAAAATTCCGCAGGAATCCTGGCATAAAACAGATATTCTTCCTTGCCGTGAGGTCAAACAAGAAGCAAATAAAAGATGCCAAAAAGAAACGAGCGGTAAGCAAGAGGATAATACGGCCTGTCATCCATATCTGACCGAAGACCTTCATCATTGACACCATCTTGCTCGTCTATAGTAGAGACAGACGACTCCTCCAGGTGTTGCTGCACCAGCTTGTCAGTCAGATACATTTCAGCCATATCTTCATCGTCATCTAGTAGATGCTCTAATTCATCCCTCACCTGCTAAGTGTGCCTAATCATCAGAAAATTTGTAAAAACAAAAGATCATGTTGAAAAGAGACAACCAAAAGAATACATGGTTCCATATTTTAACTTAATGACAATGGACAGGGTAAAATGTTCTGTGAAAAGTTATAAGTTGAAACGTTTCACACCCTCAAATAAAGGTAGACCTTCTTTCTCGTAATGGTGAACCTCCTGTAGACAGGCAGTCTTCTTTATATTAAGCAGGCAATAAAGAAGAACGTAAAAAGATACTGGTACTGTTCAAGAATTTATCCCTACATTTCCTTATCCACTGGAATAACGTGTCAGGTGTAGAACCCATGTACCGCTAAGCCTGTCATACCACAATATGACAACAGAATACCAAGCAGCGACCGATCTAGAAAGCTCCAGCACTAAGTGCGAGCATGAAAAATGCTCCCTCTTCTTCCATCTCAAGTTGAAAGAGACTTCGTTCCGTCCTAAATGCAAAAGGAGAAAAAAAAAAGGAGAAGAATGTCATAACCTTCCAAAGCCAGATGCGGGGATAAACGCCTTATCATTAACGTACCAAAAATCTAGAACCCCACAACACTTTGCATCATTGGTATGCCCCAAGGCAGCAAAGCAAAGTGCTACCGGATATGACAACCAGCATCCAAAGCGACCCAAGTCCCCAACTCCTACGACAAGTGCTAAGCTTCCCGGCAAAAAGATACAGCACAACCCCCACTTTTAACATATGAGCCCCGTTCAATGCCGAACCAATCCCATTCAATGCCCGACACTCCACTTCTCAAGGCAGATCAGCAACTAAAGGAACCACAAACGCCAATATGCTATGGAATAGCACTACTCGCTGAACTGCTCCGGCAAGCCATTAAATATCCACGAAAAGCGGTCATTTAAAGAAACAAAAAGGAACCACGAATGACTGGCATGAGGAAGAGTTCCCACGTAGAAACCCTAGGCCATCCCAAGTAGAGCCGAGATCAACAACCACCCACCTTCTCTCTTCTTGAAGTTATAAGAACAACCGGGCTAAGAATATAAACGGGAGAAAAAGGAGAAACAGCAGATACTGAGAGCTTTCCCATTTTGATTGTTTTCTTGCTTCCTTGGCCTTATTTGGTTTTAAAAGCCAAATTTTATCCAAAGCTACAGCACTTCCATCAAATAGCAATAAACAAATTACAACCTGAAATTCTGCCTTAGCTGACCCATTCTCTTACCAAAACATCAGTCCTAATCTAGTTACCTCAAAACTTTACTCCACAAATATCTCGGGCTTAAGGCTCAACACTAAATCCATCAAAGCACTGGCAAACCTATCCAAAGACCTTGTCATGGCTACGATGGTTGCTCTCTACTCCAAGCATCATTTACACCTCCTAATAAAGTAATATCTACGGTCCCCAACCAATCGCTAAATTACCTCCCTATCTTTGAGTTTTGGCTGGAGTTACATCAACTAATGGCTGGAAGCAGCTTTCACCACCCAGATTAATACTTGGAAATAGAGTAAATTATCATGAATCGAAACCACTAAAGTGGATTGCTACTACAGGGTTTAAAAACTGAGTTCAAAGAAACATAAAATGTTTGACCATTTAAATTGAATTAAAAGCTAGACTGCAATGAAAAACAACCATGCAACCAACACAGAAACACAAGTACATCCACTCAACCTTTTGAACACGTCCTGTTATTGCAACCAAGCGGCTTTTAATTTGACGGACACGTTCCAGATTGAGAGTACTAATCTTCGATGTCAGCTTGTCCAATGCTGGATGAGCTTCTTGCTCCAATGTCCTTGCCTAGATGAAATAGATACACAGAAAGTAAGTAAGAAATAACAAAGAGAGAGCAAAACGAAATCCTTGTTCTACTTGTTGCTAAGCAAGCCATTGATACTACTTATATATATGAACACGTGCACACACATACACAGAGACACACAAGTATATCCCTGCATAGATAGCTTACTTCATTGTCCAAACAACTACAAGCAGCCTCAAGACAAGCCTCCAGCGCAATGAACTCAAACGGAAGAAGCTTTAGCCCATCCTGGTTATCGAGATCTTGCTTTTCATCTGCCTTGCCCTCTTCGCCATTTTCCGGGAAGCTTCCAGAAAAGTTTGGGGGGCTACCGTTCCTTGATTGTGGCGCTTCCAAATCATACAAGTTCGTCCAGTCCACATTATCAGGAGTCATCCCACCCTCCTACACCACACCACATCACAATCAGCAGATGAAAACATAAATGCATCACCCATTAATCAAATAAACAGTACAACTGTACAAGAACATTCAAAATAATTGCTAATCAAATTCTTAGTTCCTAATTTCTTAGATCATAATTTCTGTCCCTTGACTTTGTGCCAAATAGGGAATTTTTTTAATAAATTTCAAACATGGGAATTAAAGATTGGAGTAAGAATTCTTTAATTAAGTCCTACTAACAATTAGCAAAGAAGATTGTAAATTCTGTTCTTGGAATGCGCAAAAGTGAAGGTTCACAAAAATTAAAAAACGGACGAAGCGCAAGAGTGTTATGAATGAAGACCCGCGATAAGAGTATATGAATGATGACCTGGGACTTGGTAGCGTGATGATGGCGCAGGATACGACGCTGAAGCTCCTCGACGAAAGGCGTGACGGAAGGGTCTCTACTATTGAGTAACAGCACCTCCTGGGCCGTGATGATGGCCTTGATGTGCTCAAGATTGATGACGATGGCCCGCTCCCGGCCCAAGACGGTAGAGGGGTACGAGAGGAGCGGGTCGAGGATCCGGAGGTCGCGAGCGGGGAGGCCGGTGCGGCGCATGATGGCGTGCTTGCCCGCCTCGACGACCTGGGCGTGGCCAGTGGAGTCCAGAAGGAGCCAGGGCCTGACCCCGGCGGCCTTCTTGCGGAGCCCGCCGCCAACGCCGGCGGTCCGGACGGGGTCTCCGTCGTCCTCCGCGGCGGCGGCTAATTTGGGAAGCGGAGGCCGCATGTTGGTGGTGGGATCGCTGTTTTTATTTTATTATTATTGTTTTTCTCAGTTGTTGGAATCAAGAAATTTACTGCTAACACCGGTCACGATCGTTTGATGACTCAACATAGATTTTCTATACGCAGTCTATTTTTTTTTTTGTGCGTTAAAAAGGTTGGATCATAAGATTCTAATCTAAACGATATGAAGTACTGCTTCTCGGGGACTTACAAGGTCGCCACATACATCTGAGCCTCCGATTCCCGCACCTATATCGGGGCCGAAGCGCATGTGGACGTAAGTTTGTCACCAACAAGTGCGACGGGGCAAGATTCGAACCCAGGTAAAAAACCTGGATTGGGATCTTGAGGACTGCTGAACCAACTTTTGTTGGCAAATTTTCTATACGCAGTCGCGATATCTTTTGATGATTCTTTTATGGAGTGGGCCGTGAGGGGGTTGGTTTTTTTCTTTAACAAGTAGTTATGAATATTTTTTTTGACAAAATAATAATAGTCATCATTACATGCATTTTTCCCTATGTTTCTACCATTATTATTCCGCCGCCACCGTCACCACCGCATTATCATTATCCACCATGAGACTTGAACCCAACACCGTTGCGATCGTGAGATCTACAAAATATGTTGCCCTTATCGTTGAGTTGGGAATGAGAGGATCCACTCAAGGTTATTGAGTTAGGTCGATAATCGATGGGTTAGCTAGTCACACGTGTTACAAAATTTCAAGTAGAAATTAATTTTGATCTATAAGTTTCCCCTCCTGTGTATGGGTACGGATTTGCGAATTAAGTTTCCCCTCCTCTGCTGTCCTTTTTATAGATGAATATCTATATGAACCTATTTAAAGGTAGATTGGATTTGAGTTCGGTAAATTAGAAGCAACTAAAGTGGCTTGTGTAAGTTTGGACTTCTTCTTTTTCGTGAAGTAACCTAAGAAGAATTATTTTAGAATAGAGTTATTGATATTAGATGGTCGGAATTATTATTTTCGGACCACCTAATATTTTTTAGGGTTAATTACTCACGGTACCCCTGAGGTTTACCCTAAATTACCCACGGACCTCACTATCTTTGAAAATTACACTCCGCTCCAAAAATCTAGATTTCTTTGACGGTGTTAACGGCTGGTCATAAAAAGACGCTTCTGCCCTCTCTTTTTTTGCTCATATTCTTGAGAATTTTCCCTTTTTTCTTCTATTTCCTCCTTTATATTCCAAGAAAACCACAAGGTTTTTCAAAGATCTGACTAAAACCCAATTTTTGTGCCCTCATTTTGCATTTTGGGTCTTTTTTCCTTTTGAACTGTTAGTAATTCTTTCATGTTTGTTGGTGTTTTCAGATGATTTTTGTAGCCATTGATGCATTGAAGGAAAAAGAAGGCTCAAACAAGTCATCTATCTCCCAGTACATCGAGTCCACTTACGGGGATTTTCCAGCTGGGCACGCCAACCTGCTCTCAGATAACCTGAACAAGATGAAGGAGGCCAGCAAGTTGGCGATGGTGAAGAACAACTACCTGAGGCCGGACCCGTCTGCTTCGCCGAAGCGGGGCCGTGGACGGCCGCCCAAGGCCAAGGATCCGTCGTCTCCTGAAGCGGCTGCCCCCGTCGCTCTCGCCGGGCCTACAAGGGGCAGGGGCAGGCCGAGAAAGGAACCCAATGCGCCGCCGGCAGCGAAGAAGGCTAAGCCAGCTGTGGCGGAGCCGTTGAAGACAGTGAGGCCCAGGGGCAGACCATGTAAGGTGAAGCCACAATTGGCACAAAATGCTGTGGAGGCAAAGCTGAAAAACAAAATTTTACCCTTCTGTGCTCCATTCTTTGCCTATTTGTCTGCTTAATTCATATCTCTAACATGCTTAAGCGATAAACTTGTTTGAGCGTGCGTCCAGGGTTTAGCTATGTCTTCCGATTTTGTTGATTGCATTCGATCAGCATGGTCAATCAAGTTGCAAGCGCAAAATCTATTCGGCTCCACCATTAGAGTTGGGATACGCATCACCCTCGTCGTTCTAGTCCCTCCAACCTAGACCAAAGTTCGATTGTACATCTTTCCGTCACTCCAATACCTCCATTGGCTCTCTCAGCAAACCTCAAGAGTCCTGCCTCTTCGTTTTCCACAGTTCCATCTATAAGACTTGACATAATTCTGGTGATTTCCTGTGCTTTTGCCAAGATAACTGGGAAGGGATCTTTTGGAGGCTCCTTGTTTGTCTCGTGAGCCTTTTGATTCCTCTACTACCGAATTGTATAAACCGGTGACTATCTTCAAGTCCAACCCAAATGAGTCTGGAAAGGGGAAAGATAATGAAGAAGACGAAGAAGAAGAAGAAAAATTTTAAAGGGCAAGGGGGTATTTATTCAAGAAAGGGAGGGCAGTTTGGGGATGAAAAATTTAAAAAGTAAGGTGTCAGAGAATCTTTAGACGGAGTTAGGGTCTCCGTCAATTTTGTGGGGCTCCGTAAAATGCGGGTACAAACATGGGGGAGCGGAGTGTAATTTTCAAAAGATAGGGGGGTCCGTGTGTAATTTAGGGTAAACCTCAGGAGTGCCATGAGTAATTAACCCTATTTTCTACCAAGAATAAGTATATCCATTTTTTCCCCTCTTGATTAGTTTACTTCCAACATTACACTCTCGTATAGGCTTTGCCCGCGCATTTTCAGACCTCTATAAAACCGGTTTATCACATAAAGTCAGTGAAGGAAAGGTCCAATTTACTTCACCAACAACCATAGCCGGTTCTGATCACCACACAAGATTTCAAACAGCTCTTCAAGTTCACTGTTAATGCCCTTCCCCAAATGTGAAGAAGAAATTATCCCCCAAGATTGTTCCAAAGGAGTTCTTCAGATCACTCGAGATATGGCTGTCCATAACTAAGGTATGCCTTCAGAAATCCGTACAATATATATTTCCATTCGATGGAGACTACTGTAATAGTATTCTTCCAAACTCCCAACTGGATTTTCTAAGCTTTCTTGATGGTAGAATATTGGTGGGGTGGTTGTTCGATGGTAGAATATTACGTATACGATGATGATAAGCGTGAATTCAAAATTCAATTCTCCGGTTCATAGAGGTAAGATTTTTCTCTTCAACCATAATTTCTTATTAGTCCCGTTTCTTAGCTTCCTAAGGTTTTCTCTTTTACATGTCTTGTGTTCCTCTTCATAATTAACTCACTTTTTCCCTTAGAGCTAGTGGCAAGGGTGGACGTCGCAGTTGGATGATGATAATTGTAGTGGTAACGACAATGAGAAGTATACGGAGATAACGGAAGTTGAAGAAGAGACCAAAGTTTCTCTTTGCGCGTGGCTTTGTTTAGTCAATTATGTCCTCAATCAGTAATAATTGACATAGCTAGAATAATAATGGAGAGTAAAATGACGAACGGGGATTTGGGGATGCCTCTGCAAATCTGTACGTGAAAGGGAGGAGCGACTAGTGCTGCGCATTTATCATTTGATTTTTTTTTTTGGCATAAAGTTTTGTGGGAGTTATCTACTATGTTGATGTACTCTTTACATTGCAATACCACTGGATTAAAAAACGTAGAAAATTTTCAGAGAAGAGGTAGTATGATCCCTTTCAAGAGTTTTCAGATCATTTCGTATTGCCTTAGTTATTTTGAGGTTATGAACGATACATATAAAAACTAGGTTAACACATCTTATTTTAGGTTTGTATTACATTTTAAATAGAGCTATGTTTGAACCAAGAGCAAACTTTGCGCACAACTCCGTAAATGGATCATTCTTAATAATTACTACTTAATAGATGATGTGGATGCAAGATATCATTGTTTCTTGAAAGAAACTAATACTAATCCCATCATATAATAATATCTATTTCTCTGCAGAGAAAAAATCGTACTTAGTAATACCACAATAAAAGTATTAGAGGCCCATGTTGTTATTTGTGATCCCTAAATAAGAAGGGAAAACAGTGTTGCAAAGGCGGAATTGAATTGAAGAAACAAAAAGAAAAAGGTGTTTATAGAGCTAACATACGCCCTTATTTTTCCTTCATCTTGTGGAAAATGAAGTTTCATTGACCAAAAGAAGGGAAGCTGGACGGGACAAAAGAGCACAAGTTTGATGGTTGGCTTGAAATTGACCTACACGGCTTCAAGGCAACATCAGAAAAGAGAGAATTTATGTGCTTTACCATAACAAAAGTGATGATGGCAGTTGATGGTTACCGTTGTAATTGTCCCTTGCGTGCTATTTGTTGTTAAAGTGTCTTTATAGGATACTTTTAAGTTGAAAGTAAAGTTTACATAGCGATAAATAGAGCTCGAATATCGCTACATGTATTTAAGTTCTACTTTTATCGCTAAAATTACAATACAATAACACTTCTAAGACTTGTAACGTTAAAAGTAGAGCTCAAATGTTAAAAAGTGAAGCTTAAATATCCCTTTTTTTGTTTAAGTGAGTTTAACATGCAAAATGACCACACATGCATCCCTTTAGATTATCCTAATACACTGGGAAAGAAAAGAAGGACCAGTTGATGGGCACGTGCCCACCGGTGCAACGTGGTTCCTCCGCCATCGTTGATAAGTGAGCTATTAGTAAGCATGTTTATACTTCATCAACAACGTAACCGTGATGCGTAAGTGCATAGCACACGAGTGTTCACCATTGGTGTGTATGTGAGAACATTTGGTGCATGTTAACATAGATGCTCAAGTTAGTAGATTTTATTAGTCGTCATGTATTGGTTCGATATGGAATCAGATTGCAACCATTGGGAAACGGTTATGGAGTCTAGCGCTCCTTATGTACCTGTTTTGTGTGTTATAGTGAAAAAAGCGACATTTAATCGAGTTATAAGAAGATAACTACAATTTTTCGTATAAATGACAATTAACGGTCCTTAATATTTTTAGTGACTTATTCAGTGAAGATAAATCAGTACTACTAAAAATTCTTGCTGAATCCCTTTAAATATATTTAGCAACTATCAATTATTATTATATAAAGAATGGAGCTGATCCGTTGAGAGCGCTAGCAAAATAGGAGATCTTGCAAACGTGATTTGGCCGTCCACGCACGATCTGTGGACGGTCTAGATCTTTTTTTTATGTTTTTTTTTCAGCCCGTCCGCTATATTATGTAACGGACAATTTTTTGACAAAAATACTCTCCGACTTAAAAACAGCCCATCCGCTACATTATGTAGCGGACATAATTTTTTGACATTTCTCTCTCTCTCTCTCATTAATGCTCTGACTTTCTCTCTCTCCCCTTTTCTCTCATCCGCTACATTATGTAGCGGACAAGTTTTTAGAATTCTTGACTCTTTTTACAGATCCAAACAACAAGACCAAACACACAAGCGCCATGGCTCTGGCCGTCATTTATTCCCTCTGGCGGGACATGCCCAAAAGGGATGACCCAAATGACGAGAATCACCTCGTTCCGTTTCGGGACATCCCCAGTTCCCCGGTTTACCCTTGGTGGCAGCTCTCCCCTATTCACCGGAGTTACCTAAAAGGAGACCCAGTTTCGGAATTCATCAAAGACGGGTTCCGGGCCTACATGGCGAGTTGGGGACTCGTGATCAACTCGTTCGACGAGTTAGAACGGGTTTATTTGGAGTATCTTATGAAGCAGCTGGGAAACGATCGGGTCTGGGCAGTTGGACCTTTGCCCCCTCCTGATGACGAAGATTGGTCAAAGCCATCGAAGAGAGGTGGGTCCAGCTCCGTTTTGGCCAGTAAGATCTTCTCATGGCTTGACACGTGTGGGGATCAGTCGGTGGTGTACGTGTGCTTTGGGAGTCAAGCAGTGTTGACTAATCATCAGATGGAGGAGCTAGCTTCCGGGTTGGAAAAAGAGTGGGGGCAGGTTCATCTAGAGGAGCTGGCGATTTCAGTCTTGTGATTAAGAGCTCATCGCGGCCGCAGAAGAAGGCGATGGTGCACCATCGTAGGACGGGGCCACGCAAGACGAAGCCGTGGGATGTCGGCCGCGGGCCCCCGATACTGTCGTCGAAGCTTCCTCTTCTCCGATGCCTCTCTCCGCCATAACAGCAAATCTGCTATCTTCAGAGAATGGGTACGAGAGAGAGGGAGAAAATGGAGAGGACGAGAGATGAGGAAGAGAGAGAAAATGAAAAGAGTTAAATAAAAAGAGTTGTCTCTTTTCCAGATCTGACACATCGGGTTAATTAATATTCATCCGCTACATAATGTAGCGGATGAAAGGAGAGAGAGAAAAAAATGTCAGAGCATTAATGAGAGAAAGAGAAAAAAATGTCAGAAAAGTTCGTCCGCTACATTATGTAGCGGATGGGCTCCGAGGGTATTTTTGTCAAAAAATCATCCGCTACATAATATAGCGGACGGAATGAAAAAAAAATATAAAAAAAAGATCTGGACCGTCCAAAGATCGTTCGTGGACGGCCAGATCGCGTTTGTAAGATCTCATATTTTGCTAGCGCTCTCAACAGATCATCTTTCTATAAAGAAATGCTAATATCTTTAGACAATCAAAATTCTTCCCCATAGTAGTGGGTCACAGGCTTTGCCATTCAACCCAATTAACATCAGCCAGCCCAATAATCACTTTTTAAAATGAAAAGACATATTCTATGGCATTGCATCTTATCGGGCCTTTTCTCGGCGAAAAGGTTACACAAAAATTTTAGATTTTTTTCTCTGTTATCCCTTTGAGATCTTACTGACAATTATTTTGCTGCAGAAATCTAATTTCCTGCTTTTCGCAACCTTACAAAATCATTGGTCGTTCTTGTATCATGCGATATAATTTATCAGACTCAATTTGCAGACCAACTTTATCGAGCAAAGGAGGTTAATTACTTTTCACGGAAAGTGACGTTGTAACACCCCTTGAACACTCGTGTTGTCTTGCGAAATTCGATTTTTCGGTGGTACCAAGAATACCTTTACACCAACTGTATAACATAATACTACTTCCCAAATATGAAATTACCTGTAATCATTGAGTGTGACTAACAATTACTTATTTTTTCGGAAGGATGGATGAATCACAGCGGATAAAAGGAGAACCAACTGTCAACCATGGCTAGGCATTCCTTTGGCTTGTACTCCGAAGCCGTGTGACCCCCTCCCTACGAGCACCAAAGGTATGTCCATTAGACCAACATAATTTTAACAAGTAGGTTAGTCAAACTGCACAGAGATGAATTTTAAAAAGGGAAAATTGCGTAAAATATCCATGTGGTTTGGGGTAGTTGCAAAAAGACCCATCGCGTTACAAAAATTACAAAAGAACACCTGTGATCGTAAAAGTGTTGCATTCGACGGTTTCTTTAACGATTTAAATAAATTGTCCATAATACCCTTGTATATAAACTCTAAGATTGAGTTGGAGCCATGCATGTTGTAGCACAGGCCCAAGCCCCTTGCTCTCGTCGCCGCCACAACGGTGTCAAACCCTTCCCCTTCCTTCCGTTGCCCCTCCATTCTTGTCGACTTTAATGCGGCAGAACTCGTTTGTAGAAGAAAACCTAATTATTTAGGCTTAGATGTGGTTGATTTATCCAAATTGCAGAAACTCAGATCTAGGGTTTTAATCATAATGGGCGATTAAAACCCCAGATCTGAGTTCGTGAGATTAGGGTTGCATTTGGGTGTGGCGCAGTTGGCTGGGCTTGATTGCAGGGTTGGCAACGGTGCAAATGGTGAGTTCATGTGATTAGGGTTACATTTGGGTGTGGCGCAGGTGGTTGGGCCTGATTATGGGGTTGGCGGCGGTGCACATGGTTCGGTGGAGGAGATACAAGGATGTAAGAGGTGGGGGAGATGACGGCGATGGCGATGGCGACGGAGTTCGTGGTAGGTGGAAAGGACTGGTGGTGGCGGCGAACTTGATTCCAGTTGATGAAGGCACTAGTGGTGGCGGCGGCAGGGTTGTGTGGTGGCCGAAATGGGCAGCGACGGTGGTAGATGTGCTGGGTGGGGGTGGCGGCTAGGGTTTTGGTTGGTGTTGGTGAGGTGGTGGCTAGGGTTAGGGTTTAGCCTTCGGTTCTTCTCCCTGGCGCTGTCACGGCCGTCGCCGGTGACAACTGCAGCTCCTCATCCCCTCCTCTCCCCTTCCCTGGTCCCCTGCCTTTCCCCTTTCCCTTCTCCTACCTTTCCCCGTTTTCCCGTTGTTTTCTTTCGCCGGCCCTAATTAGGGCTTGGCTGCAAAAGAGGTATTCAGGGACAAAAATGGGTTTTCAACAATTATTTAGCAGTGACACTTGCTCTCCAAGCGCGTTTACCACAAACGCGGTTAAAACAGACAGTTTTATTGACGGGTGTAACACTTTTTAAATCCTAGGTGTTCTTTTGTAATTTTTGTAACACGAGAGTTTTTTTTGTAATTACCCCAAACCACAGGGGTATTTTACGCAAATTTCTCTTTTAAAAATTAATACTAAAAAGGATCTCATCTGCACTTCAAAAAGTTGTTTCTCCGCATAATGTGAGAATGACTGTTGAAATAATAATGGCTAACATGACAACTGTATTGAGACATGTTCATAAGGAATAATTTTATGGACCAAAGTTTCGATTCTCCGTTGTTACCCAATCTAAAGCGTTATAATAAATCTATTGCTATGCGTTAGATAAGCAGCCTAAGGAAGGCCTTCGAAACGGACATAACTTTGGATTGAATCATTCATGGCATATTCTGCCTTTCAGTGAATGGTTAATTTTCATGATGTCATTTCTTTGAAAAATTAATTCAAACTAAGTTGTTTGGAGCCTCCACTTTTATTATCTCCCCAAAATAAGACAAAAATGACAGAGCAACGATGGAGAGGTTTCTTGCCTTTACTGTTGCAAAGGTCAGAGAGTACATGCTATCTTCAGTGTACCGTTCTGTGAATATTCAGTGGTTGTCTAACGTCACGTCATCCCATAGGTGGTGTTAGACTATCATTAGTAACAAATCTTAATTTTAAGTAACCATAGTTAGTGAAATATTAGAATTCAAATTTTTATCAAAATTTTAAAAATCCCGCTCACCAATTTCTACCATTAATATATTTCCCTTTCTATTTCTCTTTCCCTTTCTTTACCTTTATATTCCTTCTCTTTTCTCTTCAATTTTTTTTAATACAAAAAATATCAAGCTTCTATCCAGAGCCTTCATTCTAATTTACAGCCTCCCCAACCTCCATTGCTGCTATTGGCTCCTATTCTTCTTCCTCATTCAATGACTCAACGAATCACAAGCTTCGCACCATTAAACTCACTCCCACCAGTTATCTACTATGGTGAAATTCTCAGTTTTTCCCACTCAAATGAGCTGAACGTATTATTCATTGCTTTCATTACGTTTATTTTAATATAGTAATATTCATTGCTTTCATTACTTAGGAGTTACGGAACCGGTCTACTTTGATTTTAATATAGTAATCCTGTTAGTCCAAATTTTCGCAAGTACGAAGTCAGAGCTATGAAGCCCATAAACAATTTGGATATAAAGTCTGTGCAATAACATATAGAATGAAGAGGAAGTTATTTTAACAGTTGATGTGCTGCTGCAGCCTATTCAAGCAAAATTTGGTAGGTTACATGGTCTAAGTTACAGGCATTGTGAGATTATCCTCATATTTGAAAACCAAACGCCATGGCCGGCCACACTGCAGTACCAGGGCAGTACCTCTCTCATCGGACGTGGATGTCGCGAATTTGTCAAAAGTGAAGAGAAAATAGAAGGAAGACGAAGGTGAAGAAAGGGAAATATATTAATGGCAAAATTGGTGAGCGGGATTTTTAAAATTTTGGTAAAAATTTGACTTCTAATATTTCAACCATGGTTACCTAAAATTAAGATTTGCTATTGTTGTCCCCGCATAATCACTTTGTTGAGTTGTCAAGATGTTAATGGTAGTCTAATACCACATATGGAGATAATGTGGTGTTAGACAGCTACTGAATATTTTTTCCAGAGGTAGAGTCTGAACACGGTGCTCTCTAAGCACGTTCAAGTGCAAATGTCTAGGAAGGTGACCACACTGCTAAGATCATACAAATATGTATGGAAACTCACCCCGCAACCTGACCGTCGACAAATCACGGTCTCCAATTATCAGCAATTGTCAAATTAAGAGAATTTATCCATGCTACCGTACCCACGTATGGAACGACAATGTCATGATCACTGCTGTTAGGAAATGTTCCAAAGGAATGGGGTTTGTTGCTATGTGGAGGTGTCACAAAGGATGCAGTATGAGTCAGCTTCCAGGTAGGCAAAGTGGGAGACAGCAAGGATGGAGTAAGGGCTGAGAGTAAGGCTCCCCAAACAAGTCGCGAGGGCTGGCAGCGCCTCGCAGGCAAGGCAATGAACAGGGATGGCGGTCGACAGTCCGAGTCAAGGGTGCAGCGTCAAGGGTGCAACGTCAAGGGTCCGGTGTCAGAAGTCCAAATGTGTTTTTCTCACTAGAGTTCCAGAGAATGACTTTTTAGAGAGAGAAAGTGAAAATGCCAAATGAGAGAAAAGATCCTTGAATAAGCTCTAAAGTTCACTATTTATAGGCAAAAATGTGCATGTGTCATATGTTGACATGTGTAGTCCCCTGGGAGCGACACATCGCCAGGGGGTTCCAAAGTACTGATTATCCGTTGGACTGCCGGTTCCCAAGTTTGTGCTGCCCTGCCCTTGTAGCATCTCTCTGCCCGTCTGAGGACACTGATCACGCCGCAGTAGCATGATCAGAGTAGCCCGTTGCCCCAGCCACCACTCCAAGCCCTTACTGAATCCCACAAGGTGCGTCAAGAGACGCGCAGAGAACCTAACAGCGTTGAGGGTTGCCCTTATACAACTGCCAGGCGGACTAGGCGCGATGCCCTCCGAGGACCTGCTCTCGTCCCGGAGTGACCCGGGGGTCATTGCCCTGGTGGTGTCGACGATCAAAAGTAACATGAGTGGGCATGGTCGCCGCTCAATGCTTAGAGTCAGTTGCGGGAAAGTCTTCAGGTCGGATCCCCCCCCCTCGAGTGTGATGTTGATGGCTTCAAGGTTGTGAGCCTATCCCGCTGCGAGGGCCGGGGCCCCTGGGTGATTGTGCCGGCGATGGCTTTAAGGTTGTGAGCCCGTCCTGCTGTGATTGTGCCGACGATGGCTTTAAGGTTGTGAGCCCGTCCCGCTGTGATTGTGTCGGCAATGGATTTAAGGTTGTGAGCCCGTCCCGCTGTGATTGTGCAGGTGATGGATTTAAGGTTGTGAGCCCATCCCGCCATCCCAAGTCCACACCTCTGTCGCCACCCTTGTCTGAGCCCCCTTCTTCACTTTTCAACACTTAGAAAAATTTCTTCATTTTTTGTGATTGGGTCATCACCCCTGCAGCTTCACTCGGCACCCTCTTCACTCTTTAACACTTAGAAGAAAAATTTCTTCATTTTTCACGGTCGGGTCATCACCCCTTACGACTTCCCTCGGCACCCTTGCTCCAGCTCAACACTTAGCAAAATTTTTCAACACTTGGAATTTTTTTTTTCATCCCTCCACCTCCCTCGCACCCTACCTGCTCGCGGTCGGGTTATCACCTTCTCATTCTCATTCTACACTTAGAATTTTTTTCACAAAATTTTTCACCCTTTGGTGCTCTCCCTAGTACTTAGAAAATTTTCAACCAAAAACTTTTCATCTATCTCCCATCCCTCCCCTCTCTTTCTTCCTTCCACTTTGAAGAGTTTCTTCATCAAAAGAAAATTTTCATACCCCTCTCATGCTATTTATATAGATGTTGAAAAATCTCTTTGGGCTTTGGAAAAAAAAAGGAAAGAGACGAATTTCATTTTCAAATTCAAAAATCAGAAGAAATCAAGAAGGGGCAGAACCCTACCCTCGAAGGCCCCCCGACCTGCGCCTGGCCCGCCCCGTTTCCCCTCTCCACTTAGTTCCCAACGGTCAACCCGCCCACCCGAACCGACCCGTATGCCAGAACCCTAATCTCTTCTCTATCTTCCTCCATGCGCCGCACTTGCCTCGCGCCGCCGACGACCCTTCGGCCTCCCTGCTGAGCCTGGCCACCGCCGGCAGCCCCTCCCCGGCATCTCCTTCTCCCACTGAGCTCCCTCCTCCCGACCCCACACCCTGCCGACCTCCCCGCGACAGCCCATGGCCGTCGACGACGGCCTCTTTCTTCTCCTTTTTTCTTCTTCAGCTTCGGCCACTCTCCCCGCCGACCCCCCCTGCTACCCCAGCCCCCCACCCCACCGACCCCCCCCCCTCGGCCTCTCTCTCTCCCTCTTCCCCGGCCCCGTAAGCCCATGTAAGAAGAATACGAGAAAGTCTTGCCTCCAATTGAACAAAAAATAAATCTAGGCACTGCAGCGATTAAATGGCGCACCTTTGGCCTTGAGTACGGATTTAAAAGGAATGACGGTGAACATTAATGGACCTGGACAAAGTTCATAAGAGAGTTGTGAAGGTCATGAGTACGGGTTCCCATTGAAAGCTGGAATGTCGAACACTAATGGACCTGGACAAAATTCATAAGAGAATTGTGAAGACGACATTGACCGTGCCTAGTAACTGTATCATTGTCAGAGATAAAAGCTTATTTTGAATGGGTTGCTTTGATTTGTCGTCTTTTAAAATTTTAAGCTGCTATTTTCTTAAGAAGATGGGCTGGCGTAGTATAATCCCTCTTCTAATCATCAGTGAAGATTGCGCTTAAATGTAGCAGGGCTTTGTGTAAACATACTTTCCCTGTTTTACTACTAATCGAAAGGTTGGGCTCTCATTCAGCCTAATCTTGTGACACATAAGGCTTGGGCTCTATCATTTATATCTTTTGGCATATAGTTTTGTGGGAGTCCTTTGCCATGTTAATTGTATTCTTTACATCGTAATATCTGTGAATCAAAAATGGATAAATTTTCCCGGGGATTCTTCTTAGGAAAATTCATGAGGCATTCTGATCCCTTTCAAGGGTCTCAGATCACTTCGTATTCCTCTAGCCTCTTAAGGTTACAAATACTACATGCAACAATCATATTATAATAGTCTATTTTAAGTTCCTACTACTTCATGCATGAGGGCCTTGTTTAAATCAAGAACAAACTGTGCACATAATGTGACTGGGCTAACACACGTAGTGATGGATCACTTAAGTCTGTCTCGTATACAGTAAATTGTCATTCTTAGTAATTACTTAATATAGGACCATGGATGTGACATGTTGCTTCTTGAAAGGAAAAAAATAATAATAATCGCGTAATCTCTCTCTGTGCAATGTAAAGGTCGTTCTTTCTAAATACCAAATAGAAGTCTTGGTGGCCCATGAGCTGTTGTTACTTGTGATCCTTAAATAATAATAATAATAAAAGGGTTATGGAAAGCGGAATTGAAAAAGAAGTTTTTAGGGCCAATATATACCTAGTGTTTTGCTTTATCCTATGGAAATCAGCTTCGTTAACCAAAGAAAGGAAGCAGATCGGTGCACAAGAGCACAAAGTTAGATGATTTGCCCTAAGAATGACCAACATGGCTTCTAGGCAACAATAGAAAAAAGTGAGATCTCATGTATTTATCAAATTAAGTGACTACGGTTACGGCTGCATTTGTCCCTTGCGTGTTTTTTTTTCTTAAATAACTAAAGCCAGACTTCGCTAATAAAATTAGAACTATCTTTGGAAATCAAAATTTTATCACTAATCAGTGGCATAGCCTTAAATTTTTTCTAAGTTGGGCAACACGCATTAAGGATAAAACTTCGAAATTGCTATTGGAGCATTACTTTAATTATTTCAACTTTACCTTCCTGATAAAGTGGCTATTTAAGGACACCTTTAAAGCTTTTAGAATTGAAAGTGTAGCTCAAATGGTGTAACATAGAGCTCAAATATTACTACCCTTATTTAAGCTCTATCTTTGTCACTCAAGTCGCTATATAGTGGCACTTTGAAGGCCTATAACGTTAAAAGTGGAACTCAAATGGTAAAAAGTGGAGTTTAAATATTACTTTATTTTATTTATGTAAGTTTTAACATGCAAACTACCAAAAGACTTTCCTTCTAAGCTAACCCAGAATTTTTGGAATGGTCTTTTCGTCCATGTGACTTTAAAATCGAGATACACCGAGAATGAAAAACAAGAATAACAACAAAATGGTGAGGTGCATGTGGTATGGCACAAGGTTTTGTCGGAAGAGATGTTTTATTTTATCCGTTAACTAGTTGTAAAGTCATAAGTGCATGTCAGAATAAAATGCTCAATTTAATAAACTAGTTAAGAGACCCGTGCAACACACGGAATGTTCTTTAATTTCTCAAATATTGTCTAATATTTATTTCTATAAATATTTTACAACTGTTAATTTTTTTAATTTTTTAAAAATATTTTTTATAATGTATTTTTATATATTGTTTATAACTGTTATTGTTTGAATTGCGGACAAAAAATTTACTATATAGAAGATTGTCTTTGAATAAAACTTTTGAAAAATTAGCATTATAAAAGTATACTTTAGCAACAAAAGTAGAATGCATGATTTAATATGATTAGTTTTTACTCACATATAAGATGTGAACGTTACAATTAAAAGTCTTATAAACTTAGATACCTTTTCATTTACGTTTCGCGACGACATACGACAATAATCTCGTACTACTATTTAACTGAATTTAAATATTTTTTAGTTTAATATTTGGAGCTTTATAGATATAATCGTTAGTATATATCAATGATATATCCAGAACCAATATGATTAAAAAAAAGTCAGTTATTTGTATCATCACTTCCGATTTTTGTGAGTTTAATCTAGTAAAGAGTGTTATAACTTATTTACTGGTGGTGCATATGAACCTTAATCTTCCTTTAAGCATAAATGTCAAATTCACTCACCTTCTTTCTTTACGAGAAACTTTTTGTGCACGTTATTTGTCCCGTACATAATGAAAAAGAAAAATAGCATTGAAAATGTTTCTATCTATACATCACTTAATAAAGTATTGCTAACATGACTTAATGAAAATACCATTGAAATATTAGATTAGTGTAACCAGGGGTTAGAAAATGGTTAACCACAAAAATATCGTCTTGATTAATTGACGAAACTTTGAGGAATCAAAATATGAGACCAAAATCAAAAGATAAAAAAGTCATTTTAGGGAGAAAAAAAATTAGGGGAAAGTAGGGAATGACCTCCTCTACTTTACACGTTGTGCGATTTGCCCCCCTCCACTTCAAAATTAACCACTAAACCCCCCACACTTACAGAAGTTGGGCACCTTAGACGGGTCCGTTATGAATAGTGTGAAATGACCAAAATACCCTTATTTCTTTATTAGTTAATGACCCCCTGTACTATACACGGTGTGCAATTTCCCCTCCTCAACTTTAAAATTAACCACTAAACCCCCTTACACTTACAGAAATTGGGCACATTAAATGGAAACCGTTAAATTTAAATGACAATTTTGCCCATGACCCTCCCCCCCGCCCCCCCTTCATTCCCCACCCCCCACCCGTTAGACCAGTCCCCCACCCCATTCTGCGCTACCAGATTCATTGCAAACAAGGGATTGCTGCAATCTGCACCTCCTCTTCTGGTCAACCCCGCTACAATTGGTGATTCACTGAGCACAACCACTGGCCTTTTTCTCCGACCACCAGGGAGTTACAAAAAAAAAAAGGAACCACGATTGCCGTTGGTATATCACCGGCGCAACAACTACCATGATCAGCGTCACAGTAACCACCATTCTGGCCAACTCCCCCAACTTTATACTGTCTGGCTACACATCGTCGTGAGTTGCCTCATCGCTGCCATTTCCCACCACCTTGCGTCTGCAAGCCAGTGGGGCTTCTTCATCGGCCACCAACCGACCGACGCAATCAACACCGGTAACATCAATCCCCACAGACACAGGCTATCGGCGTCTGATTGCTGCACATCCGTCCAGATCCCTGCCACCACGATCGACGACCACATCCCCAAATCGCAGGTCTAACCTCCGTCGTCATTCCACCCCAATCCACAACATCGTGCCAAGCAGCGTCACATGACCACCGTGACTGGCTACACGCCGCTGGGGCTGCACCAGATTCGCGATGACGTTGCCGCCACAGTCGCATGCGAGTAGCGTGTGTGTATGTTTGCAGTGGGTGCGCGTCTGTGTCTGGGTTTAGGGTATGTGTGTGTGTGTGTGTGTGTGTGTGCACGTGCGTGCGTGCGTGCTGGGTGTGCGTGGAATGTGTGTATGTGGGATTGAGTAAAAAGTCTGAGAGGAGAGAAAAAGAAGTTGAAAGAATGGTATTAAACTTAAATAGGGTAAGGAAATAAGGGTATTTTGATCATTTCACGAATATTCATAACGAACCCGTCTAAAGTGCCCAATTTTCGTAAGTGTGGGGGGGGGGGGGGGGGATTTAGTGGTTATGTTTGAAGTAGAGGGGGGGAAATCGCACACCGTCTATAGTACATGGGGTCATTAGTTAATTACCCCTAACAGAATGGGCAAAAACGTCATTTACAAAAAAAAATCGTTAGTCAACGCGCGTGTTGACCACGCGCTGTTAAATTTAACGGTTTCCGTCTAAGGTGCCCAATTTCTGTAAGTGTGGGGGGGTTTAGTGGTTAATTTTGAAGTGGAGGGGGGCAAATCGCACAACGTATAAAGTTGAGGGGGTCATTCCCTACTTTCCCAAAAAATTTACTGCTTCTAATCTTGAATATAATTTATGCACCTTCAAATTGCTGGTAAAACTAACCTAAAGTCATTATGTTTTTATTTAAGTTCATCACTTGTTTGCGTAAGATTCTCGGCATAACCCGTCTATGAATATTACACTAACACTACTTCCAAATATCTTAATTAGCGTTATCATTGACCTACAAATGCAGTTATCTTAACCATATCATAACTTTTGCTTATTAATGCACTTTCATGTTTCTATCGCAGTTTTTTAGGTTCATTATTTGTTCAATCCAGTTTAGATCATATCTTATCAATCAGTACTATAATGTAAATTAATATTATCTCGAAACACCTTAATGCTACCACTACAACAATTCTAACAATAATCATCACCTCTTGCACTACCACCGTTTAATTAGTTATGACTATCACCACCACAATCATCAGTATACTACACGCCAACACCGCTACAGCCACATGTTGTCACTACATAATCTAAATCTCACTACCAACACTCTGATTCTACCACAACAATTATTACTATTACCACCCTCACACTCTCACATCTAGCATCAACATTTCGATTATACAATTACCATCCTAGGGCCACCCAAGCTTCTCTCTTTTTATAGTTGTTTATGAAGGGTAAAAAATTCTTATGACTGATTTATCTTTTCGTCTCTTTTATTTTACAAACTTATTCTCAGCTTGTTACAAATTATTCTTCAATCGATTTTAATTTTTCTTGAAGATCCAATATAATTGGTTCTAAATATTTTGTTCATATTGTGATAACATGTTAGATTTTAAGAAAATTGGTGCAAAAAGATGAAAGTTACAATAAAGCTTATGGAGAAAAAAAATTTCTTTAAAAAGAAAAAAATACCAAAACAAATGAGATGATGTTTTACAAAACAAAAAGATTGAGGTAAAAACAAAAATATACGCTATGAAAAGCTTACCATTTAATTTGTAAAGATCAATCATTAATTTCATACATGATTTTCATTGTTTACATTTGTGAGATTTTATTTATATTCACGAGATTTTATTTTATTTGTTTTAAGCGTTTTTAAGAAGATAACACGAGCATTGATGACAGAAAGGAGAAAGAGAGAGAGAAACATGTCAAAAAAATAATGACCGAAAGGAAAGAGAATGAAAGAAAAAGTTGCCAACTCGTCCAGTACACAATGTAGCGGATGGAACCGGAGGGTATTTTTATCCATAAATTGTCCGCTACATAATGTAGTGGACGGACTTAAAAAAAGCAAAAAAAAAATCTAGACCTTTCACAGATCGCCCGTGGAATGCCAGATTGAGCTAACAACTTATTCTATTTTGCTAGCGCTCTCAACGAATCAACTCCATATATATATATATATATATATATATATATATATATATATATATATATATATATATATATGATAACAATTAATTCTCATCAAATGTTTTTACAGATTTTTATTTAGGTAGCACTCTTAAATTGCTACTAAAAATTATTGCCAAAAGCTAACAAAAATGTCATTAAATACATATAGAGACTAATATTTGTTGTTGATCGAAGGGTTAGAGTTTCTTTCTACAGTCAAAATAGCCGCCAAATATTTTTGTTATAATGGGTTCACAGTCTTTGGCATTCAAAGGAATTACATCGGTCAGCCCAATGTTCATTTTTAAAATGAAAACCCAGTTCTTTGGGCATGGCGTCTTACGGGTTTACCTATTTTCTGCAATAGGTTACACAATATATTAAGATTTTTTTTCTCTATTATCCCTTTGAGATCTTACCGAAAATTATTTTGCTGGAAAATTTTAATTTTCTGTTTTTAGCAATCTTGCAAAACCTTTAGTTGTTCTTGTATCATGTGAGATAATTACTAGATCCGGTTTCCACACCATTTTTTTAGATTGGAGGAAGCAAATTTATTCTTAAGAAAAGCGATATTTAACACGCCTTAAATATAGTACTCATGGTACCTCGCTATATTCTATTTTTTGGCATTATAAAAAAAATCCAACTTCAATTGTGTAACATAATTACGAGTTATGTTACATGGACTCGGTATGAGTGTCCGGATCGGATACGTATCAAAGTGTCGGATTCGTCTAATTTTGAAAATGCAAGACACGGGGACACGACAAAATGTTCATATTTGTTATTGCTTTTTAGTTATTTCAAAGGTAAAAAGGTATTTTATGTGATACATAGAGTTTTAATTGACAACTTGTCTCGTGTCAAAATAATAACTAATTAAATAAAAGATTATAAGATAGTATCATAATGACATATCGTATGAAATGTGTGGAACACATCTCATACTCATGTTCAAGTGTAGAGTGTTCGACACGGACACTTCATACAAATCGAAAAGTCCATATAACATAGATTACAAGTGCCCAAATATGAAAATTATATGTAATCACTCACTGAGTTTGAGTAACAATTAATTATTCTTTTGCAGGACGGATGAATCACAGCAGGTAAAAGGAGAGCCACCTGTCAACCATGGCTAGGCATTCCTTTGGCTTGTACTCCGGAGCCGTGTGACCCCCTCCCTACGAGCACCAAAAGTATGTCCATTAGTACCCACATAATTTTACCAAGAAGGTTAGTCAAACTGCATAGAGATGAATTTTAAAAAATAATACTAACAAGGATCTTGTATGTAGTTCAAAAGGTTGTTTCCCCAAATAATATGACAATGACTATTGAAATAATAATGGCTAATATGACAATTGAGACACGGCCATAAGAAATAATTTTTTGGACCAAAGTTTAGATTCCCCGTTGTTACTCAATCTAAAGCCGAATAATAAATCTATTGCTATGTAGTAGGTAAGCAGCCTAAGGAAGGCCTTCGAAACGGACATAACTTTGGATTGAATCTTTCATGGCATATTCTACCTTTCAGTAGAATGGTTAATTTTCATGATGCCATTTCCTTAAAAAATTAATTCAAACTAAATTGTTTGGACCTCCACTTTTAACGTCTCCCCAAAATAAAACAAAAATGACAGAGCTAGGATGGAGAGATTTCTTACCTTTACTGTTGCAAAGGTCAGAGAGTATATGCTATTTTCAGTGTACCGTTCTGTGAATCTGTAAAAAAATCAATTGTTGTCACATAGTTAGAGTCTGAACACGATGCTCTTTAAGGATGTTTAAGTGCAAGCTCAGAAGGTCTAGGAAGATGACCGCACTGTTAAGGTCATACGAATATGTATGGAAACTCACCCTGCAACCTGACCGTTGACAAACCATGGTCTCCAATTATCATCAATCGTCAAATTAAGAGAATTTATCCATGCTACTGTACCCACATATGGAATGGCCATGTCATGATCACCGCTGTTAGGAAATAAGAGCATTAGTAACCTAAAAACATCATGCGAAGGCATAAGCTTATGCACGAGAAATCAGGTGAAGCTTGCGCGCAAGTCATTGAGTAAGTTAGAGGAGAGAAAGAGATTGAAGTAACCAGACCTGTATATCAAAACTCGATATCCTTTTTTACTAAGGAGACGATGATACTCAACAACACTTGCAATCTCCTCGTCATAGGATAAGCTCTTATTGCACCTTCTCCACTCTGATTTTGTTCCCTGGTTGTCATCATGGATGCAACGAGGTTAGCTTTCAATTACGTTGTTGATGGAACTCACGTATTCTGATCCTGATATGGTACTAGAGTATTTCAACTATAGATAGTGGTAATTGCGGGATTAACTAACATCTCGAATGTGAAGGGCTTCTCGGACAGTGGGATCATTCGCCCAGACGTAACATGTTACGTAGTTATCATCCTGCAAGCGAGTAGTAGATATTCAGTTTGTGCACTCGTAAAGGGCATGATATTGGTAATAGATTTGCACGTATGTCTCGTAAACAGGTGATCGGCCGGATGGCTACCCGGCACCATAGTTCCTCTTGTTGAGATGGCACGAGGATGTCATTGAAGTAGTCATTATATCTTTTCCCCCATGAAGTACTACACTTGGGTTCCAATATATGCCCTCTGTTTACTCTTGCAGTGCACTGCAATTTCAATTTTTTGTCACAAATAAAAAGAAACACTTCATTTTCAAGATTGAATCTGTGCATTTGATTACCTCTTTGATAAGTTGAAGATAATAAATGCATTCTGCATTGTTTGGATCTGGGCTGACATATTCCCCGTGGCAGCTGCGTTTTGCTGACTGAAAAATCCATAACATCAAGTTCTTCATCTACAGTGAATTACTACATTCATCCGCATATGAAAAGGAGGTAGCAACATATGTGAGTTCAAACTCAGGAAGAGGAATATACGCTATGAACAGTTAGGAAACTGCCTCCCCACGAAAAGTATGGTAAGGCTGCATAAACAACCTTCCTCAAGACCCTGCAACGATGGGATCTCTGCTTCGGGTTTCCTCAATAAATTCTAGAAATATTGTCAAGACATTATCTAACTTGTTATATTTCTCTTCAAAATCGCTGATATTGGCGGAAGTGGCATCAGTAGAATGTATATATCAACATGTCCAGGTTGTATAGGGCAGGCTGCTCAGGAGGGAGAAGCTGAGAGACGGGTAAAATCACCTGGTAGTATTCGTCCGATATAAGTCCCACTCGATGTGCATATGCGACCCCTGCATTTTTATCCATGTGAATATCTGTTCCTGGGTTGCCGAGCATGTATCCCTGAAACAGATTCATGGACAGTCCAGGTTTAACGTAACTTTTGTCACTGAAATGTAGTAAGTTAAAGGTCATTTACCTGGAGAGACATGCGTGGCATGTATCCAACTTCATTAGCTGGCAAAATAATCATAATTAACACCGAAGCTTTGTAAGAACAGTTTATCATAGTCAATCAACATTGTTTCGATTCTAGTAAACTTAAGTTACCATCGGATATTTCTAGGACGATCATGGGGACGAGTATGCCCGAGTAGGAGTCACCAGCAATGTAAAGAGGATTTTCGATAAATCTTTGGTGCTCCAACAACCACTGATGATTAGATGATGGTCATCAACTTTTGAGTCGTAATTAGAGCATAAATACACTAGGATATAATTTCTACTTATGCTATTGCTTCCAAAGCTTTATTAATAACAACCATCGCGGTTTCCCAGTTTTCTACATTGTAACTCACCTTTCTTAGAAAAGTGTAAATGTCTTTTGCAGATTTTGTGTCGGAGGAATAATAACCTTCTGAGGTAGTGGCATAGGAGAATCCAGTGCCGACAGGCGCATCTAAAAATATTATGTTGGCGACCTGGGGTTGCATCACGAGCACGTGTAAGAAGAATACGAGAAAGTCTCTCCTCCAATTGAACACGAAATAAACCTAGGCATTGCAGCGGTTAACTGTCGCACCTTTGTCCATGAGTACGGGTTTAAATGGAATGACGGTGAGCTCCCATTGAAAGCTGGAATGTCGAACATTAATGGACCTGGACAAAATTCATAAGAGAATTGTGAAGGTCATGAGTTCCCATTGAAAGCTGGAATGTCGAACATTAATGGACCTGGACAAAATTCATAAGAGAATTGTGAAGACGACATTGACCGTGCCTAGTAACTGTATCATTGTCAGAGATAAAAGGTTATTTTGAATGGGCTGCTTTGATTTGTTGTCTTTTAAAATTTTAAGCTGCTATTTTCTTAAAAAGATGGGCTGGGGTAGTATAATCCCTCTTGTAATCATCAGTGAAGATTGTGCTTAAATGTAGCAGGGCTTTGCGTAAACATACTTTCCCCGTTTTACTACTAATCGAAGGGTTGGGCTCTCATTCAGCCTAATCTTGTGACACATAAGGCACTTACATCCATTTAAACGTTAGGTTCTGTTTGATGAAATCCTAATTACCAACTTTCAAGTGAGAAACTAATATACAAAGAGATTTAACCTAAAAGAAAATTTACGGCAGTTAAGGTGTTCTATGTGCCTGGTGCGGATGGTTCGGAAACATGATCGTCAACTTCTGCAATCAGGATGGTGCTGCCGGGTTCAGTGGTTAAGCTGTTACGGAGCTGGTCTTTCTACGAGAGGAAACGACGATGTCGGATCTTTCGGATTTATGCCTTTTCAGCTGCATTGAGAAAGAAATTGTATAGCCTTATTAGGAGGAGGTTCTGCTTTTGTTCACCCTCTTCTTTTGGCGGGGAGATTCCATTTAAGGCTCTAATATTAGAAGCACTTTCCTAGTTTTTAAACTCTTGGGAGTTGTATCAATCCGTGATTAACGTACATGGAAGTGACGCCTCCTTTTGGCGTCTCTTATCTCCATAGCTGATTGTTTCGACGGGAACGCCGGAAGCACCATGTAGCTAGGTGGGGTTTGAGCCTGTTTTCTAACGAAGTGGCATTGAGTTTCAAGTCTTCCGGTTCGTGTGCATCAAGCCCTTGGTTATGGACCAGATTCGATATGGAATTAAGTGCTATTGCAGGAGAGATGGCAATAGAAATAGTAAAGCTTTTAAAATAAAAGGGGTGCATCGAAAGTGTACCAATTTCATAAACTAAACCAGAGAAGGCAGAGCAGCCGGGGCCTCCAGTGAGCCATAACACAAGGGGGTCCTTCACAGGGTTTCTTTCGGACTCGACGAAGTAATAGAATAGCTGCACCTCATCCACTTCACCTACGCTCACGTATCTATGAGGAAAAAGGAACCATTTCCATCACCTTTAACTTGGGAAGAATAAAAAAAGGCATAAAAACCTAGTGCCATGTAAAGAATAAAGCAGCTCAAGAACTCACCCAGTTTCAAGCTTGATAGGTAGAATACCCGGATACCCCGGGAGAGTTTGAATAATTGACTGTGACACAACGGCATCGACGACAGCAAACAGGAGGAGTAGGTGCCACCACTCCCAGCTAATAAACTTACCTGAAGTGTAACAATTCATGTTAAGTAGTCCCTGTGAATTAGCAGCTGCAGCTGGTAGATGTATGTTCCTGCCTTGGTCGGACAGACACGAAGCATAACAAAAGACACTGTTGGTTAGATCATATAGAGGATAATTGCATCATTTCCAAAGGTTACAGAACAGTAAGTGTAGAGTAAGTAACAAAATTTGCAACCAACTTTCTAATAGGATGATGTCTGACTGGCGGAATTTTGATTTTTCCTTTTCCCCTTCCAATGGCATGAATAGTGATTGTTGGACTAATTCTATCTTGTAGACTCCATGTGCAGTTTGGTCCGTAAATGTTAATGAGCATTAACTAATTAGCTGTGGACATATTAAGTACAATAATTAAGTAAATCTAAAGTAAGGGTCTCATCCAAAATAATAGTTACCTTTAAATACACTAACATATTTAGTATATAGCTTTAAATTATTTTCAGATTTACTAATAAGCTTCATTGTTATTGTAATTTTAATTAATTATAATTATAATCCTTTGTTGTTCGTGTTGTTCCATCCAAAAGCAGTGTCTTTTTTTTTTTAATTTATTGAAAAGATTGTCAAAACAGTATATGATATTCACAACTCTTCACATTGAGTACGGTTAAGATATGTTAGGATAAAATAATTATAAATCACATGTCAAATTATTCTGTTGTTCTAAAACTCATATATTGTGTGTGTATTTTTTTTTTGGTCTATGGGCTTTTATTTTCATATTAGAGAATCATTTTCAGGGATAGAGTAGTCAAATTTAAGTCTTACTAAGTTAGTATTAACGGTAGTAGAGTTTTAGAATGCTTAACATAAGTTTATATTATAAGAGATTTACTAATAAAGAAATAAGGACTCTATCAAAGAAAAAATTTGAGAATTTTGGCAACATTTTCATATTTAGTATTTTGATTTTATAAAATATATTTTATCTTGAAAACATTATGTGATAATGTGCGCACAAAGAAGCTATTATTGAATTTCATTACTTTTCTTACTTGCCGATCATATATTTTATAAATATGCATGCGAAGTTTAACAAATAACCTTATACATTAGATTAATAGTATATGGGGGGGGGGGGGGGGTGGTGATGGATATTCTCTATTAAATTCACACAACAATGATTGCTCATAGTTATACTCGATTCTACTAAAGTTAAAGTTAATTTCTAATACTTAGAATTAATCTAGAATTTAGTAATAGCTATATTATTTAAATAAAATTAATTAACTGAGTAAATAGTGTATTTTGTTCGTCGTTAGGGCCTGTAAAAATTAGTTGTGGGACTATATTCGTTTACCATTTCTTTTGTAGAATTACATGGGCACATTACTTGTATCAGTTTTTTTTTTCTAAATTTTATGTGTGATCTCTTCTCTAAATTTTATACGAGAGATACAGCGAGTTTGTCTGTCATGAGGGCATGTCTTAAGAAAGCTGACCTACAGCTTGTTTATATGCATTGTGCAACTATTTTTTTACAATGACTATTATAACTTAGAAAATAATAAATCCAATTCAACTGTAACATTGTTTTTTTTCTTCCTAAAATCTTTTGTTGTTCCTGTTCTTTAGATGTATGCATTTTTATCATCATATTTGGGAGTGATTTTAAGATACATAAGTCAAAATTAAGTCCTAGTCGGGTAGAACATTGGTTCGATTGTGTTTTAGGTTGTTGGAATTGGTTGTCGAATTATGTAAGGCTTACTTGTATACTAGCATTACTTCTGCAAAGTTAAGTTGATCTAAAAGTAAAGATCTCATCCAAAATATTATTTGGAGACTTTTACAGATACAAATATCTTAAATATATAGCTTTGGATTCTTTTCAAGTATTAAGTTTATTTATATGCTTTATTACTAAGATTAATTTTATAAACTCTAATTAAATAGCCACTTTTTTCATTGCGAGAACTCATTGAAAAATAGCCTATTTTTTGTTTAGGAAAAGGACTCTGAAAGTTATACATTATATAGATAAGTTTTTGCATTGATTCTATACGTTGCAGTAGATTATTACACGACTTTTCTTTTGTTCTAGGCTGGAGAAAGCTTGAAGCCCATTCGTGGTCGGGCTCTTATTGTTTATTGTGAATTTATTTTATTGTCGTCTCACATGTTATTTAAGATTTTTGAACTCGGGAATTTCTATTTTAGTGTTAGAGAGTGCTAGTGAGGGATATATAATAGTCAAAATTGAATCTTAATTGGTTACTATATTGGTTATGTAGAGTTTTAGCGACATTTTTGTGTTTAGTATATATTTTTTATAAACCCTACTTTACATTGAGAACGTAATGTGAATGACGTGTTCACCTCAAAGAAGTTAACGCCATATGACTTGATGTGCCGTAAAGTGAAGTAGCCGTTGAGTTTCATTGTATTTTTAGCTTTCCTTATTATATATATGGATGGATATGGATGAGCTATGGTTATGAGGGTGAGCTTCAAAATAATAATAATAATAATGAAAAAATTAGAAAAAGCTTAGTGGAAAAACAAATAATATGGAGGACATGAATTCAGTTAGTTAGAAAAAACTTAGTGGAAAAACAAATAATAATGGAAAAATTATGGAGAAACAAGTGAAGCTTCAAAACTTTGATCTCTTTTAAAGAAAAGGGACTTGAAGTGAACTACAGATACTGGAGAAAGGAAAAAAAGAGGCGTAACACATGGGTTTCAAGAGAGGTCTCACCAAATTATTCTTTCCATCCCAAATTATATTTGATTTGCATGCTTATGAGAAAGTGGGTCAGGAAAGAAAAATTGGTTTAAAAAATATGGAGAGAAATAGAATAAAAAAATGTAAAAAGTATAAGCATGAAAAAATACGTACAAAATCTTTATTAATTTAAAAAGTGATCAATTATATTGGGACAGTCTAAAAAGAAAATATAATTAATTTTTTTTTGAAATGGAGGGAACACAAATGCAAAGACGTATTATCCATCACCACAGGGATTTTTGCGGCATTCTTTTGTTGATGATTAATATATGACCAATGACATGTTGTAGTTTAGAGTAACTGGACAATTGAATCAGTATAATACCAGTGCCGAGGGGATAACAGTACAACATTTCTGCTTGAATTTGTTCTGAGGGACTATCATGAGTGAGTTACCCTCAGCATGGAATAACAAATTCGGCGAAGTTACTTGATTAACTCCCTCGGTATAAAAACGTGATTGATAAATCTTAATTAAATTGGACCAAAGCTAGCTTAAAATGGATTATCAATCCAGTTTGGGATCTAGAGACCATTTGGGATTGATTCTTAAAAGTATATTTTGATTAAATCAGAATCAGTTTCAAAAATCAGTTTTAATCCATTTTAAGCATAATAGGTTAAAAGTTTTTGAAGGTGTTTGGATAAAAAGGAATTAAAGTAGGTTTAGTATAACAAAATTACCATATATTGTATTCAAACTGAAATTGAGCATCTAATGTTGTTTATATGTAAGGATATTTCGGTAAATCTCTTGGTCAAACTTGATTCTCTAAAACTGATTAAATCTTAATCCAAAAAAATGAAGATTATGGATTTAATCAGTTTTGAGCACACTAAAGCAGATTTAATCAGTTTACATTTTGTTGTCAAACACTTCAAAACTTATTTAATCTAGATTTAATCAAATTTGACCAATCTAAAATCAATCTCAAACACCCTCTTAGTATTCTTAATCTAATATTGTACTAGCCTACTTTATTTCCTCATTAAAGAAAAAACAAGTGGCAGTTAAACTGCACTAAAAGTTATTTTGGAGTAGAAATATTACTTTCTCTCTAGTTTTTAATATGAATAAATTCGATTTAGAGTATATATTCTTGACAAATCAAATTATTGTAGGAGCAAAAAACCCAATCCCTAATTAGTTTTCCATTCTTGCCCCTCTCTGAAGGCTAGAACGTGCGATTGAATCAATCTATCAATACCTATTTGTAATTTTGGCGATATCCAAATTAATCGTTAAAAGTATAAAACCTATTCCAGTATAACCCCATTGTCAGCTAAACTTGGAAGAACAATTTGCTCGGCCAATGAAGACAAATTCTGTGATTTGGTTGACCGCTGAAGGAGATTTCAGTAGTTCTTAGTGTACTTTTATCATCATGTCCTTAATTTGGATGTAACAACGTTGATTCACTACATTTGTGTTGTTGTATGCACTATATTATTAATAAAATTCTTCATACTAAACCAAAAAAAAAAAAATTTAAAACTCCACAGTCAAAATATCTTTTATGTTTTGCCATGAAACTTGTTGCTTTGCTGTAAATAAAAATTCATATTCTTTGGCTAATCACATTTTTAAGTACTGATAATAGTACACCTATAACAGCTCTAGTGACAAAATATCTCTCCTAAAATGTTTTATCGTTATTTTTTATAATTAATTAAGTTAACTACTCGATTGACCATTTTACTATTAGGCAAATTCAACTTTCGTAACTGGAAATCAATGTGACCAAAAAATTTTAAAATTCGTTTCAATCAAGTCACTCCGCCAAATTAAGCTTGATGCTGTCCATTTTACTCAGGGGTATGTTGGTCTTTTTACCCTACTCTTTCTCAATTTCCCTCTTCTTTCCCTCTCTCTCTCTCTCTCTCTCTCTCTCTCTCTCTCTCTTTGTCTCAAATGCCATCATTCTATCTCAAAGACTTTGTTACCCTTAGGTTAGAAGGTTCTTTTTTCTCAAATGCCATCATTCTATCTCAAAGAAAAAAAAAATCATACTTTGTTTTTGGGGGAAACTTTAATGAACTTTACCCTCTCCCCCAACCCCACCCCCACCTCCCACCGTTGTCCCTCACTCTTTCGTCGCCCCTACTCTTTGCCCACCCCTATTCTGTCTCCCCCTCCTCCCCTACCCCACTGATGTCCCCCACCCTCCCTTACCCCACTGATGTCCCCCACCCTCCCTTATCCTAGTCGCCTCTCCCCCTCACCTCGTCTGCCTCTCCCTTCCTCGTCATCGCACCCACCCTATACCTTCCCTGTCACCTCATCCATTCTCTCATTTCCCCGTTGTCACACCCATTCCTCCCCCTTCCTCGTCGCCAACGGAGGGGGACCAGATGTTTAACTTGAACGGCACCAAGGCTCTCGGTGCCGATGAGGTTGAGCGAGGCAATGGGCTACGGCGGGGTGGGGGGAGGGAGGGGGCTACTGCGGGGGTAGGGTGGTGCGTGACAATGTTTGAATTATGGTTTGTTACCCCTAATTTTCAAATTAAGGTTTGAAATCCTAATTTGAAAATAAGGTGCAATTATTCAGTATATACAGTACAAGGGTAGTATTGTCATTTTAAAAATACGTATATGATGACATAGTAAAAAAAGTACATTTTTAAACAAAACCCTGACAGATAAACAGAAACGTTACATTTTTAACACTTTTGGTCACGATATGTTATATTTTGAAACTTAATGTCATTGACGGTAATTTTATCATAACTTTAGGACTTTGGTGTTATTATTATTATTTTGGTTGGATAGTAAAGGGCATCCTCGGGTCAGCTTTGGCATCAATCGAGACAGTCTCCTTCCCAAGTGATATATTTCCTCTGATTGCTGACCTCAAGGTTTAAACCTAGGAAGTCAAAGTAGGAAGTAAACATCCATGACCACTAGGCCAACTCCTTGGGGTTTCATCACTAATCTTTAAAATAAAATAAAAAACTAAAAAGAGATTAAGATTTACTTACCCTACCATAAGCAAGAGAAGACAAATGCACAATCAGATACCTATAATCCACATGCAAAAGTTTGTTATCAGTGAAGGGTGCCTGCCCCATCCCAACAACCAAACAAATAAAACAGAATCTACAACCACCAAACTTCTAATTGCATCACAAGAATACCACTTCCATGAAAAGAAAAGAAAAAGAAAATCTACATATCTGTCTCTCTTCCCTCTCATGTGGCCAGTTCTTAGATGGTCTTTCACATTCTCAAGATTTAAACGAAGGAGGATTCATCTTAACTATTTGAAGGAAAAAAAATGATGAACAGCTTTCCTTAGCAAAGATGTAGCATAGAGAAGGAAGCTATAGCCACCCTGCCAAGTGCCCAAACATAAAGAATACATTTGCCAGACACTTATAGTTTCGGCTTCAAATCAACATTTGGGCTAGGTGGTGTGGTGCGGACAGCTACTGAGTGATGTGTATTGACTTTGTTGCGCCGTTGTTGTTGTTTTATATTTTTGGACAAATTACACCTATATATCTGATGTTAGGGTATAATTACAATCAAGGACATTAAGTTTTAAAATGTAACATACCGTGACCAAACACTTTTAAAATGTATCAGCCGTATCCATCCGTCAGGGTTCCGTCTAAAAATTGTACTTTTTGTGTGATGTCATCAATATGTATTTTTAAAATGACGATACTACCCTTTGTACTGTATATACTGAATATTTTTTAAAAAATTTAAATTAAGATTTCGAGCCTTAATTTAAAGTCACAATTAGGATTTTGTTGAAACCCTAATTTGCAAATTAGGGTTTTCTTGAAAACGTAATTTGCAAATTAGGGCTTTCTTGAAAACCTAATTTGTAATTTTGATCTGTTCTCTTTCCCATTGCCGCGACCAATCTCCTGCCAGCGTCGCCTTCATCGCCGGCGACGTCGCCCTTTTCCTTCCATCTATTCTCTCTCCCCACACCTCGCCCTCCACGCGGCAGCCCCTTCCCTCGCCCCACACCGGCAGCGCTTTCCCTCACACCACGATGCAAGCCCCTTTCCTTGTCCCACGACGGCAGCACCTTCCCTCACCTCAAGACGGCAGCACCTTCCGTTGCCCCACGACAGCATCCCCTTCCCTCCGCCGACCTAGATCTAAAATAAAGAGACAACCTTGATCTGAACATGGACATGGTCGCCGCCATGGTCGGTCACCAAACACCTTCGCCATGGTCAAATCAAGAACATGGACATGGTCGCCGTCACCGAACACCTCCGCCATTGCTGCACCGTCTTCGACGGCCACCGTGAAATGAAGAGACGGGAGATGGAGAAAGAGAGAAAAAAAGATGAAGAAAATAGAATTTTTATTTTATTTAGGGGCAATTCAGTCTTTTCGTCAAAATCGTTACGTATTTTTGTATTCTGTTTGGTCAACGGACATAAGTGTAATTTGTTCAAACTATTGTCCTTACTTGTAATTATACCATAACCTCAGGGACATAGGTGTAATTTGCCCTATTTTTTTTTTGGTCTTATTTTTTGGGCTTTGTAGATTTTTGTAGGTTTTGTAATTTTTTTGATTGTGGGCCCACCTTCAAGAGAGTTGTTATTCTTGTTTATAGTTAGTGTCTTGATTTTGCTAAAGGTGCACTAATCTTTCATGTAGGTAGTCTTCGGCAAGGGTGAGCACGGTTCGGTTTGGTTATGTTTAGGGGTCAAATCGCAAACTGAACCGTTACCCCTCGGTTTGAAAATTTTGAAACCAAACCAAACATCATCGGTTTAGAGGTTCGGTTTAGTCTGTTTAAACTGTTCGGTTTGATCTATTTAAATGGTTCGCGCTCACGTTATTCCTTTGCACACTACTATCGGATCTACTAATAATTAAAAATCGAAGTTATATTTTTTTCTAAATTGTATATTATCTTGTTACAATTGATATATAAGTGCTCATTGATGTATGAAAAAGAATGAGTAAATATAGAATATATATTGTCACGAATTTTTTGTGTTATAAGTGTTATCATTATTTTCTTTTCTTTTAACTTTTAATATTTGTTTATTTAGGTTTTTTAGTACCACATATGAAATTATCAATGAATGTTACTAAAAAGAGGTTAACATATTATAGGTCGGTTCGGTTCGGTTGGAATCGGTTTCAAAAATATGAACCGTGAACCGAACTTAGGTCGGTTTGAGAAATGTGAAACTGAACTGTTAAGATCTTTAAACGGTTTGGATTGGATTGGTTCGGTTTGATTTGATTTGTTTGAACGGTTCGGATCGATTTAAACGGTTTGATGCTCACCCCTAGTCTTCGGTAGAGATTCTTTGGCCATAAAGTCGTTCTTGTTTTAGCCGCTCTAGTATATTCAAGGACGCCTGTCTATGTGCTAGTCCTTGTTTGTGGGTATATCGCGGGAAAAGCGGTAACTCTTATTTTTTTTATTTTATTCTATCTTGTACTGTTTGTTTATTAATGATATGATTGGTTGGATTTTTACTTAAGGTCAAAAAAGAAAAAGAAAAAAAAACAGTGGCCCTTGTATCAACGTTGTTGTTGCTTGTGGTGGTTGCTGCTTGGTCGTTCTGTGTTTTAGCCAATCGGGAAGAAGCTAAAGAAGGGTTGTTAAGTAGACCCACCCAGCCCTGGAGAACGAGTCCGATCTTCAGTGATGCCAGGGGCGGAACCATAAATTTTTTTCAGGGGGTGCAAAAATTATATCGAATTCTTAAAAAAAAATTATGAATCGATATAATTTTTTTTTTAACAGAACATTTTTTTTTTTTTGGTACAAGACTGAACATTTAATGGAATAATATCCAGCTGAATAAGTGGTTTGACAAAAATATAAATGACCAACACCTACTCAGTATACGACGCACACATGATAGACTGATAATATGATACATCATACTCCATACATGACACATAACAGTAACACATTTAAGACCCACACTGACTCACGGACCTCTGTAGGTCTGCTTTGACCTTTGAACTGAAGGCAAGGAAGGCAGGGAGCCTCGTCAGTCGTCGCCGGTAGGGGATAAGGGACTAGATTTGTCGAATCCTTGGAGTAGCAGTCGAAGAGCGGAGTGAGGGGCCAGATCTCGTCTCCGCCGTCGAGGCATTGGTGGTCATCGGTAGATCTTGATCTGTTAGAGTTGTCTCATCAGTCATCGCCGGCAGGGAGGCAAGGAGCCTCGTCAGTCGTCCCCGGCAGGGGATGAGGGACCAGATCTGGTCGAATCCTCGGAGTAGCAGTCGAAGAGCGGAGTGAGGCCATATCTCGTCTCCGCCGTCGAGGCGTCGGTGATCGCCGGCAGACCTTGATCTATCGGAGTTGCCTCATCAGTCACCACGGGCTACCTGAGCTTAGTCCATCGGCGGTCGGTCGCTCACTGTCACGGTAAGATAGATAGATAGATAGATAGAGAGAGAGAAGAGTGACTTCCGAGTGTGTGTCTCTAGGGGAACGGGGTATCTGGAACGGGTGGAGTCGCGGTGTGATTCCTGAAATAATTTTTTCCCCCAAAAGTCAGGGGGTGCTTCAGCCCCCCTTGTCACAACGTAGGTCTGCCCCTGAGTGATGCCCAAAGATTGAATAAAGAAATGATGAATGGAAATCCGATTAAAGCACAAAGCATAAAACCAACAAAAAACATAAAAATTTCTAACTGTTCCATAGCTTAATCTCTCGTGATAGGGCGGGGAGTCAAATTCTGGTAGTTCCCTACTAAGTTGGCTCAGGTAAGGTGAAAGATACTTCAGCTTGGAACTCGAATGTGGCTGAGCAGTTGGAGGCGGGGTCAATTGCGAGGAACTCGCCATTTCAACCTCCATTTCGTTGGTGACATTCCTCTGATTTGGTTTAGACATGCTACTTGAGCGTAGAGGGTGTTCTCTGAGAGTGTGTATATGTGTGTGTTTGGAGGAGAAGAAAGAGGAAGAAGGTGAATAATGAATTGACGATTTTACCCATAAATAAATGGACTTAGATTGACAAAAGAAGTTAACGGAGTGACCAAATTGAAACAAACTTTAAATTTTAGTGATCAATTTTGAATAAATCGATTTCAAGTGAACATAGTTGTATTTCCCTAATAGTACAGTGGTCAACCGAATTGTTAACTCTAATTTATTTCATAATGACAATCTTCTAGGCAAATTTTTTTATTATTATTATCAAAATAGAATTGATGTACGACAGACAAATGAATTAGTGAGTGTAAAAAAAATGAAGCAAATTAAGAATCAAAAATAAATAAATCTTTCACCTCTAAAATTTTAATTACATTTCCAATTTGGAAAAATAATAATAATAGAAGCAACAAAGAGCATACGCACATCAGATTGGCAAAGAACTAAGTAATCTACCGTTCAATCAATACGCTAGCAATCCTCTGCGTAACAGCATAACTTCTACGTCTCGGATAAACAACATTCTTGTTAGCTTCTACTTCCACAAAGTCACAAGGCAAGTCTTCATCAATTCTTCCTATCTTTCCCAGCCCAACACTAAAACTCCTGCCCACCACTCTAGCCCCCGCGGCCGGCTTTTGCCACTCTACTTGCCTGCCCAAGTCTCTCTCCACCTTGCTCCTTAATTTCGCAGTCGATGCCACCCGAATGAGCGCTCTCAAATCCTCATCGTTCATTTGCTTAAACGAGCACAGCTGAGTCATTTGTGGCAACGCACACCCAGTCACCACGGTCCCTTCACCGATCCTTCCGGCGCAATCAAACATTGTTTTCATGTAAAAATCTCTCGCCTTGCTAAGAATTTTGAAGGTTGCGGTCACATAACGGATGAACTTGTTTTGCCTCTTTGCTTTGGTTCCCATGTTTGCAAGAAAGCTTAGATTGTTAAGGTGATACACAGAAAGGGGAGGTGAAGACAGTTACTTATATAGAAATCATGGGTTTGATTAGATTATGGTCATTGTTGTGTCTGCTAATTTCAGTTTGGACGTAGCTTCAGAAGTTACTTGAACGTGACGGCAAAATCAGTGAAGAAGTTGGGATGTTTGAGGGGTCATGCATGCTCCACAGCATGGACTCCTTCAAACTTGCATTGTAACCGGACAAGTTAGTAACCTAAAATAAAGAAATGAGAAGACGCATACCAGCCTTAAATAAAGATACAACGTGGTTGAATATGTACTCAAATAAATGTATATGGACCGTATGGTTGTCTCATATGAACATTGAGGGAAAGAAAGAATCTTAGCCTGTTTGATATATGTAGTCAGGTTAAACTCCAAGATGATCTTGTGAAGAAGAACATCTATTGGACTCGGCCGTCCTGCCAGCGTAATGCAAATCAGGAATTTCTCGCCTTTTATAACTATTATTATTTTGACTTTAGGTATAACTCTACTTAGAAAGGATTACCAATATTCCAGATCAGTAGACAAATTATAGGCGATTGTATAATAAATTGCTCAACCATTCTTCTTATAAGTTGATCGTCGCTATTTATGAACGTTAGGCAATTGACCTAAAAGGACATGGGAGTTCCATCAGATTTAGCAGCATCAACTTTTCTTTATTTTCTTGGGATTCTATGAGCGGAGGGTTCTCAGCTGATTTGTGGCTATTGTCTTTCTACGCTTATAGGGCATCTGCACTACTTTCTTTAGTTTTCCAGTCATATATGATCCCATCTTGAAAGTGAACGTTGGATTTTGTGTTTTGAACTGTGAATTTGAGTCAACTTGGACACGTGTATGCTTCAGAAATATTTAAACTTGACTGAATATATGCCCTAAGCTCGAGAAAAATTTTGTCCGTTCGTCACTATGCAACTAATGACGAGAACCATGCCAAGGGAAGGTTCGCACTGCTTCGCTAATCCTGCAGTGCACCCATGAGGCCTTGCTGCCATGCCTGTGGCTGGGCCGCTGAAGAGTTGAAAACCCGCCACAAGGGTTGCTATGAACTGCTTTGGTCACCGAAGTCAAATTTAATTACGACGTTGAAGGCCATACACTTCGACTTAAAACATATTTTGGTCTTTCGGTGCACTAGAGATTCACCAGCCAATTACTAAATCATATTTACTTCCATCTCTTATCGCCTTCCAATCATTTTTGAACTGTCACAATATTTTTAATCAGTAAATGTTGCATAATCCTGACTATCTATGACAGTTGAATCAAAGAAACGGACGTAGATAAGAAGAGTAGTAAAGAGAGGCACAAGATTATTTTACAATGTATTCAACGGTCCTAGATGATCAAAACTATTAGTCTCAGACCACCACGTATGTTTTAACCTAAAAGATTCAAATTCAACGGGTGAGGTATAATATTGTAACATACACATATAAATACCAAAGCCATGGCTTGAAAAGCCACGAATACTTTATATTCTATTTTAAGCCATAAATAAAAATTAACATACATTTCAGTGATACAACAAAATATTGTAAGTTATAGCAACACGCCGCAAGTGCGAGTTTGGATTCGAATTCGGATTTAGAAGCACAAATCAGATAAAGTGTTCAAATGCAACCTCTTTTTATCAGTTTTCAACAACCTCAAATCGGTCAAATAGAGGTTATTACACATTTTCGCTCTCTTTGGCGTAAGAGAAAGAGGTTATCACTGTCCTCTCTCAAGGAATTCGGGTCTTGCCAGTGAAGGAATCCTTACTTTCTATCTTGCAAACAATCACAAAATACCCAACCCATTGTTACGCTAACAATTCTAATCAATCCAGTTGGAATGGTACACGGGTCATCTTGCACGTGCAATTTCCTAATTGTTTACTTAGACAAGTGCATATCCCGTTAGTATTATTTAGGAACTTTGGGACCGAGCGAGATAAAAATAAAATACTGGTACGTTAAGTTTTACTTTAAGCCGGTTGAATTTCACCTTCATTTGTAAAAGGTCTTTCAATGTCGTCGTATAATTACTTAAATACTACTTATGAAGTTTAAATATTAAAATCAAACTAACATTAAAGGAGTTACACAGAGTACAACAGTACTTTTAGCAGCGAGAATCATGTGCTCAAACAACCATGGTAAACTTGCGACTTGTCTAGCACCCCAAGATGGGCCAACGTATGCCCCATTAAAGGTTCCATATACTGACTGAATCAAATGTGGTGGCCTATCATTCTACAATCTTCTTCCTTTGATTTTGGAGACAGACAAGGGATATTCTACTTGTATTACGGTACTTTTTTAGAACTAAGTTGTATTATTAATGTGTACACCGACCATTCTATCTATTTTTAAAAAGTTTGCACGTTGACCACATTGCACATTGGTCCCAGCTTAGGCAGTCAAATACTATTTCGCAACAACAAGTAGTAGAGAACTTTGTTTGCAATTCCAGTTATAAAAACTTCTTACAATTTTCTACATCCATATAATTAAAACTCTATGACTATGGTAATTAACATTTAGGTCTTGACACGCAAAAAGTAATGTTTGCATATTATCATCGAAGTACTATATTAGCAACCACTAATTACCTTGAAGTATGGCGTTCACAGCCTCTCCACAATCTGTTGCCAATTTATCCAACATTAATGAGTGCAGATCTTATATTCAAAATGGAAAATTTTTCACTGTTACCTAGGCCGTAAGAATATAACTATTATATCCTTTGTAGAGACGGTTAATGATCGTTAGATATTTATAATAATTTTTATCCGTTGAAAGTACTGTTGAGAATTTTTCTCGAAAATCAATTGTAACTGTACAAGAGATTGCAGTTATCTTGATCGCAGCAAAGATTTATCCTATTCAAACGCTCAATATCTTTCTTGATATCGCAGTTTGTTGCTAAATATTAGTTTGGTTACGGGATATTAACTTCTTAGCGAGAAAGTGTAAAAAAAAAAAATTAATAATAATAATAATAATAATAGGAGGAGGAAGCTAATCATGAACAAAATCATTACCACACAGAATCAAAAATTGAAAAACCGAAACGGTTCGAAACCCCAATCGCCGAGATCAAACCAGCGGAACAACAGATGAACAAGCAGGTGATCCGTGCAAAAGAGAGCAATGGAAAAACACAGAATCGGCCTGGGTTTCAAAGTTCGTTATATACCCAGCAAAATAGGCAAAACAAAAGGCAGCTATGAAGGGAAAATCAAAAGGACTATGAAGATGGAGTCAAGACTAAGGAATGGGGCGCTTGCCGGGGAGATCAGCGGCTTTGAGGGTCTTGTCAATGAGCTTCCGGGCCTGCCTGCTGCGGATCTCCACCTTGACGCTCGAGCTCTTGTCCATCTTCACGTACGGCTTCTTCGACTTCTTAAGAGATCTCACCTTCGACTTTATGGATTGCACCAAGTTCTCCAACTGGTTCGCCATTTCTAGCTGTGTGTGTGTAAGTGTATGCGCGGGGGTGTTATGTGGCCATGGATGTGCAGCACACTCTCCTTTGTGTTAAAGTCTCTCTCTCTCTCTCTTACTTTCGAGTGATTAATTAATATGGTGATGGGTGTGAGGCGATATGTATGGCCTCCCTCCCTCCCTCCCTCTCTCTCACGCCCAACTATATTTGGTCAGATTTCCCCTTCATTCTCTGACCTTTTCTACCCCCGATGTACACTCGTTGATGCATGTAGTACAATTACATGTGATTGTAGCTTGTGCAAATGATTGTACTTGGAGTGAGTGCTAGTAACAAATTAGTGAGGGGTACTTGCTTGTTTTAATGAGTTTTTTGGATTTATTTCTACTTATATATTTTGGTGTTAAGTTTGTGCCCCAAACAGAAAAATAAACAACAGGGAAATATGTTTTGTATTTTGGTGGTAGATACATTTGAAAATCATCTTCCACATCGAGTAATTTCAGAAATTATGGATGTTTGTTGTATGCGCCAAATAGAGTAACAAAATTGAGTCAATAAGATTTGATTTTGGGTGAGGATATCTAAAAAAAAATCTGCTTCAAGTTTGACCTCTCCCACCCTGCATAATTTTTAGTGACATTTGTTACTACATATAGGAACAAAAGCAAAGGAAGAAATTTCAAATTTAGAATGATTTTCCCTGATCGAGGATATTTTTGCACAATCTTTTATCTAATTACATTCATCTAAATAAATATTTGTTGCAAAAGCATGCGTAGCGATAAGAAAAATAATTTAGTGTCAACCACATTTGAGAGGATGGGAAACTAGTATAAAACTCGGTTTCAGAATCAATCAATTCTATTGGTTTTTTTTTTTTTTTTACGATGATTAGAACTGCGATATTTATTTATGTAGCCCATTGGTATAAAAATGAAAACCAACAACCTTAGAGTTAACGCGCGGCTTCTACTATTTCTTCCACCCCTTTCCGATTGATATCTTATCCTCCTCTAGTAGAACGTTTGAGGTCCTAATTTGTAGAGCAAATTATGTATAAAGGTTGACGTCTATGCCAAATAAGGATTCTTAAGGACCCTATTTATCAAGATTGAATCTACTAAATTTATTCTCTATTTCCTCTCTGGTTTCCTTATCCAGCTCCCATTTTCATTCAGAAATGGAGAATCTTTTATTCAAATTTCCTTCAACACTCGTATTTACAAATATGCTAATACTTCTGATCCTGCATTTTTTAATGGCGCGATATCTTTAGTTAGCCTCTTTATGTTTTTTCATGCTTTTTCGATCCTTCCGTTGAACTTTTGAAGTTGTACCGGAACAAAAGAGAGAGAGAGAGAGAGAGAGAGAGAGAGAATAAAGCCACGAATAAATGACAGTTGAAGATATCGCCATGGTGAAAACTTTCTATAAGTTTCACAAATTCTGGGCATGAACTACGTCTAAATAAGCAACAAGTAATGAAGTTAGGCAATTTGCAAGCTCTTTGTTGCCTTCCATCACTGTCGACAGACTAAGAAGGGAGAAAGGGTGCAAGGAGAGTGGGGGAAAGGTTAGGCTTGACATCACTGGCAACTCATTGCTCTCTGCAAGATAGCTCAGAAAACAACGGTAAACGAGAGTAATGATGATTATCTGAGCCCACCGAAGACCTTATTGCGTTGTATGCTTTGTAAGAATTGCTGTTGCGGATGGGTATTGATGTAAAGCCTTCGACCGGTATGCTGGACCTATACGTTTGATTTCCGCAAGTAACATTTGACTGGGAATCCATTACTTTCAGTAAGGCCCAATGTTGAAAACTGGATCAGCGCAAGCTGCCAATTTCAATGAGCGCAAGCATTGGCTTTCAGTTGTCAAGTCTACATGGGAAACGAAGTGCAAGTGGGGAAATCTTTTTAAACGAGCCACAATTCTATCCTGGACAACAATTCATATCCAGCAAGTAATTTGTCAACTCCATCGTATTGAAAGCATATTTATAATTCATATGGGGATCATTCAAATCAAATCTACTCTCCCCTTCTCTCCTCTCCCTGCCCCCCAAACCCCACAAAAGAAAAAGGGAGAGAGATGTGAAACTTTGACACTTAAACGTGCACTACCTTGGCAAGGAAAACTTTGCAAAGCATATTCACATAGAGAGAGAGAACAAGCACAGAACACAAACGTGATGCAGAACAAAAGAAAAGACCATCCATGATTATGTCAAAGCAGCTAGCAAGAAAGGCAGCACTTCTCAACTTTTATCTCTCCAGATGGAACGTATTAATTCCACCTCCCTCAAAATGTGTGTGCGCGTGCGTGCGTGTGTTTGAGAGAGAGAGAGAGAGAGAGAGAGAGCAAACAAACTCACACGGGACGGGTTGTGCAATGCAAAAGGTATCTTTAAATTATAGTTTTGGTCCAATTTCACATATGAAAAGATATAAACCGCAAGACAAGGAATCTCAAAATAAATTGACTAATGAACTAGATTTTTTCTTGATAAGTAATCGATGTGATTTAAATCAGCAAGCTGACAAGATAAGACACAGGTTTTTCTTTCCCTTGGACTGCAGAACTTTTAGTTATAGGACTCTGGGTCCACAATAATACTATATGAAACTTTTATTCAAACTTCTACTAGAAGAAGAGATGAACCTCCCCAGGTTAAGCCAATTATTTTAGTATAGATGACAAGTTAACCACATCCGCCTGTACCTGTACGTACCACACTGACAGGAGTGGACAATTTTACATTGACTGAGTATATAGTAGAGATAAGAAACTTTAATTTATTCTACTGTCCTAATAAAAAATAAACCACGATGGAGTTTTACTACCCCAGACTCCCTAAGCTTTTCAGGCCTCTTCCGGCACCACACTGCTTAAACCCATCACACATTTTTTAAAGGTCGCTTTGCCTATAGGTCTCCATGGAGGCCTATGTTATAATTTGTTGTTGGGTCAGGCGCTTGTGCGTCCCTATAATTTTGGTCAGTATCATGTATTTCTCTCTTTCTGTAAAACTAGATATTATAACATTCTTGTTGTTAGGTTCATATGCTGTGGCTTTGGGTTTGTTTGGTTAAACTACGAGAGACATAAATGAGTCCAAATGCTTCGTCAACTTTAATTTTGCACCGGTTTAATTTCTACAGCGATGCAGGATTAGGGTTCAATTTAGGGGCCACATTCCTAGTTTAGAAGTCACTTGAAGGAAGACAACTCCACCAACTTCATCTAGAGAACAAATTATGTTCCGAACAACTGGTGATACGTAAACTTGATATATTTATTACTTCCAAAATGAGAAAGGGAAAAGGAAGTATGATAACAAAATATAACTTCACTCTGGAATTTTTTCCACTTGAAGTTTCAAAGACGTTATATTTATATTTGAATTCAGTTACTTTCATCTGCCGTAATTCTTCAGACACTTGAGAACACAATGGTCCCTAATAGTTTGTAAAAATCATGAAACTCAGTAATAAACACGCACGTCATCTTCCAAAGTCATCACCATGTGCCTGTCATTTAGGAATGGCAAATTTAGGCCCACCCTCACTTTATCATGCCATTTGTCTTCTTTTTCAGTAACATGGTCAAACGGACTTCACTATTTCTTAGGAAAACCAATACTATACCATACACTAAGCAGTACAAAACTGGAATTATAACCCCCAAAACAAATCTTGATTCATAACAATGACTACCGTCCCCCTTCTCTGCTCACGCAGGTGGTGGGGTGAGGTTGGGGTGCAATCATACAGTGGAGTAATAAAACCATTTTAAGCCAGGGGAAATAATCAAGAAGGCCCCAGCATTGTGGACTACAACTTCGTCATACAGATTCGTACACAAGTTACAGGCGACAAACAGCTTCATGAGATTCAGATTGGGGAAAAAAGAGGGGGTAGAACAGCCGTAATATACAACTGCACAAACAATGCCTACGTACCTGCAAATAGGACTATGGTTGTTGAGAGTCAGACCATAACATGAGATTTGCCAAAAGTGCTATTGTAGCAGTTTCAACTCGAAGGCGATTTGGCCCAAGCCCAACAGCAGTCACCCCCGCTTGTAACATTGCATTCACCTCTTTACCTGTGAAGTCTGAAATAAAACGACCAAGTTAATTCAAAGAAATCAGTTTTTTTCTCAAATAGATGAAACATCAAAAGCATTTACTTGGCAAGTAAACAATTCCAAAGCAGCAGTTTAAATATCTAAAATAGCCCCCCGTAACCCTGAGAAGTCTCCTTTAAGACCAACACCATAACAACATTTATTTGTTGGAGCTTCAAAATCAACAACAATACACTAAAGTTCTTTCAAGTATCCTCCCCAGTTGGATTGCGCGCATACACACACTAACACTGACTCTCATGAGGTAAAAGGTGATCAGTACTAACCTCCTTCTGGTCCAATTATTATTAAGCCCGATGTTTCTTTTTTTGATGAAGCCAAAGCACTAATCACAGGGGTAGCCTCTGCTACAGCCACAAAAGATAGCTTTGATTGTGCAACCTAGAGCAAACGGGAACATAAGGCTCATGACCAATGAAAGGACAAGTAACCTCTTTAAAAACACACTGCAACAGAATACAAAGCTAGGTCCTAGAACTTTACGCACAAATGCTTTTGGTTATATATACTCACAATAGGTAAAAGGCCACCAAATTTGAGAGGAGGGTTCAAGGTCATTTCATGAAGGCGTTGACCTATAACAAATGTCACATGGTAAAAAAAGATAAAAAATGACGACGACAAATCCCAAGACCTAACTAACTGAGCAGGATAAGTTGTCACAATAAAATTAAACACTCCAAGACTTTTACTTTGTTTGGCAGCAGCTTGAATGACTCGTTGCAATCTGTCGACCCGGTTTTCTGAAATTGAAGGAGAACGTTCAGTCAGCAAAGGTGTTACGCTATTGGCTCCCAGCTCCTAAGACAAAACGAGAAAAAGATGGCAGAGAAATTAAGTTTGTCCAATTGAATAGGAACAGAACTGACAAATGAGACATAGACGTTTATGACATACAGTGCATTTCTCTACAAGCCAATCAGCCCTACCACCCTTCAAAGTACCTACACAAGAACACTTTGGAACACGTCATGCAAGCCCATACGCAATTCAAGCAATGATAGATAGAACTTACCAAAACCAGCGAAGACATGCCATTGCATGGTATGAGGCCTTACTACATTTGGATCTTCCAAAGCCACAAAATCAAGTCCATTGCGGTCAATCCTTTGAATGCACCCTTCAATTAAACCTCCTTTTCCATTGAAGAGCTCTACCCTTGCAATTTGCAAATCACGAGAAGGACATTATAACCTATCAAAGTAAGCTATTAGATATTTTTTGATTAGCGGATATAAATTCCAAACTTGTTAACCAATTCCGTTAAATACTTAGCTTATTCCTACTTCCAAAGCGACCAAAACTGAAAATTAGTGTGTTATCACAAGAAACCATTGGCTTCAAAAATTTTAATCTGAAGGAATACTATTATTTGATGTGGACAATGAAACCTGCTTAAGAATATTTTCAAATTATCGTGGTAAAGAGCATGACTAATATTAACAAAGGTCATGACATGAGTTCAAAGATTATGTAAACAATTTTAAGCTTTTTCCCAGAATAAATTAAAGATAAATACCTATCATTAGTGCTCAACCTTAAAACTTTGGTCATATGCCAGAATTCATCACCTTGCACGCGAACACTACAGCCCTGCATTAATGAGAACAATTAGAGCATAGTCTTCACCCAGATTGAACCTCTGAATTCGAACTGATAAATTAAGCCAAAAAGAGAAGTCATCAAAGGCTGATATCAAGGGAAGAATGAGACCAAACTGTAAGCGTAAAGATGTACGTACACTAATCTTTCGACAGATAAAACCTGACTAAATTAATTACATGTTAATTAGACAAACAGCCCTTAAGCTATTGGCCAGTTTCAAAAGTGGCCAGGAACCACCAATTATTTCCCTGTAGCCCTTGAATTATTTAAATTTTAGCACCATTGACAAAGTGACGGGGACGTTAAACACCCCTGTCAAGTCACATGACCATAATTAAATGTACGCATGTCAAAATAGCCCTGGTCCAACCACCCCATATCACTGGTCTCTGCCTTGACCAAATTTGAATGATCAAAAGAAAATGAACAAAATCATGTGGAAAAGAGAAACACATGCAATGAAGTGAATGAATTAATAATAGAAAATCCAACTTTGATTTCACGGGGAAAAACAAAAAGACCAGACTTTGAAGATATGGAAGCTCCATTCTGATACATGATAAGTTAGTATAAGGAACTAGCCGAAATCACAGTTGAAGACCTTCCGACGGTAGCTATTTCAAAGCCAAAGCAGAAATAGTGGACGAATTTCACCGATTTTTCTTGCAATAGAAAATTTTTCCATATGGGTTTTAAGGAAGGAGATTAAATAGCAGCAAGGGATGGTCATGTTTCAGAGAAAAGAACATCCAAGTGAGTTATGAGACAGGGACGAAAACTTTGCAGAAGCAAGAAAATTTAAGTATTTGACATCATCAAAATAGTTCATTACGAACTTAATCCAAGCACATGGAAACATTTATCAGCTCCATCAAAGTTGTTTGGCCGGAAGGATTAAAGGTGCTGAAATAGATAGTTTAAGGATCATTCGCGAGCACTTGTGAAGCTGGGTTATGGTTTATGGACCATTTTCATAATTAACCCTTTGTTATGTAGACATGTGTGAATAAGCATTCAGTCCATAGCATTTTAAAAACAGGCTAGAAAAATGATGTGTTTAATTTTTTGATAGGTAATGTGCAAGTATACATATTTGTAGATGAAGAAAAATATAAGAACCCATTACAGTAATGGTAACGCATGAAACTAAGAGCTTTTATAGGACCTCATTAGATACAATATATCAGCATGAGAACATCCCAAAAAAGGGGTGGGCACTGACCGACTCAATTAGAGAAAAGAGCATTGATACGGATAGAGGACGAATATGGCTTTCTCGTTCCTTATTTTAGGTTTTCCCATATAGGTGCAGGGGCCCCTAAGAAATTCTAGGTAAAGGCCGACTGGGAGGGCAATAACTTAATGCTTGTCTTCTAAGATCCTCTGCCGTAATTACTTATAAAAAAAAAAGACCCTCTCCTGTAATTAGGTAGGAGAAGAACCTAGGGGCATAAGGAGCCTTGTTTGAGATACTAACCGCAGATTATTGCATAACTCTAACTTCGCCAAACTCCTCCACCCAACCAACCCCAAAGGAAATTTCAAACAAGAACTTGGATTAGACGAGCATTGTTAGTTATTACAACGTTTTCTAGGCCAACGATACTAGTTACGAGCAGTGTATATACTTCATCAGATATTTTTAAGGGTGGACGCGGCAATTAAGGTTTGAGGAGGCGAAACTATTACTTCCTAAGTGCAGCGTCAGTGCGCGTAACTAGTTGTAATTCTACATACGGAATGTCGTGACAACGATCTTCTAACCCAAAATCAGATTTTGTCTTAACTTGTAGAAACCACGCAACAATCAAGTCACCGCCATTATCCGAAACCCAACTAGAATAAGAAACTTGCTCTTGGTTCTAATATCTTGCACTTCCAAAAACAATTAACGAGTTTGAAAAATTAATGTGCAAGACCCGAATCGGGGAAAAAAAAGCCCTAGGAACGCATATGCGGAGAGGGAGGGAGTGAGAGGGACCTTGGAAGGAGGGAGGACTTCGGAGTAGAAGCGAGGGAGGCCGCCGCGAGATTGGTTGGTATGATCTGACGAGAATGCTCGAACACTCGAAGCTTTTCGCCATGAACGATTCAAGGCGAATGAGAGACTAGGGCTCAATCCAAGCGTACGCATTGATGGAGGCGCTCGGCCGTCACTGCAACGGTGCAGCCAAAAGGTTTTAGCGAAAGCCCTTTATTTGGCGCTCGAACAATAAGAATTTGTATTTCCCAATCTTATTTTGTCGCCAAAAAAAAATATTTAATTACTGAATATGCTGTTGCAATGGATGAAGTTGTGTGAAAACAGAAGAGTTTGGTGTTGAACAAGACACATTCATAGAAAATAAAATGATTTCTAAATGGAGTTAATTATTTACCCTGGGCTAAACATAATTTTTTTTTCTTTTTTGAATACAAGTTTTGTAATGATGATGTGGTATAATTAATATACAAAATGAGAGGACAAAAAATATTTTACCTCCTATTGCTTTAAAGGCTACAAATCACTAATTCCAGTATAGCAATTGTTTACACATGATGTTACGTCGTTTCATTAATTTTCTGTCTAAGGCCATTTAATCAGCAAGAAGAAGAAACCATTGAGTCTTCAATCACCTATCTGAGTTCTCGAATAAATGTTTTATAATCGGTAACTTGAAGGGATAGCTTAATCGATAAAAATCGTGTTGTGTTTTTGAATTCTTAGTCCTTTCGGTCAGGTTCCTAAATAAAAATCTTATATGAACGTAAAATTTTTTACTACTAGTCAAGTTAGAAGAATCTTCTCTCTATTCCTCGTATAGCGTTAATAATTGATCACTAAATATTTTTTGTAATTTTTATATAATGACGCTAAAAACATTCTGTTAATAACTGTCACAAAAAATGTAAATAAAAAATTTACTAAAAATATTTAATAACTATTGATATTAATTATCACTATATATAAAATTAAAAAAAAATTATTATTACCGGCAATAAAAATTTGTTTTTTATAAATTCTTTAGACCAGGTGCAGATGTTTTGCTACTGAGGAGATGCAATTATGCAAAAGAATAAATACTGAGAATGAGATTTGATGACATTGTTCCACATCATGTGGAACGAGAAGGTGAACCGTTTCACGTAGTGTGGCATCTATTTATAACCACCATTGAATAACATTTCCATATGATCAGACCATGTTCAATCTTGAAATTGCCATCTCCGTTGGTCCACCTACAGTAGTCAACTGGTAAGTAGTAAGTACCACCTCTCTACACAAGGACAAGACTTATTGGCAAAACCATACACGATCCAAAGAAAATTCCCAAAACAGACAAGGGAAGCCTTTAGCATTTTTCTCTGGGGCAATTTTACAGACACCTGGTGAACAAAATTAAAGCTTTAGCATTCCTTCTGCAGCAGCAAATTCACAAACACCTGGTGTACACCAAAAAGACTAGTCATTCAAACCTGCTCATCCTCATCATCAATAGCCCCTTCAAGCCCACCACCCATCTCAAAAACACGGTCCCAAACATCCTCCGGAACCGGCACGACCGACAGCCTCGGCTGCCTGAACAGCACAAAGCCCTTCAACCCACCATCCCCTTTCATCTCCTTCAAGTCGACCGGCCTCTTCATCTCCCCCACCGACACCCACGACGTGGCGGAATCTGGCGCCGGAGTGGTAGAAGAAGCAGAGGTCGCCAGCGCGCATGGACTTGAGGTGCTCCTGGGCCTGCTTGTTCTTGACGCCTTCCCACCTGGATAGGCAGCCGTTGGCCGCCTGGTCCTCCCATGACCATTCACCTGGCTCCGTCTTCAGCAGCCAGTACTGGCACTCATTGCCTCCTCTGACTCCTCTCATTTATTTTTCCAAGTTCCTTTTTCACACTAATACTTCTAACTTGCTTCTTCTTTCTTACTTTTTGGTTCCGAATCCCGAGGGAGGAATAGTTACGAGTAGTTAGTGTTGGCGTCGATGATAGATTATTACGTAACGTGTAACGTGTTTGTATCGTTAATAATGTTCAAGATCAAAAAATTTTGATTTTTGTTTTTTGTCCCACGTTGAAGAAAAAATAAATTTTCTCTCTTCTTATAACCAAGTACATAGTACATATCATTTGAATTATTTTGGAGAGAAGATTGAGAATGCTATTGTGCGGTAGGCTGCACGCGGGCGCACGTGCGTGCATGTGGCGCATCGTGTGCGCTTCAGTGGGCGCACTTAGCACTTTGCACGCTTACCGCGAGCGTGTATAGCGTATAGCGTTTTGATTTATATATGATCTAACGGTCCATAATTTTACTAATTTTTGGAATTATTTCTTTCAATTATTTATTTTAATGACTTTGAAAGTAATTTCTAAAAAGCACCAGAAATAACAGTTATTTCTGTTATTTTTCTATTGGTTGTGTCCCTTCATCAAGGGGTGACTATTAAGTCTATATATAATATTCTGAAATTCAAAATAATTCACTTAAGCATTTTCTAAATTTCGAATCTCAATTTCTTCAATTATATACACAATTTCGAGGAGTAATCCTGAAACGAATCTTCAGAATTGTTATCTGCAGATTATTGGTTTGAGTAATCCTGAAGGTAATTTGCCATTAACCCGGTAGCAAACTCGAATCGAGTGGGGGTAAATATCGCCTTAAAGACAGTGTCTTTAGACGCGCCTCAAGCCATTGAATTTTCATTTTCTTCTTTCTTTCTGCAATTTCTCTCCAACAATTAAATGGTGGGAACTGTATGAGGTTTCGCGCCAATACTTCAATCCTCTTCCTACAGTTGTTTACCTGACAGGCGGAGTGCAACGATATACGTGTTGTTTCCTTCGCTTCTAGATCCATTAGACTGTATGTGAACGATACTACGTTCGTAATATCTTTCGAGGTCAAGGTCCAGGGGCGGACCCACGTGGTGACAAGTGGGGGCTGAAGCACCCCTTGACTTCTGGCAAAAAAAAAATTGGTTTTTGAGAGTCGCAGACCCTGTTCTCAAGATCATGTTTCCCGAGACCCGTTCCCCAATCCCCGATACCCCGTTCGGCCGTTCCCCAGAGACCCGCAATCGAGACTCTCTCTCTCACCGAGTCACCGGTGGATAGTGAAGCTCACAGCGACCGGCACCAGATCTGAACGACGGTAGCTTCTACGAGGGACGACAAAGTGACAGCTGTGACGTCGTGACGGACGAGTGGACGAGCAGATATGAGATCTTGACCGCCAATGAGTGATGACCTCTTGAAGAACCAGTCGGCTGTTACCCTTGAAGAACGAGAACCAGATCTGAGATCTTGACCGCCGACGACCTCCCGCGAGTCCCGCGCCGACACCGACGCTGGCTTCTGCCTGGGAGTGCCGAGTGCTGGTTGTTTTGCTGACTGCTGCAATTGTTTTTTGTTTGTATGCCCTTCGGCCCCTTCCACAGTTCCATTGCTTCACTGAGTCACTAGACATTTAGTGACACAAAGTAGTGTGAGGCTCAACTTTTATCATTTCTTTTTTGCTTCAGTTGCAGAGTTGCTTGAATCACTACTTCTAATAATTTGTACAATGGTGCAAAATAAATAAAGAAACAAAGAAAAGAATCTATTTCATTTTATACTAAATGTCTAGAATACCTTATATAGTTATATTGATCATTGATGTCTGATGTCTAATGTCTTATGTTTAACCAAATAACCAATGACAGTTTTATGTGAATTTTGGTCACTTTAGTTCTTAGAAGGCTTAGATATAATTGTTATTTGTTAACCTTTGTTTTGAACACTATACAAAGAAGATGAAACCTTATAAAAATCATAAACAAGAATTAAATATGAGCTTCATTTTTAGCCACTTTGGCTTCACTGTTATTACTATATAAATATTATGGTGAATTTGTATTTTTCTTTTTTTTTTTGTGTTGTACTTGTAAAGAGTCTTTAATGACTCTCGTGAAACTTAATAATACTTTTTGTATGATTTATAAGTGCACTTTGTTTTTATATTATTTTGATAAAATTTTTTGATAAATTTAATATAATTTTTGCATTCGCTGAAAAAAATTTATTATTCCGCCCCTGTCGAGGTAAAGGTCAAGGTGTCATGGGGTGACTAACAAATATAGACCAATAACCCTTAACTTGAGGCAAAGCCTCCGGACTTGGTGGTAAGAGAAGACGGTACTTGGTGTATTTCTTGAGCAAAAACTACATCAACACGGTTTTTGACAAGAATCTCGATCTTTGTGAGTCCGCTGAACACGGACATCAAACAAAAATTGCAGTATGGATCATTACAAGTGTGGATCATTACTAGTACAGTGAACTTTATGACATGCAATTCTAATGTCATTGGAGTCTTCAAATGGGCCGGTATGACTCTTGAAAAATGACAACGTCTACTATGGTCATTTCAGTTGTCTTCTAAGGATATCATATTAACACAAGAGGGAGCATGATAGTGCACGGATAATTATTCCACCATTGACAACACCATAGGGTATCAAATGAATGACTCAAGGGAACTTGGGGTTGATAGCTTGAGAACCCTTGACCCGGTGCCATGGCTATCAACTACAAAGCCACCAGAGCCCAAGGAAGGCTGGTAAGTCGCTTGTTATTGAGCTACACACGATTAGCTTCTTATATTACGCTTAAAAATCATATACCAAATGGTTGCGGTCATGAAAACTTCGAAATAACTACCTGGTGAAACCGCATAACTTCAGTCCAAGCAAGATTGAGAAGCTTATTTTGGACGTGGCCTAATTGTACAGGTCAGTGTTAATCAGAAAGAGCTTAATTTCTTTTCCTTGATACTGTTGGCACACGTACGGAGAACACGCAAGCGCACACGCAATCAACCCCCGAGATTGCAGAAGCCAATTGGTCGAAACAAGTGCGGAAGTCAAAGAGCATGGAAGGAGGTCCAAAAGCAACAAGACAATTCCAAGAAACAGGGAACACAAGGGCCAAGGCCACTCAATCCGTTAATTGATAACAGCCACTTGAATGACAAGATTTGCGCATGGGCTTGTCAAGCCAACTATTTATGCGAGTGCACTTATTGCCAATCGATGTCAAAGCGAGACCAAAGGGAATGGCTGGCTATAATTTCGTTGCGTAGCGGAGACTGGAGATCAGATAAATCTTCATTTTCTCGAGCCTTGTGATCCAATTCTTGCTTGCTTTGTACATTGAATAAATGATCGACTTGCTCAAAGTTCAGTCATATGGGTCCCGACTAATTCTGCCAAGCAAAATGGGTTGCTTTACGGTCCCCTTTTTTAATTGGTAACAGACTTGCATGTACGATTATAAACGTTGAATATTTATGTAGAGGTTTTTTTTTTTGGGTTAATAAGAGAATAGCATTGATAATTAAACGGTTACAAAGTTGCCCAACGACGAGTAAATGTCACGACATTTTCGCGATTCTGTGTATACACGACCACAAAGGTCAGAAACTAATAACGAACCTATAGACCCGAAACTAATTACAATTAAACTAAAGCAGAGCATATCCTACACTTTATATTAATTTTAAGTAATAAGCGAAGACCTAAAGGTTATAAAATACTAAATAAATTAAAAAGAAACACTATAAATCTAAACAACACAATGAGAAAGTAAAATGGAGTCGGACAAAAGAGAAAGATGTACTCGGCAATCAAAGGGATCATGATGCAAATACAAGAGGTAGGTAACCTTACATGGTTCACAATATTTCGTCGGCGATTTCCTCCAAAACACGGCCACCATTAGGCCGGGCATCAAACCAACGGTCACAAAACAGGCCTAAGTTAGACTGTATTTGACTTCTTCCCCCCCCCCCCAACCCCCAAAAAACCCCACACAAAACCCCTAGAGCAGATACCTTGGAAACCCCTTCTCCCCCACCCCCCCTTCCCGAGGGCCCAACCCCCCTTCCCCTTCCCCTTCCCCTTCCCCACCCAAACGCGCCTAAAACCCCTAATACCCACCCGAGGCCCTATCCCCCCACCTGCAGGAGATCACGGCATAACACATCAAAAACCTAGGCACCAAAACCTAGAAACAGAGCTTAGTAGCCAAAACAGACACCCTACAGCCAACTAAAGAGCCCTAATTTCTGTCGGCAAAAATTCCGACCACTGCCAGCAATTACAGATCGAACCCGAGCAAAGGCAAACCACTTTAATCAACAATACAAACCAAACAAAACCATGACCAGCACTCTGATCTAGATCTATCAGATCTAAAAAATCAAGAAAAACCCTAGATCTTCATAGATCTGAAGAAATCCGGTGAATCGGCGTCGGTGCAGACATCACCGTCCCCGATCGTGGCTGGGTATGATGGCGTCGGCCACCGCATTCTAGTCGTCCACTGCCTTCCATCCTCGATCTGCCGCCGGCCTTGGAAGAAGACGTTCCTCAGAGCATAAACTCACTAAAAGAATACAGATTGTGTACCTAGTCCTAGGCCGGATTCCGGCCACCGCCCCACGCGCGCCATCGCACTGTGGGGCAGCTGCGGTGGCTGTCTGTGAGAGTTTGCTTAGAGAGATGTGAGAGAGATATTTTTAGAGAATGGAAGCACTATTACTGATTTTTTGTAGAGGTTAAGCTTACAAACATGCAACCTATTGGCACGCAAGGCACTACAATAGTCTGAGAACGTCAGCTAAATGCTAGACAATCCTGGGTGGTTTTTTCTTCTCTTGCATACTTCTTTTTGGTTTTATGCCGTTTAAAAGGCAATTTCTTTACTTTAACAAAAACATGTTTGACCGAAATCGCTTTTGAGTTATAAAAGTAACCCAAAGTTGACCATTAAGAAGAGCACCGGTTGCTCCATGTTAGACGAGTAACACCCATGGGATGTTTTCCATGAAATGAAACACTGTGTGAGCCTAATACCTGCCTAATATTGAAGTGAAAAGGAAGAACTTTTTCGAGATTGTTAAGAAGATTTTGGCACCATGCATGTATAGACATGCCACACATTCATTAACATATCTGCAGAAAGGTGGTAAAAATCAAGCTAAGACCATTCCTCGCACAACAAAATAACTTAGAACACATAGGGTATCAAACATGGTAGCTATACACGAGCCTACACCCGACCGCTGCCCAGTTAATTAACGAAGAAGAAAAAAGAAAGAAACTGACATAACCCTATGTATATAGAAACCTTGGGTACACCAAACTTAAAAACTGTCTAAGACATGGCAATTGTGGTAATGTTCATGGCTGCCCTTGCTTCTGCGTGTAGATATAATCAAGGTTAGCCGCTAAGGTTCTTCTCATCAAGCATTCATCTTCACCAACTCCTGCACAGTTCTCTTCCACGTCAACCTCGTGATCATCCTTCAAGATCCCAAAAGAAGGAAAGTAAAAGACATTAAAACCCATAAACAAGTAAAAGTGATATATATGTATATTTCGAGGAAATTAACGTACCATATTTTGGGTTTTCATCGGAGTAACGTCGTGAAATGCCGGATCGGGTCTGGCTGCGTGCGTTAGAGAGGAAAGGAGGAGGAAGGCTATTATGCAAAGGAAGGTAACCCTAGACATCTTTTCAACGTAAAACTAAAATTGCACACGCTTAGACTTTATTTTGCAAGAGACCAAGAGACATTGAGGGAGAAAGATTGCCTGGGAATGGATTTATAGACTGTGCGCAACGAGGGGAGGGACCGAGATAGGAGCCAGAAGATGTTATTGTTGACTTTTTCCCTAAAAGTACAAGTGCAGAAAACAATCGGACGGCTCTAGGTTGGATGACAAATGCTGGAAAAATGGTTGGCCTCTTTGTCTTGGTTGAACAAGCATGGAACTTCTAGAAGTTTGTTGTGCTTGTGACTCACATTTAAGGGTTGAGTTTTCCTCAAACTTCTTTTATTAAGTTTAATGCTTTAACATGGTGTTAAAGTCGGGCCACGATTCAAGTAACATGATTGATATCATGTAGTGTATGGACATGTATGATCTAACGGCATGAATTTTTTTTTTTTTTTCAGATAATGAGAGTTGATGTTTTATTTATCTTTCTTGGTGATCGTTTATGACACCCCTCGAACTCTAATAACCGTTACATTGAAAGAAAAAAAATACTATTGGTAGATAATTGACACTTATTCTTTGTCGATGCCTCTAGTCCTTGACATCAGGACAACAGCTTCTTTATCGTGTTGAACTACATTTTCACTTTCCTTTGTTAAGTGATTTGAGTGTATTGATCTCCTGAACTTCCTTGATACATGATACATTGCACATCTGTATGGCGTCTGATCATACAATCACATGCAAGAAGATACCAGATAGTAGGCCTTCTCACCAACACCAACCTAAATTTAACGGCAAAAACTGGCGTTTGATTTGACAAATTGTTAATCGATTGAATTACATAATCAGCAGTGTTCTGTTTGTCTTTTAGGAGTGTGAAAGAGCTAGTTGAATTTGTGTAGGCTATCCTAATTTGAACGTATGATCTTTACTACAAAACCTTGTCACTGATGAGCCAAGACTGAGAGCGAGAAATGAAAGCGGTACACTAGTCTACTTTAAAATTGTTTGCTGACTTTGGTCGAGACTGGATTGTTCTCAAGAATTTCAGTTTTTTGTACTTGCGTTCGTAAAGGGTTTAGTTTATTGACAAAAAAAAGAGCCTAATTGCGTCACCAAAAAAGAGTTACATTGATTTGTGAAACAATTACAATTCCAATCTCACATATTGCTAAATACTTAAGCGGCACTTTTTGATAACAAAGAGGTGAGGTGGTAGAAACGTCAAGCCAAATTTTTTTTTTTCTATTGGCTATGATACTGGCTATTTGGCTCTACCAGGATCACACTTTAGCTATGCCATGTAATCTCTGTATATATCCTTACAGCTGGACATGACATTTGCCTTTTCAATCGCTTTATAATTAAATTTAACGCCAAATATAATTTAAATCAAATCTGAATATGCTACCCACACCGCGGTTCATTTCATTATCTTTTAGCCAAACACATAATAATTCATGATCACCTGTACCATATAAGAGGACACAGAGGGACCAAACGAATGAATTAGTAGGGCCACAAGCATGCTATCTCAATGAGATAGCATCATTGAATTGAAAAATGTATGAGGTTCCCACTTGAACCATCTTCTTCTAATTAGAATGAGTGGGAGAAGCACAGCTGCAACTTGAGCTAGTATGAAAGGTACATAGGGTTGACCCTTCTCTGGCTAATTAATCACTGGCATGTTTGGTTTGGAAGAGCTTGAAAAGTAGGAGTTGTACTCCATATATAAGCATGACCAGGTGATGATTTAAAAAGAAAAAAAGTAAAAGCTTTCCCTGGCTGCCATCTTATGTTGCAATTACGGCCAAGTGAAGAAAGGTGTGTCCATAATTAGTTTTAACTTTCCATCCATTTTTGGCCATCACGAGTTTTCTTCTTCAAAGTTCAAAGGGGCAACTTTGCCATCATGACGTACCGTCTTATAGAAAGCTATTGGTAGGTGGTGGTTTGGCACCAAAAAAATTAACGAGTCTTGTGAATTGGTCTTTAAGGTGCACCCACTTGGTTTTATTTTTGAAACTATCTAGAACGTACCGTTCCAGGTAAGAATAAGGGTTAAGTACTGTTCGTTTTAGTTCAGTTTACGAGTCGAATGGCAAATCAAAGGTTACAAAAATTATGAACCAAATAGAACTAAACATCATTGATTTGGACAATTCGTTTGGTCGGTTTAAACAGTTCTATTTAGTCGGTTTGCATCCATCTGAAAACATTATTCTTTTGTAGACTAATATTGGATTTAAGTATAATTAAATTGAAGTTATTTTTCACTTAACTGCAAATAATCTTGTTGCATTCGATAAATACAGGCTCATGTTAACATAAGATATCGGTGTTATTTCATATATATATGTTACAATAAAGCCTCAAGTGTGGCATCGATCTATGAGAGAAAATGAATAAATATAGAAGAGATATTGATAACAAACTTTTGGGATATTATTGCTCTCATAATTTTCTCTTTTTTTTTAACTTTAAAGGTTTAGTTTGCTTGGATACCAGGCATGTGAAAATTGTCAATAGATGTTACTATTGTTACTAAAAATAATTAACATATCATAGGTCAGTTCGGTTCAATTTGTGGTCGAGCTAAAAAATGTAAACTGTGAACCAAATCAAACTAATGTCGGTATGAAAAATGTAAAACCAAACCGTTACGATTTTCGGATTGTTCAGATTGAATCTGTTCTGTTTGAATGGTTCAGATCGGTTTGAATGGTTAATGCTCACCCTTAGGTTAGATACCCATTCTATATTCATACTATACTAGCTTAAATTTGTTTTATTCCTTTTCGGTGAGGGGGAGTAATAATTTCGTCGTCTAAGAATGGGGTAAGGGTTACTAAAATTCGCTATGGTTATAAGCCTTGAGCACTAGACCGTCACTATTGAGTGAAGAGCAGCCGGTAATTTAGTAGTCTTATGGGTTAGTTATAATGATTGTAGCGAGTCAAAGTGGAAAAATTGTTCATACTCGCGTCAAAATTATTTAATTTTTGAGCTTTGCCTGATATGGTGAAATAAAAAATAATTAAAAAAAAAAACTTGATCTTCTGCTATTATTTCTATAGTCCCTTACGTGATTGTCTACATGCAGAGAAGTGTGGATCTTTTTTTGTTGAACCCAAATTGTGGTAAATAGTTTTCTCAATGACTGTCCAAAGATTTTTCTGCTGAAGTATCCCATTCGCTTTGGCATTAGTGAAATAAATTTAAGCGAGTCAAGGAAGGCTATCGCGTCTATTGCCGTTCCAATGGTCTCTTTCGTTGCGCTGCCTCAAGTTAATTCCCCAAACCCCATCGCCCAATTATGACTTATGTTGTTCACATTACATGCTACTGATGTTAGTCAAATACATTTCTCCATAACAAGCAACCTCCATTAGAAAATTATTGCAAGAATTTCAATGGTGAATTCTATGCTATCATCGCGGTGCTTCAACCAATTTTGATTTGTTTTATATTTTGGACAAAATTGTTATCAATCATAGCATTACTAAGCGTGTAGTATAACATACAGTACATTATAACAGATCGAACATGAGGCGGGGTGATATACATTAAGTCACCTGAACTATTTCATATTTTGTAAATATCCTCCAATTCTCTTGCAAAATTACCGTGGGGGTTTATTGCAATTTGAAAGTGCCATAGCACCCTAGCAAATATATATAACAGGAATACGTGGGCCTAACGGCCTATCGAATTTGTTGGACATGGGCGTTGGTTCGAGGGCTCATCGGCCACTGGCTGGGCTTTTAAGGCCTTTTATGGAAGACTTACTAGTAGTAGAAACAAAAATGCATGGAAAGAAGTTGTCTCTCATAACTAATAGCAATTGCAGTGATAATATTAACAATAATAACCCGTGTATTGAGGTAGTACTACCTTGTTTGCTGTTTTTCTTGGTGAAGGAAATCTCTATTGAGAAGAAACGTTTTAAAGGCTCCAACCCGAGTTATAGAAACTAGAAAGAGCAGAAATTCTCGATATATGATGATAACTGAATATGTTTCATAACTTTTAATTAGTGACACTAAAAAATATTGTTACAAATTATCTTAAAGATATCTGCAAAGCTAATACGTAACAATGATTAATGGTCGCTATATGAAATGATTATAAGCTATTCCAACTACTAGGCTTGGGGTGTGGCGGTGGGGAAGGTAGATGGGCTGCTGAAGAAGAAAAAAAGAAGAGAAAAATCAAACCTGCGTTGCTGAATTTCCTCTAGAGTTAGGAATTTGGACGAAAGTACTTAACGAAAAATTAGAACATTTCGTGTAAAATTTTGAAAGATAAGTCTTCAATAAAGATCTTCGTGTACTTGCGGATTACCTAAGTAGTGTATTTAACACTGAAAAGAACTAGGTGTGCAATTTTGCTCGAAGGAAACGGGAATAGAGTCACATCTTTAGCAAGATTACTTTCACATTTTCACCACAAAACCAGGGGTTGTTTACAAATTTTTGTGTATCACCTTCCACAACGATTCGGCGATCATCTCGCACGGTCCGAAGGTTGGGTTGCAAAATGAAACTCCAGCCAGAGCGTAGGGGGCTTAAGGGGAACCATTACATTTGAAATCAGGAGAGGCCATTTGGAGAAGAAGGTGAAGGGAGAAGAGCTGTAAAGTAAGGTTGGTTTAAGCAGAGAGGGGCGTAAGGTTAGAAAGAGAAGCCTCTCAGACGAAGAGCTAAAAAAAAATTATCTTAGCCAAGAATTTCAATTGAGGCCTTTGCAAATTTAACCTTTAAAAAAAGTGGTCGCAAAAAGTTGTGAGTAGATTATTTACTAACACTTCAGGTTGATGTTTTCAACAATTTGTCGTTAAATATATTGTAACTTCTAGCAACGCTTTTGACATCTTTTGCATGGTTGCGACTTTTGTGACATTGTTTTCCGAGACTCAGTTTGTGAGCGGATTAAACTTCCATGAAAAATCCTCATGCAACAACTAAACTTAAGCAACTCTTAGCTACAAAATACCGTCGTCGTTAACAAACTACCCCAATCGAACGAACAAGAACTCAACTCGTATTACTTTTCCATACCTAACGAAGTTTTTTGGAGATTTATAGATTACTTAAAGTACAAAGAGTTTCGTGCAACTCTTAAACTTTAAGATGGTAAAGTATATAACCCTTCTGAGATAAAGGGGGAAAACCGCTATGTTTCTAACGTAGCATGAAATAGTACACAAAGATTATCATTATTAAAATCGTAAAAGGAGGATCTTCCTAATTAGAATGAATTGTAAAAGAGGAGAACCTTCCCAATTAAAATTATAACAATACTATAATCCTACGGCCATTACCATAATGATATGTGACTTGATAAATCTGAACCAAAAACAGATCCTAAACCGAAAAGCAACGGAAGCAACTACAAGAAAAGGAGTCTCCTCGGACAAGGAATTGGTACGACAGTACCCACCCTAAACCTATAAATACCACTCCAAACCCACTCTTCTTCTCCCATCAAACACTAGAACTTCCTTCACACCACCTCCTCTCTGCCTGTTCGCCAAAAAAAAAAAAGAAACCATGGCTAATCCATCAGATACCAAGCTCGCAAAGAAGAGGGACTACGCCACCGCGATTCTCGAACCCAAGAAGGGCCCGAACCGCCTCGTCGTGGACGAGGCAACCACCGACGACAACTCCCTCGTCATGCTCGGCCCGAAAACCATGAAAGCCCTCGAGTTCTTCGAGGGCGACGCCGTCCTGATCAAGGGGAAGAAGAAGAGAAACACTGTATGCACAGTCGCTTCTGACGGCACTTGCGAAGAACCCAAGATCAGGATGAACAAGGTCGTCCGGTCCAATCTCAGGGTTCGCCTCGGGGACGTTGTATCGGTGCACCCGTGCAACGACGTCAAGTACGGGAAGCGTGTTCACGTTCTTCCCGTTGACGACACTGTTGAAGGGCTCACGGGCAACCTGTTTGATGCTTTCTTGAAACCCTATTTTTCTGGTGCCTATCGACCTGTTCGAAAGGGCGACTTGTTTCTTGTAAGGGGAGGGATGAGAAGGGTGGAGTTTAAGGTTGTCGAAGTAGACCCTGCTGAGTACTGCATTGTTGCGCCTGATACCGAAATTTTCTGCGAGGGGGAGCCTATTAGAAGGGAGGATGAAGATAACCTGAATGAAGTCGGGTATGATGATATCGGGGGTATGCGAAATCAGATGGCTCAGATTCGCGAAGCTGTTGAGCTACCGTTTAGGCATCCACTGCTTTTCAAGACAGTTGGTGTGAAGCCACCCAAGGGGATCTTGCTCTATGGACCACCTGGAACCGGAAAGACTTTGATTGCCAGAGCGATCGCGAACGAAACCGGGGCTTTCTTCTTGACTATCAATGGGCCTGAGATCATGTCGAAGATGGCAGGAGAGAGCGAAAGTAATCTCAGGAAAGTGTTTGAAGAGGCCGAGTTGAATGCCCCATCGATTATATTTATCGATGAGATTGACTCGATTGCACCCAAGAGAGAGAAGACGGGTGGGGAGATTGAGAGGAGGATTGTTTCGCAGCTTTTGACGCTTATGGACGGGCTTAAGTCCCGCGCACATGTCATTGTTATTGGGGCAACGAATCGCCCCAACAGTATTGATCCTGCATTGAGGAGGTTTGGGAGGTTTGACAAGGAGATCGATATTGGTGTTCCGGATGAAATAGGCCGGCTTGAGATTGTTCGAATCCATACCAAAAACATGAAATTGTCTGAGGATGTGGATTTGGAAAAAATTGCCAAGGACACACATGGTTATGTTGGTGCCGATTTGGCTGCTTTGTGTACCGAGGCTGCACTTCAGTGCATTAGGGAAAAGATGGATGTGATTGACTTGGAAGATGAATCCATTGATGCAGAGATTCTGAATTCAATGTCCATTACAAATGAGCACTTTAAGACTGCTCTTGGGACAAGCAACCCTTCTGCTTTACGGGAGACACTTGTTGAAGTTCCAAACATTAACTGGGAAGACATTGGAGGTCTTGAAGGCGTCAAAAGGGAGCTTCAGGAAACTGTCCAATATCCAGTGGAGCATCCTGAGAAGTTTGAAGAGTTCGGTATGTCGCCTTCCAAGGGTGTCCTCTTTTATGGACCGCCCGGTTGCGGGAAAACTCTGCTTGCCAAGGCGATTGCAAACGAGTGTCAGGCAAATTTCATTAGCATCAAGGGTCCCGAGTTGCTTACAATGTGGTTTGGAGAGAGCGAGGCCAACGTTAGGGAAATCTTCGATAAGGCACGCCAATCCGCACCATGCGTCCTGTTCTTCGACGAATTGGACTCCATTGCCATGCAGAGGGGAAGCAACGTTGGAGATGCTGGGGGCGCTGCTGATAGGGTGTTGAATCAGTTGCTGACTGAGATGGATGGAATGAATGCCCAAAAAACCGTTTTCATCATTGGTGCCACCAACAGGCCCGATATTATCGATCCTGCGCTTTTGCGCCCTGGTAGGCTCGATCAGCTGATTTATATCCCTCTTCCTGATGAGGAATCGAGGTACCAGATCTTCAGGTCTTGTCTCAGGAAATCACCTGTTTCTAAAGACGTGGACTTGAGGGCACTTTCTAGGTTTACTGACGGGTTCAGTGGGGCTGATATTACTGAAATATGCCGAAGGGCTTGTAAGTATGCCATCAGGGAGAACATTGAGAAGGACATCGAGAGGGCAAGAGCTTATCCCGAGGCTATGGATGAGGATGTTGAAGATGAGGTGCCGGAGATCAAAGCCGGTCACTTTGAAGAATCAATGAAGTCTGCTCGGAGGAGTGTCGGTGATGCCGATATTATCAAGTACTTGGGGTTCGCCCATACATTGCAGCAGTCCAGAGGCTTCGGTTCTGAATTTCGATTCTCCCAGACAGTTGGTCGGACCACCGGAACTGCTGCTGCTCCTGACCCTTTTGCAGTATTACCCGCTGTCGGTGTCGCTAATGAAGAGAGAGAACTCTATGGCTAGGTTGCCTTCTGCTTTACTTCTGCAGTTTAGGCTTCTTGTTAAGTTGGTACTTGGTTTATATACTACTGAAATTTTGCTTCCGCTGTATGAGATTCAGCTCAACACTTAACAGGGAACATTCTCACACTTTATGTACGTGTACGATACTGCTGGCGACGTTTGGTGCATTAACATGTGGGTATTAGAATAATATAACAATATGCACTATCATCATCCTGCCTGAATATCCCAATCCGATCATGGCGTTAGGAATTTTAAGGAACTTCGACGAAGTGCAAGTAACAAACCTTACAGTACCTCATTTAGTTTAACGAAGTTCAAGTTTATAACGATGCTCCTTCAAATTGACTTGTTCGAATTATTTCATCACAGTGCTATCAATTAAGAAATTCCGGGCTACTGGGTTGTACCCAAGTAAAGGCTTCAACATCATATGGTAAGTGGCTGCTAACCAGGCTTATAGAAAAAGTCATAAATCTGCTAACATTGCCGCATTTTGTAATGGAAATAGCCTGGATATTTCTAAACTAAAAGCAAAGGAATTCACCTCAAAATATATTCCTCCACAACCAGCCAAAATCAATTACCTGCCCAACCTTAAAGCCTAAGAATCTTAAGCATACCCAAGTTGCATCGTTTTCAAGTCCAGAGAGACGGCGAGCTGGAAAGACCGGGAATTAGTCTCTTGCAGTCCCTGAGGTAATTATAAAATAAAGCTAATGTTGGCACTTACTAGCTTATGTACCAATGCAGCTCAACTCTCATCTCCTAGACCATTTGTCATCACCAAAACCAGTCAACTCACCACTCCATTCCAATATACTTGGAATACCCTGTCTAAAATATCCTTTCAGACCAAAACAAAGGAAATGAAAATGGATGTTGCAAAAATAGAGACAATGAACATAATATATATTGACACTAAAAGATACAGTATATTACAAAAAATTGAGTAAGTTGTCTGTTGGAATGGAATGACTACCGAACTTCCCCATCCTCACCGAAGTCCCCGTCATTCTGCTCTTCATAATCACCATTCCCGTGAGAACCATTCCAAGAATCTCGCTTGTGTCTCTTGCGCCTGCTATCATAATCTGCCTCAGATGTGCCTCCATACTGCTCCATCTACATCAGGAGGTCATATTTTCAGGTTACAAAACGCTAATGCACAGGGGAGGTGTAATTAGTCTTCATGCACAGCAAGGCAAAATTAGGATACCTGCTTTGGTTTTTTGTGCTCAACACTGTGTCTTCGGGAACTCTTAGACCTATCTTTCTCATTTTCATCCAAGATCACGTCATCCAAAGAACTCTGATGGCGCTTCCTATGTTTCTTGTCTTTGTCCCTTCCCGATCTTTTGTTCTCTTCCAAACTATGAGATTCAGCTCTATCATCATTGTCACTGTCTGTTGCATCCTTCCTAGGTTTCTCTTTCCCAGTTCCCCTTTCTTTATCCCTTCTCTTTGCCTTCCTCTTTTCTCTTTCTTTCACTTCTCTATCTTTTTTAGCCTGCAAAGTGAAACGGCAAGAAATTAATACCTTCCAAATATGCAAGAAAAATTAAGACTAGAAGAACACAGGTATTAAAACGAAGGGCTAGGCCAGCTCCTGCCACTGCAGGGTCTGGGGAGGGTTAGGTGTGCCGCAGCCCAAACATGCGACTGCAAAGAGGTTCATTCTGTGAGCAACCTTAATCTCCCAACAAGCAACGTAAAAGATAAGGGAACCCCTAATGCCAAAGCAACGGGGGGGGGGGGGGGGCTGGGGGGCTGTTGCCAAAGCAATTGAAGGCTTCAAAAATAAAAAGGACAAAGTGACCCCTTAGTTCATTAAACTCTTTCCTTATTTCCCCTACCACCACCAACAACAACCATCATTACGGACCCCATCTGAGCAGTAACCATGATAGATCAACCCGCAAAAAGTTCCCACATGTGACGACCTGGTCACGATGGAGCTATTTTATCGTTGTACCAAGACTCACACTCAAGAAACTTCCATAATATATGAATTGGAAATAAACATCTGATACCTTCTCCTCCTTTCGCTTTCGTTCCTTCTCTCTCACTTTTTCTTTCTGTTCTAATATGTATTTCTCAAAGATCTCCCGAAAGAAGCTTTCTTCCTCGTTGAACCTGTACAAGAGTATTCGCCAACATAAGTACTGATAAAGTTTCTGGGAATTAAAAATGCAAATGCAAAAGAGATCAACATGAACTATGCACTTAAGATACACACTTTCACTCTGGAAACTGAAACTTGCCAAGTCGAACACAGAGGCACAACTATATTAATTATTTGCATATTTCTGATATGCACAATGCATAAGCATGCACATGTTTGTATGGGCAACCAAATACTGACCAACATAACCAATATCCATAGGACATAGGAATTATGCATCGTTAAAATAATGGGGGAAATCCTAAATAAACTAGATATTACGGAAACGCGGATCGGTTTTGTTATATAAAATGAGATCCAAAGGTGGTAGTCTTGATTCATTAATTTGCGTAAGTCGAGATGATTCTAGTAACAAGAATTATCAACAAGATATAATATTGTAAAGAAATCCAATATTCCAAATTCCTCTGGATTTCTTGTGCAGATATTTGTTATATAAACGCGACCCAAGGGGGTAGTCTGGGTACAGTGAGGTGCTACTAGTTATGAGGGTGATTCAAAGATAATAATCAACAAGATATGTAAAGAAGTTCAATTCAGATTCAATCTGAATTTATTATGAAGGAACCGCTAAGCTTCTACTTAAAGAACTCTACCTTATTGTTAACTAATCTAAAAACATTGTAAATTTACTATATTTCATATATTACTTCGCCTGAAAACATATAGAGAAGGAAATATTAAAGTGTACCAAAACTTAAATAGCTGGGGCGTTAGCATATTGGTGACTCTCTGACTACAAAGCAAATCTTCAGTGGCAGTGCAGTACTGCATCCAACGACCCTAATGTTCTGAGGCATTAGACAAAGAAGGGTAAGGAGCACGTATTACGTGCGAGGGTTCATCCTCTGAGGAAACCCACCTAGCTATGGATGTAAAGGAAGCAAGTACAAGACATGGTTCGGACATTTGAGAAGATGTAATACTGACGATTACTTCAGGTCAACTGTGTCCTTAGAGGTCAACCAAACCAAAGAACGAAATGCAGAACGTCAGTAACATGGCTCTTGTAGAAATTTCAGGAAAGCAAAACCAAGTAGGTAATCAAGAATACTTTACTTTCAGGAAAGAAAAGGGGGGTAAATACCTTAGTTGCAGGAAACTCCTAATATGGTGACGTTTCTCTCTCGGAAACTCGCTTTTGCGATCCCAAGTTAGGAGCTCCATGGGAACTCGTCCCAAGCTAAGATGGGAACTCGATCCCGCTAGTTGGATAGAGATGCATGGAACAAGTAATAGAATACATGAAAATCAAGCTCTTTTCAACTCAATTCCTTGTTTCTCTGTTCCTTCAAGTCCTTAAAGTCTTCTTGTCTGTTGTTGCTATCTATGTAAACTATGCTAAACAAATGATAATACTCTTTACGCATTTATTTATTCAAGCCGCTACCAACCTCAGATTCTTCTTGGTGCTTACGCTTCCCCGCCCCCGCCCCCGCTTTGTGCAACTAAGGTAAATTCAGTTTGCCCCCTTATGTTTTCTGGTCGGAGAGGGGGATTTTTGTGCGTGGGTGTTTGGGGGGGGGGTTTGTAAATTGAAAAAAAAACGCCCCCTTTTCTCAACCAGTTACCCATTACACATTCTTCCTAACACTTGAATCTTGGTATAAAAGTGGTAATGTGCAAAAGACATGACCTAAAAGGAGAAAGTGCCCATAAATAGTGTAGAGCAGCCATTACAGTACATTGAGGACGTATAAAGCCATTACCTGCTGGACAAATTTTTGGAAGATACAAATGCAAGGTGGAGACATCTATAGCATTCAGATACCGAATCCCGGATCATGCTTATTCACCTTGTACGCTCCTGATTGTTTTCTGTTCTTAATTGTTTTAGGTTTTCTTTATTCTCATGGTTGTGATTGATCTTCTTGTGATTTTGCAAGTTTTCTTAAGATGTCAATCAACTGAAATTGAAAAATCCCATTGAAAAGTGAATGCAGAAATTAAAGTTACAATTGAACTAGGGATCCAAGCCAGTCGATACATCTACTGATCTGAACAGTTAATTTTGAATACGCTTTTTACCTGCAGAAAGGGGTTGTAATTATTAATTCTTGAAGGGGCAGGTAGTTAAAAGTAATAACCGAGGGGGGCAACTTGTTCGACCCAAAAGTGAGGAGGCAGACCACATTTACCCCAAAAGCAAGATGAAATTTAATACATGAAAAAAAGAACGTTCTTTTTCACATTTCAGTGATTAAAAAGATATACCAATTTTGTTGTCTATCTTCAAATAGTGATCTGCAGTCTTCCCATCTTGAAGATACACTAACTTCCTGCTAGGAGACAAAAAGATAAAACGGGTAACAAGATAGACAAAAGCATAAGTTCGACAACAATAACAACTGAGAGCACGGCTTGCAACACCTTCAAATTACATAAAAGTTCATGGAAGTCATCTGCAAGTCGTTTACGCTTTTTTGCTTCTTTCTCCTCCCTCTCCCTGACCCTTTCGAGTAACTCATCATATACGAGCTGTAAGGAGGCAAAGCATGCATACATTAAGTCTGGAAGAGAGAGAGATAGACACACAAACACAGACAGAGACACAGACAGAGAGAGAGAGATCCAAATCACTGTTGAAAAAATTACAACCTTTAGTCCATACTGATGTCCAGGAAATATGATGAGCCACGTGCTCTACCAGGGAAAAATAACATAATAAAGTTCAGATGCAAGCTGGGAGAGTTGCCCATTAAGTTGTCAGTTGCTCCAAAAGCTTACGCTGTTAGAGTATGGGCTCCAAAAGCTTAAGCTGTGAGTATGGGCACAGCGATGAAAATCGTCCTTTAACAATTGACAGAAAACATCAATTAAACTACTCTTGCATGCGACCACTGGATTTGATGCAAAGTTTTTGCAACTTTTCCTCCCGGTCATCACTTACACGACTACCTTAGCAACCATCTAAGGCTTTGCTGCTTTCCTCCAAGGTCATGCTCTTCCCTGAGCCAAAGGGCTCTTGTGGATGTACAATAGTTTGATGACTATTTTGGTTCAGCCAAACAAGAAAACACATTATAGCAATCCTAAGCCCAAGAAGAATGAGATGAACCATAGAGGTCAGGCCCATGAACTCTTCGATCGCTATCTTGCTTGCTCATCAGCAGTAAACTCGGTACTTAACCACCAGCGAATTAATTTGGAAAAGCACGTGCTTAACCAAAGCTAGGCCCCTAAATTCTGCACTATTGTTTAACACCCTATACTGAAAGGTTTTAAGGAGTAAAGGAATCTCGCACCTTTTCATGGCGTGAAGTTGCCTTTGCATTGTTTGCAAGCCAAAGGACTGACCAGATTTGACAATGGCGTTTGTAAGGATCTTGTAATTAAGTTTTGTTAAGGGGCAGCAGCATAGTCTTGCCCTCTCATGGTTGGATGGGACGGCCTGGTATTGTTAGGTTAGGAGGCCTTGGAGGTCCTGAATCTTATTTTTGCATATTTTATGTACAGCTATTGCACATGGGTTGGCACGCACTTGGGCTTTTTCCAAACGACACTACTTATCAAAGAATAGAAAGAAGAAGAAGATATCACAAAATAAGTAGGATGTTGCAAGGGATAGCAGTTTCGGGCCCCCATTTGGAGCCCTGCCCCGCCCCGCCCCAGATGGGCTTTTTCCGGAGGGGTCTAAATGGGATTAAGGCAAAGGAGACGACATGGCATTAGGGCCCAATGGAATTCTGTAAAGTCTTTCTTTTTTTATCTTCTCCAACGAAGTTCTTCTTTTCAGTCAATTATCATCACCAAGTATCTCACGAGGTGGCCGTTGCCGCGCCGGCACCTCCCTATCCTGCCTTTGCCCGCACCTCCCTGTCCTACTGGTTGTCAACACTGCCGTACCCATCGTCGCCTCCCTACCCTGCTGGTTGTTGAAGCAGCCCTACCCATTGTTGCCTCCCTCTCTTATTCTTCTTCTTTTCTTCTTCTTATCCTTATCCTTCTCCTTCTCAATTATTATTGATTGGCTGATCCCCGATAATGAAATACTTTTTATAACAGGCTACACCTATGGTGTTTGGGTTTGATGTGGTGGGAGGAGAGAGAGTGGTTCGGAGGTAGTTTAGGATTTTGGATTTCAGTTTTGAGCTATTGAGTGATTTTGGTTGAGCTGGGGAAATATGGAAATGGGGCAGGTTGGGTTCTTAACAGAAGGGGGCCGAAATGGGGTGGTGCAGAATGGGGATGGGATGACTTGGGATACGGCGGGGCAGGGATCCTATTGCCATATCTTTTAAATTCTAAAACCTGGAAAAGAATCTGTCTACTCTAGAAGCAGCTATTTAAAAAACTTGGGTTTGGAACCCTTTCTCAAGTCATGACTTGGCACCTAATTTCCTCATTGTCAAATCACCACAATCAGGACATATAGGATCGTGACACACAACATACTAAGAAATATCCTCTACCAAATAGACAGGCTTTCTTCTGGATTAGAACTCTACACATATTGAAGGGAGATAAAAAGTATACCTTTAAGTTGAATTCTGAGACAGGTGGTGAGCTGATATCTTCCAAAATTGAAGCCTTAAAGTCTTCAAGTGTCCAGCTTGATGCCAGGGTAATCTGCAAGCATACCAGAACTTAATAAAACCAAAAAGATTTACAAGGTCTAGAAACACCCATATAATCAACTCTTACCTTTCCCAATCTGACTGCATCTTTTATCCAAGCCTTATCCTCAAGAAACTGCAAATTACATGTGCATACGCGTAAAATGTGATATAAAAAAGTGACAGACATAAAATATTGCATGTTTCTCTTTCATGATGACCCTCGAGGACAGAGATTATAAGCATCTAATTATACAAGTATCTTTTCTTACATATATGCCTATTTCATCCCCAATTTTTATCTGTTTGCTCCTGCAAAGACCTGATTGGCTCAATTTTTATCTGAGACATACCCTTGTTATGCTTAAGAACTTGTGCCACCCACCTAATCATAATTAAATCTTAGATTCTCAAAAGTGGGAATGTCACGAGGTTCTAGTCTACTATTACGAGAGGAGAAATGAGGGAAAGGCACAAGGAGCACATAGCGATCAAGGATACTAATGGAAGTCATAGAGGGATTGATAAGCCACAGAAGAGGATCCATGTAGGCGTGAGCCCAGGCCCGTCGGAAAATGTTAGGACTTCATAATGCTAGAAAAGTTTGTAAGAAAACATGTGCTTGTATAGGGAACAATGGAAGAAAAGGATTCATGTAGCCAACGGCAGCTAATTTGACACAAAGACTTAGACGATATTGACGATGTATTGTTTAGGACGTTAACAATGTTTTAATGCCTCTTTGGTCCAAGTTTTTCAAAGAAAAGCGAAAGGTCACAAGAAGACCAACTTTAAAGAGAAAAGGGCAATGAGATACCGGGAAGACCCTGACGTCAGTACAAGAAGGCGGGCGTTTATTCTGCAAGCCGGGTAGCTCCGGAACTACAGAGTAGCTGGATAGGTGCTCGGTGACTATCCCTGAGGTTTAAACACTTCAGTAGTAGCATTGCCGGAGTGAAGAAGGTGGCTCTATACTAGGGAAACGGGACTACGGGAGACTATAAGGAAGAACATTTTATGTAATTTCGGGACAAGTGTAAGACAGAATCCAATTCTTCATCCGCTAAGAAGAAAAAAGGTAAAGGCCTTACTCTTCCTTTAATGATTCAGGGATTGTATAGCAATTCCAGATTTTAGTTGCTTTCCACCAAGTCCTGCATGACTATGATGGCCTAATATAATGTATCGGTTAGTTACTAGTGAACTGATCAGTGATAACTGATAACAGCCCACTATCTTTTTCCTATCTCGTGCTCCTCATTCTCCCTGTTTTTAGTGTTTCTTCCCTCCTCTTGGAGTTTAATCTCCTTCTTGCACCCTCCCTTCTCTTCCACTATTCTCTATCAATATTCCCCTGCCTCCTGCATCACATATAAAGGCAATAAACACTCCCCTCACAACAACATAACGGCACTCAAGCCTAGCAGAACTCCACCAAAGTAGCCATGAAACACTTTGCAACAATCAACAGTGGAGCTTTACATCATTCGTTAAGGGAAAAATTTCATGTCAGAATTGTTTTCAAGTACTTCATTATCAGATAAAAAGAAACCAACACTTTCCAAGCAACCAACGTGCCTTTAGCCATTAGGTTCTTCTAATCTACTTTCTAGCTAGATTCTCCAAATATTGGCAAAGGCTGCCTTGCAGGTCTTTTGCATCTTCTGTCACATAAGAAAGGATAACCATAAGAAAAATTTCACAAAACCCATTTACACGTATTGTACTCTTTTTATGGGGGACTAACCATGCTTGTTCCAAATTTTCTAGTCTTCGTTGAGAGTGTATTTGAACACACATTCCCCTCATGATAGCCTGGTTTCATATTGTTGCTACATCCTTTGAAGGCATTGCATTAGCAACTCCAGCACCAGGATACTATTTCCTCGGTGCCTGTGCAACTATATCTCGTGATGGTGAAATTGTGTCTTTGATTTGTTTGATATAGGAAGTTATTTGCTCCAGAAGAAGTGTTCTTTGCTCTGTCTTTAATTTGCTTAATTTAGGAAACGACTTTGTGAGGAGAACTAATTATCTAACCATTGTTGGTGGAGTAATTAAGTTCAGTTGAGGCAAATCAAGTTATTGTCACCTGTTTTTCTAGCTCCTCCACAACATCTTCAAACAGATCTTTTGCAGTTGCTCCTGAGGTGTTTGACGAGACTGCCAGATACGCAGGTAAATCCTTAACCTAAAATAATACAGAAAAAAACTTCATAAAGCTAGGCATGAACAACTAATACCTACCATCTAAGTTAGCAGAAACTGAATACACCTGGGTAAAAGAAAGAATATCAACCACTAACCTTCATGCAATAGTCACGCCAGTGAGTTTTCGCAGTAAGTGTGCCTGAGGCAACATGCCCTTCCATCAACTTCCGAAACTCATCACGGTTTTTCCGCTCCGTTTTTCTCGATTCTTCCTGTGATATTATGAGGGAGAGAAATAACTACAGGCCTTTAAACTTTAGCAAAGGATCACTATGATGAAGGAATTTGTGGTTGAGGTACCATCCGTAGTTTCCGCTCCTCCTCCTCTTCCTTCTCTAGATCACGCACATATTCCTGAGACATATCAAAATAAGTGGGCCAGCAATTAAACGATGTAGACGCGTCACTGACAAAACCTTTTTTTTTTTTTTTTGGATAAGAGGACGGTGGATACTACCTGGAAAATTTCTAAGCGATCAATTTTTTCAAGGCGTAAGCACCTTTCATCGGTCTCCAAACGGTCTTGAACTTTTCGCCACTGGCTGCTAGCCTGAAGAGCAATGGTAATTATTAAGAAAAAAATTGATCTAAAAAGAAAGCATATACACCAGTCTCGCTATGAGGAAATTGAATAGTACCTTGATGAAGTCACAAGATTTCAAAAACTCGATGTACTCCATTCTATTTCGTTTATGGTCCTCCAATGCCTTTGCCCGTTCCTAAACCATTTGAAAACGTAGTTTAGAGGTCTGGCTCTTAATACCATAGGCCAAACCTTGACATACATGTTTAGCATACCAACTACAGTAGCCAGCATCAAACATACAACAAGTTGCCCCACGAAAACTTTTTGTTCGTGTTAATTCTTAGAAACTGATTCGATGTAGAAGTAAGAATATAAGAAATTCATATCTTCCACGCTTAAAGGAAAGGAGAAGTCACAGAATATTCAAGTTTACGATGACTACTTCATCGACGGTATTCATTATAGACAACAATGAAAGAGGAAACACAGGAAATTACCTGTAGAAGTACTGTTTATGTTGAGTGAAATAGGACACATAGCAGAACACCTACTATTACCGATGTTAAGAGTCGCCCTCTCTAAAGGTACATCACTGAATGAGACTCCAAAGTTTTTACACAGTCAGATAAGCTAATTTAGAAGCCTCACCTTTTTCTCAAGGCCGGCAATAAAATCCTCAAAAAGGTCCTCGCGGTCTTTTGGTCGTTCGACAGCTTTAAAACGTTCATCTTCTTCAAAGGTAAATATTGCTTTGCTAAAACCAGAGTTAAAATTTACAATCAGTACAGAAAAGCGATCACATTGATGTGTGAAAACATTAACTTAACTTTACAGTTTCAAAAACAACAATAATGTACGGAAAATGACAGGAAAAAGGTTAACAGGTAAAAAAAAGGCAGAAAGATAGATAGGTAGGTAGAGAGAGAGAGATCAAATTTTCACGTAGGAGAAGACATAGACCTCCATCTTGTGGAAGATGTCAGCTCTGCGGACTCCTGGAAAAATTCGGGGCAAGGAAAAAGACTGAGAAGGAAGAACACTTAATCTGGTCAAGCAACACTTATTTCAATGGAAAACAATGTCATGAGCCAAGTAGTAGATTCTACAGAAACATACTTCCAACATTTTCTTGAAATCTTCCCGTGCTTTTTTCTGTTTAGTACGTCTCTCTTCTCCTTCCTGTTTCTTCTTTTTTCCTAAGAACTGAAACACAAAGTTACTAACATGCTCAATAAAAAGTTCACTACAAACAAAGGAAACAACAATTGGCAATTCAACAATGAGAACAGAAAGTAACAAAAAACAGTTCGACAAATTCATCGAGGTAAAAGTTTACCTCATTAAAAGCTTGCTTCCGTTCTCCAAGTGATCTAAGAGCACCATACCTTCGGTCATTAATAATTACTCTCATGGCCTAATGGATTCATAAGTGAGGTCAATGACTTCTATGAATGGCTGGACTCCCAACCATGAATCATACGCAAAAGGAAAAAGGAACTTGAAAATTACCTGATCCCAAGTCCAGTCAGACCCAACATTTGCAGTTTCCAGAAGTGTTTTAAATGCATTTTTTGCCTCCTACAGCCAGAAATACGACACTGTAGTACCCAAAAACCAAAAAGATAAACTGCAGCAATTCTAAGGCTAAATGTATACCAATTTATTCTCGTAAGCCAAGGGTTCCTGCTCAATAGTTTTCTCTTCCACTACAGTTACATTGACCTTTTCGGCCATGCTGTTGCCTTTCTTGGACTCCTTCAAAACAAAAATCAGGATCAATTTGCCACAAGAAGATATAAATTTTTAACTGAGCACAGAGTACAGATAGTACGAAATATACCTCTACATCCCCTTCAGAAACTCCATATCCAGCAGTTACAACATCCTTGGCTGAACTTTTATCAGAACTACTCCTACAAGAGTTCACAATGAAATTTTATTGCATCAATTACTGAAACTATTTCCACATCATACGAAGGAATTAAAGTATATACATTAGCGTTGTAACAGTATTGGTCACGGCAAGAGAAATTCCGGCGCTTTCTGCAGCAGCAGCAGTAGGTGGTGCAGTTTCAGCAAGTGTCGGCATTGCAATTTCATTTGTCGTGATAATTGGAGATTCCATTGGTAAGGCCGATGACCCAGAAGTCACCATAGATCTTGGATTAGCAACTGCAACAACGGGTGCCACTGGCGTTGGGCTTGAGGCGAGCTCATGAGCTGGGGAACATGAGCTAGCTGCATTGGGAGATGATGATTTGATCTCATCAAGGGAAACAGCAGATGGTGCATGGATCTTTACATCCGTGCTAGATTCCTGGTTTCCATTGATAGGTTCTGCTTTCACTTTATCACGAGCAAACTGCATGTATATATCCAATCAGAATAAGGGGTAATGGAAGAAAAATAGGGCAAACACAGCTTTTGGGGCACATGAAACCTTGACTTCATCGGGAATCGTCCACTTTGATTGCTTGGTCACCCTATTATAGTAATACCTGCAAGGAAGTTAATCCATATAATATTTACTAATTGTCCGGGTGAAAAGTGGTTATAAATGTTTATAAACCTAGAGATTAATGAACTAAAACTGATTATATCACAAAATTACACACTTTCTTCCATCAGGACTTGTAACTTCCCTCCAGTCAGTGGTTGCATCTGCCCTCTGTTCATAATACAAAAGCTGAGTAAACGGAAACTCAAGGTAGAAACCACAATATACTTCATCAAGTAAAAGAATTTAGCAAAGCCTTCAGGATGACATATGTTGAATAGAATGCAGATAGCACAAAATGACTCTCCTTAGTAATAGAGAAATGCAAAATTTCTGAACTACAGAAATAGTAGTGCAAACTAATACCTAGACGCTGCATGGGTTGCTCTTTGGTTAGCTTCTAAAGTTACCAAGAACAAAACCAGGAATTCCTCCCACCCGTAAAAGAAATTTGCAGTTGCACTCAAGTGACTTCAAATCACTTCTTTTCGGCAGAAAACAGACATGAAAACTTCAACTTGAGCTATGCAATCTACAGGTTATAGCACCTTTTTAATGAAATAATTGCAGCTTGTGCAATCTCAATTAAATCCATGTCGATAAGGACCATCCCAGATGGCATGCCTGGTGCTAACATCTCAACAGCGAACCATATTCAACTTAAGGACACGGATAGCGCTGGCATTTCATCGGGTCACTTCCTCCACCCTACCACCCTAGGACGATTTAACTCCAGTAAAATGAGTTAATATTGCTCCAACAAATCCCTAGTTTTTCACAAACTTCGCTAAGGTGTTTTTCTTTGAAATGATGATGAAGTAAGTTCAACTATATTGCGAATTTAAGTGCGTTTAATTTTACCTCTCCTCGACTACGTACATGTATACGTATAAATGTTCATCTCGTGTGTGTGTGTGTGTGTCTAGTTGGGTCTTGGTGGGGGTGGGGGTTGATCCACAGCAATCGCGGAAAAAAAGGCCCTTTTCTCCAGCGGATCTAGGATCTTCCGCGTCACATACTAGACAGTCCAGATTAGCAAAAAACGGAGACCACCTTTGCAGCGGTAGGTGTATCTTTTTCTTGAAAAACAAAGATGGGCAGTTAGCAAGCAACAACTCCCTCTTTCTTACTATGTGCAATACCAGACCCACTGTCATCATTTTCGTCACCACTAGTCTTCATATCTAACCACCTTGAAGCCAGCATTAGAAAAGAACCCGATAGTAATATCTGTAATCAAACTGATCCGAAAAACTCATTTCAATTAGATCACAGTGGTGACAACCCCGCCCAATCACCAGTCGTCAATGCCGCCGAAGCTTTATGTAGATTTATAAGTATTTTTATAGACCTCTAAAAATTTTCTTGTTATTGACTCGGTTTCAACTCAGATCTGTTCTTAGATCTCTGATATCTCTTGCCATGGTTATCGAACAATGAGACATAGATCTTTGGAATATATCAAAACCTAATTTGTTTTCATTTGAATAGGAAAGAGATGATTACTGACGAAGAAGGAAGGGGGTGTTCTCTTAGAGAGGAAAAGAACCGACCTCTATAATATTGAAAATTCCCTGGGTGCATGACTTTGGATTTGCATCCTATGGTTAAGGCCTTAAGGGATGAATGATTGGTGGCTAAATCCATGAACCTGAAGTGGCAGAAAATGTAAGGAAAAAAAATTTTCTGCCAAAGAATAAAATTGAAGCTTATGGTTTGCTTCTGTAGAAGCATATATCCCGACCAAAGGCTCCTGCTGTTTCTATGGTTCGTTACAGACATGGCCGGTATTTTCTAATTAGTTTGGCACGATTGTAATCCTTTCAGACCGCTACAAAAAACGAAGGTTAATCTTCATGTTTTCAATAAACAAATGAGATCCCGCCCGTCCATTCTGTGATGCGGACGGTCCCAGATCAGCCCCAAAAACGGGGCTTTCTATGCTTGGCATGCCAAAGTTTCATTAGCATCAAGACTACATTTTTGGTGAAATACTTGGGATTGTTGTGTCGTGATAGATGTATGTACGAAATTACGGATTTTCCTCTTTCTTTTTTTCGCTTGAAAGAGAACAAACTTAAGAGATAAAATATGAGAAATGACAAAACAAGAGAACAGCATAATCACTAAAGAAGCAAGAAATTATTATGCCAACATTGTTATACCAATCAAGAACATAATTTGTATGACAGAATTTACTAACATTAAAACAAGTTAGTGGGTACAGCAAGCAGCAAAGACCCACAGCATTGCCTACCTCTCAATAGAGTAGCACAGAATGTACCTGTAAGCACCTTAAATGCTATAGAAGTCAACCAAGTCATGAGATGATAGCAATTTAATCCACAATGTGAATTTTGAATTTAAGAATCCACCATCTAACTAACAGCCTTTTAGAGATACTGAAAAAGTTGTATGAACACGTGAGAACACGGTTTGAGGAATAGAAAGTCTATCATTATTCACATTCATATACTTACATAAGTTGGATAAGGAAGTTATCAGCAACCCAGTAAAGTGAGACAAAGTTAGAGGAAACTAATCACGGACTTGAATTTCTTGGTGACACGCAAACATAATTTTTTCTCTCAAACAAAACAAAAAGTTCTGTAATGTGTTGCTTCTGGTTTTGGATAAAAACGTACACGCAATGCTGATAGGGTGCAAAATAATAAAATGTACCATCCAGGAACTGACCTAAGCTAACAGAAGATATTTGGCTTAATGATTCCTACATTCTTTGCCAAACAAACAAAAGGATGCATGACAAGTAATAGTCCAAACAAAGACTTCAATACTACAGAAAGGAATAACAATACAAGCATACTTGCTTGAATGATAGCAGAGTTAACTTAAAACGAGAAGATGCTATATTTGCAAGTAACAAGATCAATGAACTGCTTCAACGTGTTTAAAAAACCAGGAAAAATAAGCAGAGTTTGACATATACAGAAGGCAACTGGGCAATTATGACTCACCTCAATTGCTGTCATTAATTCTAGAGGCTTCTCCCAGCTAGATAATCTCGTTCTTCTGTTGTAATAATATCTGAAAAATCATATGACAAGTTCATTCAACACAGTGCAATAAAAGCAAGGACACTTTAAGGATAAGCTCATCATATACCAGTCAAATGTTCATGATAAGCCTGCTATTGTAGTTAACTAAAGAAGCATCAAACCTCAAAATGGATGTCTTCATGAATCTACATACCAGCTATCGGCGTCAGTCGATACATAAGCCAGAATGCTAAATATAAGTGGCAACCCTCTAATTATTGTTAGAGATAATAACAAAGGCAGTGTGGGACATTATTCAATTAATAAGGTTTACAAAATTTTCTTCAAAAGTTTTGCGGCAGAAGGATGCCAGAAAAGCTTGACAACCAAGACTTCACTTTACAAAAAATTCAGAAACATCAACATGGTGACAATTTCCCAAATTAAAAATGCCCCCCCCCCCCCCACCCAAGTCAAATGGAAGTCAATTAAAACAAAACACATCCGCTCAAATGGGTATTTATTGAAAGGGTCCAGCAAAGGAGATACCTATTCCATAACCAAGAAGGGGCTAGCATGAAATAATTCTCAGACAGCATCAGCCCAAAGAACTATATATAAACATATAATAAAAGCGTCATACTGAAGCGGCCACAAGCTGACTGAAGCATGAAACTGCACTTAAAAGAATCCCATACCTCTTTCCATCGCGAGAAGTGTGTTCAATCCACTCAGATGGAGGCATTGCAATGGGTTTAGGCTGGACCAATGCTGCCTGAAATTATCCAGGATATACATACAAAATAGCATTAATTGCACGGGCTAAGTGCTAGACATAAACTTCCAATATAGAGGAAAAGAAAAACTACTAAACGTAGGTTCTTACAGGCGCAGTAGCAACAACTGATATTTGTTCTCCTGTCTGCTTCACAGGCGTAACAGACTTTATACTCTGGCTTCCAGACATCCAAGCTTGTCCATCAGCAGAAAAACAGGGCAAATTTGCCTGGGATACTGCCTGATACTGGCCTGTGGACTCCGTGTTTATATGTAGTTGGCCACGGGGAGATGCAGATAACTGACACAATACAAACAAATAACGTCAAGCATGGAAGATAATGGACTGATCTGAAGTAGTCAACAATAGCATGCTCACAATATCTTACAGGATATGTTGATGATAGAGGCCCTCGTGGGCCACCTACACCAGGCATATAGTTACTTGGTATCTGAGCAGTTTGAAGAGGCTGGGGTGAAACAGAAATAATAGGTCTGTTTGGTTGAAGATCAGGCACTGGAAATGACTGTGCTGGTGGCACACCATGTCCTGCCTGAACAGGTCTCACAGGCAACTGCGGCATTGGCTGAGAAAACTGCGGGTGAGAAGGCACTCCAATGTTTGACCTCATAACAGACATATACTGTTGAGAAGCCACCGGAACATATGGTGGTGGCTGCTGGGGTGGAACTGTAGGCCGAAACTGCAGTAAAGTTCAACCAGTAACATATCTAAAACTAAGTAAACAGAAATCAATATACAGGTCACAATCAAACAACAAAAAGAAGAAACACCTACTTGCATTGGCATGGATGGAAGAGCACTCTGAGGAGGACCCAATGGAGCAATAGGAGGAAAGGGAGGCTTCAAGCAGCCAAAAAGAAAGGGAATAATAAGCAAAAGAAAAATAATTAGAATACAATCTAACAGTATAGAATAGTTACAACTTCCAAAGGACAGAGACGAGAGCCAACTCTAAAAGGCAAACACAAATCAGACTAGAAGAATTCTAGAAACCCGTTAGTTCTGTACGAGTTTATAATCCTTAGGATTTACACAAAAAGTAAGCACCAAAGTTTATAGGTTCCTTAACTCAATGACACTTTGGTTTTAGATTCTTTCAACGTATGAATATTTTCAAGTCCTAAAGTTCCAATAATGGGCCGCGTGGGCCAATGGCTCTGTTTGAAAACTTTGGAAAACAATTTCCAATTAAAAATTCAAGGTTTTCTTTTTTGGTTGAGGGGAAGAGGATTGTTTTCAATCAAATAATTGATATTATATGACTTCTTGTTTGGCTAACATGTATCCCCTCATCTCCAACTTGCTTTTGACAAACGTTGCAGATTTCTTTCTTTGAACACATGTTTGTTGACCTAATTGAATCCTCAAAAGATTCAGAATCCTCAAGATGAAGAAGATTCAGAATCCTTCCATAGTGCTATTTCCTAACAGCACTACCTTACCCTTGATAAGTAAAACCTTATCAGTGATTGGTGCAGGATTTCAACACTTTTGAACCGAGGGAAGCATCCACTGGTAAATTTACAAGCCTTTCAACTACTATCATATGAAGCACACTTTAGGATGCATATCCTTTACTAATATGTAAAAAGGGGTAACGCCGCACAACATGCATGGAGAAGTTCAACGCGTGCTGAATTGGGAAGTTAGAGTTTGTCTAAACCAGTTCTTGTCATTATATAATGTAAGCATATTAGGTGTATTATCATCATTAACGACTCAACAAACCTAATAAACTCATATCAAAACTGAAAGTAGATAACTGAGGTAACAAATACCTGTATGCCAGTAAACTGCGGATTATTGGCCATCCTAGTAAGAGCCAAGTCTCTAAAATAACGTTAATGGCAGTGGATAAATTCCCCTGAAAACTGTATAGAAGCGGAATTGATAGTTAGGCACACAACTATATCAACAGGCATTTATGTTAAGAAAATAACAATAATTTGGGGTACGCTTTTACCGCTATTATTTTCAGTCAGTGCAATTCAGTTCGGTTTCAAAGATCACATTCCTTTGTTTCTAATAAAAGGGGAAAAAGGAGACCCACATTTCTCTCACATAGAGTATAAAAAGCAATGATGTCGTAGCAATGTACATATATATCTTGCCACTTCAGCTAAAATAAGAAAGAAAATCTATTCAAAATCAAGATTGTTGGAAGCTGAAGTTTATCTTTTTCAGGAGAATTTATCTCAATGGAAATTCCGTCCTTTAAGACAACACGCGATCAAGAATTTGAACTGCATGCAGTTTGAGAGCTTTACACAATTACTGTGCACTTACAATTACCGGCGGAGCCACGATCAACGCGCACTGTGCAATCGAAACCCGGCGGTGCCCCGATCAACACGCACTGTGCAATCGAAACTAGGGTTCCGGTGTAACTGAAGAAAATTGCGATTAAAGGCACACACTATCATCATGTATGCCTGTTCGAAGAGTAGCTAGATAATTAGTACTCTTTCAGTGCTACCATGTCTCAACTTGGGTGCCTCCTTGATTCTCGTTTCCTTTTCGTTTGTTTCGAGAAATATATGAGGATTCGGCGCCAAAGGAGGGGTTTGCACCCCGAAAGGCCCGGGAAGAGCGGTCTTACGGTGGATACCTAGGCACCCAGAGACGAGGAAGGGTCTTTCCTTTGAGGAACTTGCAGCATTAGTCCACTTTTCAAAGGCAAAAATTGTACGAAAGAAAGAATCGAACCAGTTTCTATTAATGTGATGTGGTCATAAACCGACCTAGGGTTCTCTGGCTTGGCACTTTTGGGGACGAAGTTGGAAAGGTTTTTAATTGAACTAACCGGAGTCCGGTGGTGGTTTATCACAAACCCGTACCCTGCAAATAAGAATTT